>JASJET010000121.1:24517500-25117500 GCA_034092305.1 Diaprepes abbreviatus
TAATCTTTTAACAAGTAAACGGAAACTTAACTTTTTCTTTTGCATATCGTAGACAGAACACAGAGTCATAATATATAGGATGTTGCATTCAAGTACGAGTCTTCAAGTACAGGTTCATTATCATGTAGACGTCTAATTTAAGTGCAGGCTATTTTCTTGTTGACTTTAACATCGAACTATGCATATTTTAGCTCGAAAAACAATAGCGATAAGATGGCTAAGCCTGACAAATCATATATAAAAACTTTCTTTCCATAGGTAATTTAGTGGGATAAGTTCTTATATTGTAGATATTTACAAAAAAATTTACAATTCCAAGAAGAGAGCTGTTGTAAATTCGAGTTATGCTAAAAATTTAGTTTACCAAAATAGTATGAAAAAGCAGATATTAAGTAAATGCAATAGCGAATTACGATGAAAAAAATAATAACGAAAACAACACTTAATTTATATACCTAATTGCTAAAGTATTGTTATATATCTAGATTAAATTCCTTACTGATAAAATCAGTACACAGGGAAGGGCTCAGGATAAACCCGGACAAGACCGAAGTGGTACTCTTTATAAAAAGGAGAAAAACGGGAAGACTTCCCATAATTACATTGATGGGAAGGATCCTTCAACACAAGGGAAGAGTTAAATATCTGGGAGTAATTCTGGACTCACGACTGTGCTATTAAATGAGCCGTTGAGTGACCATGGGTGTTGACACCGAAAGTGTTATTTTGGATATAGATGGTGATCTGCCCCATGATAACGTTTGCCGCTATTGTTTGGTGGGCTAGTATAACAAAACGAAAGCACCGCCTTCAACTTGACACAGTTCGAGGATTGGCTTGTGCGGGAATAATGAATGTGATGAGGACTGTCCCCACTAGAGATCTGGAGGTCCTAGTGAGCCGACCGTCTCTCGACTTATACGTAGAGAACAAAGCCCTCAAGGCTACTTATCGTGCTAATTGCCTAGGGGATCTAGGAACTGGAACGGCTACTCGGGTGCCTGAGAAAGCGGGGGGAAAGACATTAGGGCTGCAATAATGGCACTGAAGTCTAGTGTCGTAACTTTGCACCTTGTGTCTGCGTGCAAGCAGATACTGAATAGTCTAACAAGGAACAACTACACAATCAGACAAGTGTGGATTTCGGCTACTCGTATATACCCGGGAATGACGAAGTGGACCGTCTCATAAAGATGGGGTCCGTGATTGAACCATATGAACCGCAACCAATTCTACCTCTCGCAATCATCGTTGGTAACAGGAATTTAAAATTGTTGCTGGAAAATAAATTTATCAAATCATGACGAGGAGCTCTTGGAATGAAATATGCCAAGGATCTAGTGCATGACTTACTAAGGAGCTTCTCCCCTTAGAAAGAAAAATCTACAAACTGTGTTAGGACTGTTAACAGAACATTGTCTGAGAGGCCATTTTCATAAGATTAGTGTAGTAGATGACCCAATGTACAGATGTTGTTTGGAGGAGGTTTGTTTTGATTATAATATTGTCATAATTTACATTACATATGCTAACAAATAAACGCAGATATAGGGCTAATAAGAATACTAACCTTGCGATAAAGCCTTGATGTATGTAAAGGAAATAGTTATATATCGAAAACAAATAGAATTCCCCATTTTTGCCGGCTGGGTAATAAAACAAAATGAATTTTTATGCATGTCATTTTAGGGTTTAAAATGTTCTTGACTGCTCTTGTCAGTTTAAGCCCTATACTATCAACTTAGTATGCTTTTAAAATTAAATCACGTTAGTGAATTCGGCTGTCAATCTGCAGTTTGAATAAATAAATAAAAATAAAAACAATGCAAGTCTAAAAACCACATTTTAATCAAACCCCTCCACAAAGGGCCTTCTTTTTCTCGGACATTACATAAAACCTATTGATTAGATTTTCAGACTTTAAACGTCAACATCTCATAAAACTGTTCAGTTTGAGTATATGTAGGTTAAGCTATGTGCAGTATAAGCAAAATTTGGATGAATAAACAAATGTGTAATAATAAGTAGGGCATTCTATTTTGCGAGTAATTTAACTTTGTTGTCTCCCAAAGTTTTGACTACAAATAAGATAATTTTATTCTTAAAAAACTCCACAACTTTTCTACTCTACATTTTTCACCAGCGAGTACAGTTGATGAAATAATTTAACATTTTCATACGTAACAACAACCTGCATATGTTATTTTCTGAAAATTGCTATCAATTTTCCATATTAAACGTTATAATACACTTTTCAGAAAAAACGCAGAATGGAAAAATTAGATGAAATTTAATATAGTAATTATGATATTATTAATAAAGTAATTATGACCCAATATACCCAAAACAATTTGTCAATTAAAATTTGTTACCGTTAAGTACTCAAAAATTGAATATAATGGTTAAATAATTGTATACAATATTAAAATTTGACCGCTTCCTGTCTAGATATTGATTTAGGCTTACTTGAATTTAGGTACATTTTACAGCAATTATAGTTTTTTTGATAAATACAGGTACCTATTGCATTTATTATAATGTCTAAAATTTAAAATTTAGATCGTCAAAGCAAGGAAAACGTCAAGATTTTATGTTTCATTACGACTGGTAATTCTCATAGCTTGGACAAGTGAGATACACCCATTATTTTCTTATAGACCAGTCGAAATAAATTTGAAAATAAATTTAGTGTTTCTAGATATCAGCCGGCGGAAGAATCTTTAGAATGTTGGTGGTAATTCATGGTTTCTTCAGCTTATAGAAAAAGCTATTGCTTTTTAGAAAAAAGAATTCTAAACAAAAGTTGTGCACCCTAAAAATACCTATAAAGTAAAAAAGAACATTTATTTGTTAGTTATTGCAAAAAAACATGCTAAAATGGCTCTTTTTTCAATTGTTAATAAATCATAGAAACACACATATTACATATACCTCAAACCGCAGCAAAAGAAGCCTTTTGTGGCACAAAATAAGCATGCAAAGTTTCAACTAAAATTATTCAACACTTTTTTGTACAGTAAATTTGATTATAACTTTTTGGGTTCTATTTAGTTGTTTATTATCAGCGATCGTGAAAAACTACGGCAATTTGCGGGAGCGCAAATTAAATTTTAAGGCTTATGATAGTAATATCAAAAAAGAACGAAATAAAGTATTGATTTTAAATCGTTGAAATGGATTAATAAATTTAGTGTTAATTTTTCGTTATAAACAAATATAATACCTCTTCGATAAATAATGATATCGAAACGCTGTTAACTAGACGTGATTGCTGATATTTTGGCGCGAATTTTTTAAAAAGAAAAATATTTCTGTGACCAATGACATTTTTCTTTTTTTTTAATCCCTGTGGCATTGTTTATTAACATTAAGGAATTATTTTAGCAGGAATTCACAGGACATTACTTAAACGCATGAAAAAATTTTACTCGATTTTTTGAAAATTGTTGATGTGACAATAGTTTAAAGTTACAACTTTTCCGAGATTTTGTGGGGGGGGGGGGTGGGGAAGCCAGCAGCGCACAGTTGGAAACGAGACTCTAATGTTAGAAATATTATTAATTGATTAATTACTTCTTATGTACAAACTATATGAAAATATAATCATTTCTTATCGCTAAGCTTAGAAATAATTTTTTCAGGAAAATACAGTGTGTCGATTATGTTGATATGTAAACATTGAGTAACTTTGAAAAAAAAACTGATTTCTACGTACGAGGTATTTTTTATTAAATTTGGTCTTTTACAATTTATTGAGACTGTTTTTGAATACTACATTGATTAAGTGGCCATCTTTATTAGCCAAAGCAAAATGTGACCTTTTTGCTGCGTTTTCCATTACCTTTTCAAGCATCTCGAGTGGTATAGCGGTGATTTCGGCACGAATGTTTACTTTGAGCTCTTCCATAGCCTGAGGCTTGCTGGCGTACACTTTGCTTCTTAAATAACTTCACGAAACGAAGTCTGGAGCGGTTAAATCTGGAGATCTGGGTGGCCAGTCAATGTCGTCTCTTTTTGACATCAGACGTCCAGGGAATTTCTGTTGCAGAAACTGAATTATTTGATTTGCAGTGTGGCATGGCGCACCGTCTTGTTGAAACCAGTAATCATTAACATCCTTTCCATGCATTTGTGGGCAGACTTAATGAGCCGATATCGATTTCTATCGACTGTTTGGTTTTCTTTGAAAAAAAAAATTATGGTTTTGGCGCAAACGCCGTCTCAAATAGTCACTTTTCGGTCATGCAATGGCATTTCATGGATCTCGTGTGGATTCTCAGTCCCCCAAATGCAGGAATTTTGCTTATTAACACCGTCAGAGAGTGTGAAATGGTCCTTGTCGGGCATCAAAATTTGCTTCCTAAAATCAGGTTCAGTGTCAACCGTTCGAGCGACGGTTTGGCCGTATTTCAAGCGGCGTGGACAGTCTGTCAGTAATATTCTTTGTACTAATTGCACTTTATACGGAAACAAATGCAAATCATCCTTCAAAATGCGGTTCCACTGATGCCAAAATGCTAAGCGCGATGACGATACGACACTTTTGGGTTCTGGGCAACGCTCTCTCTGACCGCTTCAACCAGTTCATGGGAACGTCTTGATCGTTGATGAAGGGTATGTTAACGATCTCCCACTGTCCCGTACTCAACAAAATTCGGAACCAAATGACGGATAATGTTGTCAGAGGGTGTCTGTTGGCCACTATATTTTCGACGATATGCACATTGAGTTAACACAACTGAACGACTATTTTCAATGTACATTATCACTATTTCGGCGTGTTGTTTCAGTGTAAAGCGATTCATGGTTAAAATTGTACTGAATTGATGTTTCAAAAACACGTATAACCAAATCAATCGATTGGTAAATGTCAACGTTATTCAATGTTTACATACCGACATAAAAGATGGCGAACCCTATATATTTTCCATTGTTCACGTTTTATCGAGAAGTTAAAAATAAAAAAAATGAAGACTCTATGACCAATATTCGCCGAAATAATCCAAATTTTTCCGATGAAATGAATTTGAGCATCAGAGTCTCGTTTTCGACCGCGCGCTGCTTTAAACTCTTGTCACATCAACAATTTTCAAATAATCGTGTCGAAATCTTTTTTAAACGATAGTTTAAGCTATGCCTTGTGATTTCCTGCTAAAATAATTCCTTAATGTTAATAAACAACGCCTCAGAAATTCAAAAAGAAAAAATCTATCTCGGCTTCTATTGGTCGTAAAAACTTTTTTGTTTTGAAAAAATTTGCACAAAAAAGTCAGCTATCATGTCCAGTTATCAGCGTTTTGATATCATTATTTGTCGAGGCGGTATTCTATTTGTTAATAACAAAAAAATGAATGTTAAGTTTGTTAATACATTCCAATGATTTAAAATTAATACTTCATTTCGCTCGTTTTTGATTTTACTAATATAGCCTGAAAATTTAATTTGCGTACCCGCAGATCGGCGTAGGTATTCCCGATCGCTGAGAATACACAATTAAATACAACCCCAAAAGCTGGGCAAAAAAGTATTGAAATTGTGCAATTTAAGAAATAATTTTTATGGTCAGTTTGGAGAAATTAATGGTTGAGTTTTCTGAAATTTAAGACTATAAAATCCATAAATTTAATAGCGTTATTCGTAAATGTAAATTTTGCATTGGGATTTTATAGAGATGTGCAAAAAATATAGAGGTGTGATAAACAATAATAGATATTTAAGATTTTTGGTTTTCTTGGAACCACATAAATTTGCCTTAAAATAGAATTACTAAAAATTAGAAATTAAAAAATCATAACAAATATTTATTCCAAATTTATACATATTTTTTTTTAAATATGAATTTAACAAACTTTAAATATATATATATATATATATATATATATATATATATATATATATATATATATATATATAAATATATATATATATATATATATATATATATATATATATATATATATATATATATATATATATATATATATATGTTATATCGTAGATTTTCACGGATGGAGGAATGAATAGTTTGGTTATTCCGGGTTTCAATTCGTTCGTTCAAAATATCGTTTTTACGACGTTTCGCCAAAATCTCATTTGGCATTTTCAAGTGCGATTCGTCTGTTTAGCTAGCTCGCTTCCTGATTAGATGAGCGGCTTCGCAGGCTCCTCCCCTCTGCCGAGTGCGATATATTTTATTCTTGTATGCTGGTCTCTCGTGTACTAGTTGACTTTTGTTGTTTTCTTTCTTGATTCTTTATTAATGTTTTCCATGTAGTTGAAACATTTATAGCTTCGTCTCGTTTATTTAGCTGTTCCGCTTTTTCGATTTCTAGGGCCTCTCTTATGACGCGTACCTTATAGTTCTGTACTAGTACTATTTTTTTTGTTTTTTCGAAGTCGATGGTATGTCCGGTTGTTTGATGATGTTGAAATAGGGCTGAGGTTGTCTGTTTGTATTTGAGGCTATTTTAATGTTCTTGGATTCTTGCTGATATGCGCCTGTTTGTTTGTCCTATATAAGTTTGATGGCCATCTGCACATGGAATGCTGTAAACGCCATGATTTTCAAGGTTTGTCTTGTCTCTGGGATTTCCCAGGATGTTGGCTGTTGTTTTTTGTGGTTTAAATATGGGCTGTATGGTGTGTTTTCCTAAGGTTCTTCCGACTCTGTCTGTTATTCCTTTTATGTATGGTATTATGGCTTTGTTCCTTGTTTGATCTTGGTCTTTGGTCTTTGTTGTAGTATTCTCTTGTCTTTTTATAGCTTCCTTTATGTCTGATTGTGAGAAACCATTCTGTTCTAGAGCTGTTGAAATGTGTCTTATTTCGTCTTGTTTTGTGTCAAGTTCTGTTAGGCGGAGAGATCTTGATACTAGTGTGTTGACTACTGCCTGTTTTTGAGAGGGATGATGAGGTGACGCTGCATTGAGATATCGGTCAGTATGCGTGGGTTTCCGATATACGCTAAAGCCCAGGGTGTTGTTTCCTAATTAATAGCAGGGTTATATATATATATATATATATATATATATATATATATATATATATATATAATTTAATACGAAAGAGATGAGTTGGGACATTTTCTTCAAATTGTATGTACAGCCTATTAATAATATAATTTTTATAGCTGTAATTGCCTATTGGCATTTGACAATATTTTAAATCAAAGATATTTAAAATTTTGTTTTAGAGTTTTATCGGGCAGAACTCGTATCGTGTGAGTGCAAATCTAAAACGCTAATCTCTACAAGACTCTCGCTTCTCGTAAAACACAATTGTCTGCAAATTTTGAAGATGTTGTATGTAATAATTAGTAATATTTTAATCAGAACTTAACCCATTTATTAACACAAAATATTTAAACTGTTTTAAAACTATATATTTTTAAGATATAAAACGCTTTGTAGGATTGAATGTGTTTACATTTCTATGTTTTGTAAAAAATGATGAGACATGGTGTAATCACTTATAGGCAAAAATAAAATTAATTTAAAGGTGAAAACAAGGAAAATTAGGACGAAAAATATCTTCTAAATGATTACCATAAGGGCTTCACTAATATAAATATTTAAAATTTCGTGTAGCATTCGCAAATTAGTTAATTTATGAATACATATATTAACCGATGGAAATTAGACCAAGCTCTAACTAACTAGCAGTATATTCATTATTCTATCTCCTTACGCAAGAACGGGAGGATAATAATTTTTTTCTGGCTTGTTCGACATTATGGTAATACTAGAAACTACTCCTGTTCGGCTCACTTATTATCACTACAATAGATCTTTGTAGCTCTAGCCCCACGTTGGACGTAATAACGATATCCTTATAAGCACTATTTTTCTAAGATTTATTAGAAGGTAATCATGACAGGTAGAAGTATTTTTGTAAAATAATGATGGGACTAACAGATCACATCCATTATACTGAAAGGGTTATTTTCAAATTACCAAATAGTTAATTATTAATTAGTCACAATAGACAATTTGCAAATATTAACTAATTAAATGTCTCATGTACATAAATATTATAGTCAGGGTATTAAACGGAATATCCTCTTGTTAAAGACGCACCAAATGTTTATTGTCTATCTCATAAATTTAATTAAATATGTGTAAATTAAGTAATGAGACTAGTTTTTCAATTTTTTTTTATTTGAATAGAATTACAATTTAATGTTGTCTTTTCCAAAATAAGTTTCTTGGGAAGGTACACGATGCTAAAGACGGTTCTTCCAATTCTCATAGCAATATTGTAACTCGGATACTCGTTTAAAACTCGTCCGTTGAAATTGTTTTGTGACAAGGTGCACTATCGCGATACAATACCTTGATGTTTTATCTCACACGCGTGATCTTTTTTCGAAAATTTTCAAGAACCTCTGGGTAAAAGAGTTGATTGACCATTTGACCTTGAGACACACTCTTTTCGAACCATTTCCTGGCAGTTGAAAAAGCAAATCAGTATGCACTTGACCTTCGACCTGCTCATTCTTGCCTGTTTGGGCCTTGCAAAAATTGAAGCGGACCATTTTATGCTCTGGCGCTTGATTTTCGGGTCATACTCAAAAGACTCTTCACCAGTAATGCACATTCCAGTAAATGGTGACTATTTTCAATCGATTTAAAAAAGTCAAGGTACATTTTCCTCGTGATGTTCTTTGATCAAAATCTGATAAACGGTGGTGTGAGTCAAAGTCTACACTCCAAATATTTTGACTGTCACTCGGTGATCTACGTATACCAGATCCCGGATTCTGTTAAAATTTTCATGGATTCTTGAAGATCAAAGCCTTCCACTGCGTGGTTAATCTTCAATCAACTTTCTTCCTTTTAAAAATGCCATAAACTGCCGAAAAACCTGGGCCCTTGTAAGAACACTGTCAAAGATTATTCACAATAACATCATCTTTGACACTGTCTTTATAGGCCTGCTGAAGTTCTGCAAATTTTTCGTTGCACTGTGCGAAACTCATGGCAAACCGTTGCTCGAAACGATTAATTCTTCAAAGACATTAGAAAAAACTGTTTAACGAAAAAATCGCTACAAACAACCAGATGATTCTAACGAGTTCAAACTCGTACTGAAAACGTATCATGTATTCATCCGCCTGCTTTTCAAGTCTTGGGTCTCAAGTGTTACCAGATCAAACGCTGAGTTGCCAGTTTCATTAATTAATTTACACATCACATTCAGACAGATTGCTGATTAAATGAAATTAAAGAAAATATTGGTATAGGCATATATTACGAAAAATGTTTAAAATTTATAGTAGAATTTTAAAATGCAACGATACATAATATTTTTCATTAAATAAATTTTAGTCATAAAACATGTCTTTTCTAAAAAATGTATTTCGAGAGACCGATTTGTCATCAAATAAGCATTGTTTCATTCAAAAGACTGATCCGTTTCTTTATCACAACTTAAATCGATACCGTAAAAATATTAAACACATAAACGTTTTTATCAATAAAATTATCAGAGTCTATTTAAAAACTGCCCTATTACCTCCACAAAAGAAACGTCAAACTATGTATAGTTTCATATTTCTGCATTAAGGGGATATTTGAGAAGAACTTGGAAAAAATGGGAAACAAACAGGCTATAAATAATATTAAATTGTTATATACGTTGTTCTATGTCAAATGTTTTGAAAATAATTTAGACCTTTAATACGTGTTTGTTATAAATTAAGTTAAAAGTAATAATTTTAAGTCTAGTCCGATACTGTAAATATAAATAAATTATTAAATATTAATGTAGTCACGTTTAAAAACATATTACCTCACAATAGGTAATAACAACATTTGATTTTGTTTCATAATCCAATATATGTATAAAACTTATCTATTCATAATTATACGCACTATTTTATTTGCAGAGATGTGGTTCGATGGATTACTAATTTTTATAGTACTATTTAGCTATAGCTCGTCTAACTCCCAGGTAACACATTAAATAATTACTATATATACCAACCAAAATTTTTTTTATAACAGTTGCCGTTCCGGTTTTATTCCCCTTTTTAAAATTTAGGTTTTAAAGATTTTATTTAAAACGTACCACGGATTTTCGTCGAGGAAGAAACTAGTTACCAAATTATTCAATGTATATTATTTAATTATACTATACATTGGCATTTGGCTTTAATTTGGTTTAAATGAATAATAAACAAACATAGATAAAAATTTCAAATAACTAATGTAATTATAAATAATTTTGAGGCTACGAGGCTGATCAGCCCAATGCAAAAAAAAATGTTGAAATTACTCAAAGTATTTAGAAATCACTCAAGTCGTTCTAATATTACGTAAATCCTATGAATTAAATTAACTATACAATATTTGGTAATATTTGAACAACTGATTACTCATAAAATAAATTCACCGATGATTAACTTATTCAATGGAAAATTTAGTGATTCGTTTAATTTATCGGAGTTGAAAAAACATCCTAATAATATTTGTTAACTACGAACTTGTTTATGTATCTACTTCAAAACTATACGTCATTTTGATGTTGATCTGTCTAATTTTTTCTAATCAAGACAAATCATTTCAAATTAATGACTCCTATGAATAAAAATATAGATAAAGATCTACCAAAGTGAGTATGTATGAAATGCCAGGTTTTGTTCAACAGATACGGTCATTATCACTTAACAATAGGATTATGAAAAGATTGTTTTAAAAAGCAAAACTAATTTGATTAATTCAGAAAATAATTTTTAAAAACACGCGGACGTCGTTGAAACGCCATTTTAATTTAAGAATTACTTTGGTTTTTGACAGTTGAAAGCCCGTTTTAATAGGTACAGTTTACACCGTCCAAGAACAAATTATCGTTCTGGGAACGGAGGTAACCGTTCTTGAAAAATATTATGTTATTAAGCGAAAAGGTATTGAAAAATGAAATTTATGATTAGAAACTGTAATAACAATCAACGTAAAATGCTATTATGATATCAAAAACGCAATCTACACAACCAGTTGGACAAGTATGATAATAACATTCAGAACAGTGGCTAAAAAGTATCTGACTGAGAAAATTGAACAGTGAGGGACCGATTTCCATTGATTTCTAATTGTAACAAGTAATTGTAAATTATGCTCAAGTTTTCTATGTCTCCTCCCTTATTCGTAGACAGTGGTTCGTTGTCTATGTCAACCATTTCTAGGAAGACTCTTTTATGGAAATTATTTGATTTTGCTGGAATTTTCGGTCTCTTAAAGTTCATTATATGACCCTTATTTAGTAAATGCTCTGCAAGAGTACAAGAAACCATTCCTCTTTACAATCGCTGTGGCAAACCTGGCATTTCATACATATATACTTTGGTAGGTCTTTATATTTAGTTTTATTCATAGGAATAGAATTTAGGAACATTATTTTCTCTTTTGTAGAAGTCCTGAGAAAGGGAATACAATTTATAGAAAGCTCAACTAATAAAAAAGAGTTTTCTCTTCTGGCTAACCATCCCTTTGACTGCAGCCTCACAAAGGTGCCATATATATATATATATATATATATATATATATATATATATATATATATATATATATATATATATATATATATATAATGAGTAAAAAAGATAATACAAAAAGGAAATTAAACAAGTCAAATAATTGTATAACAATAATTTGTTTTTCCAATCGGAGAATAAATAAAAAATGGTATAGAGAATTATAAATAATAATATCAATAACAATTAAAACTGAAAAAGTCCAATTTCATGAATAAAACATGAACAGAGATCTATACTGAATGACAAATTATAAATTGTAAATGGTTCAATGTTACAATAAATATTTTATTTTTCTTCCGTGGAACTTATCTAGTAAATTATCGATACTGCCAGAATTTGACAGAATAGATGGCTTTTGCGGTGGCCAGTCTATATGCTGTTTAAATTTGACGGAGTAGATGGCTTTTGCAGTGACCAATCTATATGATCGGCGATTTCTGAAAGGTGAACTAATGTATATGTAAATTTAAATAATAAAAATAAGTGCATCGGTATTTTTATGCATCTCACCTAGTAAGGTTTTTGACCTTGTTGACCATGGTCTTCTCGAAAAGCTGCTAGGGTTCAGTTTGAAGAACAAAGTTCACGAGTGGCTGCAATCATATTTGCATAATAATGATCTAATTGTTAAAGTCGATAAAATGAAATTTTCTAAATTAAGAATCTCCTATTGAGTAGCCCAGGGATCTGGCTATGATCCTCTTCTGTTTTCGATATTTAGAACAACCTGCTTGATGTTTGTAATGTCAGGAATGCTATGCTATCAATGATTGTTTAATTACAAAGATTTTACAGTGTATAAGAATCTTTCGGCAGTTAGATGGGTGTTTCTATGGTTCCCCTAAATATTGTGAAAGAGTAAATGTTTTATATTATATTAGAATTACACAAAATTTAATTATTTGTGATCTGTTGCTTAAAAGCAATGAGCCCCATATAAGACTTGACGTATTTGTATACCAGTACTGTCCAAAGATTTAATAAATATTTTATAACATTTCATTCATCATCCTTCAAATGAATTCTATACTACTGTTTCAGCCTTATTAGGTTAAATCAAACTATTAATAAGGTATGACCACAAAATCGTGTACACAGTATTTAAAAATGACTGAATATTGCGTTTTCCCTAACAACCATTACCTATAGTAAAAAATATGTTAGTTAATTTAATATAAATTTTAGTGCAAGTGTAACATGTATGGCAATTCCAACCTTTAATTTTAAAGTTATTGTTAATCTTTCCTGCTGAAATTGCATACCAACAGGTATATGATCTAGATACCACCAGGATTATTTATTATCGATTGTCGAAAATTTACCACTACTTTTTATTTTTAGAAATACAATCTTAAAATGACTAAATTTAAAAATGGTTGTCCTGGCGAAGAACTCTTGCTAAATATTACGAATATCGTTATAAACAAGAATAAGCTTTCATTTAAAGCTGTAGCTAAAGAAGATATTATTGGTGAAGAGAAGGTAATAATAATTTGTTTTCTTAGCAAGTAAAGTTATTAATAAAATTAGTTTCCCCTCCTTTTCATTGAATCTCCCAGAATTTCATCTTATTTTTTCTTCCGTTTTCCTTTTCTTGTTTTCGAATCCTAAACTTCTTTGATCGACCACGTATTCTTCATCTGCTCTAGGTGACCCAAGCTACTTATTTTTCTGTTTTCTATAAAGTCTATTGTGGTTTGTATTTTTAGGTTCTCTTTTACTTTTGTATTTATTATTATATTTCTATTTGGTCAATAATTTTCTTTAATCACATTAATTTCCATTCTTCTGGGCATTTCTTTCTTATTAAGAAATGTTTTTTTCATGTCATAGTATAATTTTTTATCTTTATTTTATTCTTCTTATTAGTCGTTACTTGGTAAAAATCCGTAATAGTTTTATATTGAGATAAGTAAAACACATTCTTACTTAAATTTTCATTGTGTTTTTTGACTTAGTATGACTCACCGCACAGCAGCTTCTTTACGTACGTTATTCAATCTTGTGGTGCTATTTAGTCTATTAGTATTTCAAATAACATGATGTTATGTTTAAACACATGTTTCTTAAATTTTATGATTTTACGGTTTAAGGAATTCCAATGAATTATATTGTTACGAACGACTATTAGAAACTTATTGATACGCCCTCGTGTACAAATATTCCGATACGATGAGTCATATTTTTAGATAGGTCTTAACTTTTATGTTAGTAAGTTCTAGATTCGTGTAGGAAATTCTATAGGCATAGAAATAGGGATAGGATAAGAGTTTTAGTTGTATTTGGGTAGTGAAGGCTTTAAGTAGTAATAAGATTGTTGTGTTTTAGCTGTGTTAAGAAGTAGTTAATACAAGTATTGCAAGTATTAGTGAGAGGTGTTGTGTTTTATTTTACGGATCTTGCGGACCCAGCAATTTAATGAGAGAAAACCGTAACAATTGGTCAGATGTGAGTATTATCACCGGATTTCCAGAAATTCTATGGGAAATTAGAAGAGACAGATAAAACGAATTTCACTGTTGGATTTATTATCAAGTAAGAATATAAGATTAATTTTCGATAAAGTTCTAGAACATTCTATTTTTAAACCTAAAGAGATAGCGAAAAACGGAATTCATCATCGGATTTGTCATTAAGAAGGAAGCTTAGAACTAAATTTTCGACAAAATTCTAGAATATTTTATTTGAAAACTAGAGAATATAGTGAAAGACGGACTTTACCATCGGATCTGTCATTAAGAAAGAAGCCTAGAACCGTTCAACAAAATTCTAGAATATTCTATTTGAAAACTAAAAGAAATAATGAAAAACGAACTTCACCATCGAATTTTTCATCAATAAAGGAGCTTAGAACCAAATTTTCGACAAAGATTCAGAACGTTCTATATGAAAACTAGAAGAGATGAGCGAAAAACGGATTTTGTCATCGAATTTGATATCAAGAAAGAAGTTTAAAAACGACTTTTCTAGAATATTCTGGTTTTTATGGTAAGTACTAGACAGCAAACAGCCGAAATGGAGGAAATAAATAAAAGACTTGCTGAATTTATGGAACTTACAGAATAACGTCACCTTCAAGACAAAGAAAAAGAACGTCGTCAGAAAGAAGAAAAACGCTGTCAAAAAGAAAAAGAAGAACGTCGTCAAAAAGAAAAACAGGAAAAAGAAGTACGTCGTCAAAAAGAAGAAGAACGTCGTGTTAAAAATGAAAATAAACTTTGCAAATGGATGCAAGAGATCATTGTACTTGGACAGCAATCAATTCAGTCAAATTACACAAGGAGAAACGCAAAAGTTTAAGAAAGAGATAGGCGAAATGCGACAAGGCATAGGAGATGTACGACGAGAAACGCAACAAGAAATTAAAGAAATCGTAGACAAGATAGAAGTAAAAATGTACCAAAAAGTATATAACATTAAATCAAATATGCAACAAAAAGTGAAAGAAATTGTAAACGGCATAAAACCAAAAGTAGGACAAGAAGTAGAATCTAAAATGAAGGACCTTCAGACAGAACTCAAGAAATTAAAGAAGCATGATCCTTCTGATAACGTAATAATAACCGGACAGAACATTAAACCTCAAACTTACGATAATTAAATATCTTGGATAATCTACAAACTACAGTTTGAAGCTACCACTAGAGCAAAAAACTTGAATTACGGAGAGATAGCTACTACGTTTGTAATTGTAATTCGTGGATCAACACTGAAGTTATAGCAAACCATTTCCATAACTCAACGGAGAGACTGAAATTCTTAGTGGAAATACAGGAAATACAGCTTGTGTTGCGTATAAGCAAGTTTAATTATTGAAGTGAAGCGTTGGACAGGACTTTGGAAATTGAAGCAGCTGATAATATATCAAGCCCAAAAATAAGAGGCGTTACCATAAAAGAAAACAAGGACTCGTCGAACCAAACAACGGAGAAAATGTTATCTGAAATAATTAAGAAACATATACCTTGTTAAGAAGACCATCTAAAGAATAATTCAAGAACCGTAGCAAATTGAAACAGAGAGAAAAGTTTCCTATACGGAGAATCACTTTTGACATTTTTCCACACTGGAGTGCAGCTTCAATTTAAAGAAAAGTAATGTTGAGATTTAACTTGAAAGTCTAAAATTAAATCATTTGGTGTTAATTGCTGACATAGAAAATGAGTTTATACTTGGAGTGGACCTGACGTCGATATGGATTTTTCTTCGCCAACAAGTTCAACATTCTAAAATTTGGCACCGAGTAATTTATTCCGTCCCAGAACCCTGATAGCGAACCAGTCGGAGGCATTACCGAACGAACATCCAAAATAAAGGGTAGCATGGAAAAAATCCTTTACGAAAGACTGGACGCAACGTCAGATTAGTTGAACTCTCCAACAAACCCAGTAAATACCTGGTACCGAAGGCATTACTCAATTCATTTGACATCAAAGCAAACTAGGTAGAGTTTCAGCAAAGTGATTTGGTCGTGTAATCCACAGAGAAAGAAGGGCAAATCGCCTAAGTTGATGCCATTATGGGAAGGACCATATACTTCAATGATGTTGTTTATAGAATCAAACGAAGTTCCTAGACCAACAGGAAAGTGGTACATCTAGACAGATTGAAGCTATATCAACGAGATATTGAAACTGATCGGGACGATTAGAATTAAGAGGGAGCAGTGTTATGAACGACTAGGAGAAACTTATTGATACGACCTCGTATACAGATATTCTGATGCGATGAGTCATATTTCTAGATAGATTCAACTTTTATGTTAGTAAGTTCGAGATTTGTGTAGGAAATTCTATAGGTATATAAATGGGGATAGAATAAAAGTTTTAGGAAAGTTGTATAGGTATATTTGAATAGTGGAGGCATTAAAAAGTAGTAATAAAATAGTTGTGTTTTAGCTGTTTTAAGAAGTAGTTAATATAAGTATTGTAAGTATTAGTGAAAGGTGTTGTATTTTATTTTGCGGAATTTGCGGACTCAGAGATTAAAGAGATGAAATCGTAACAATATTATATTGTTTAATAATATATTTTTTTATTATTAAGTTTTTTATTTTTTGCGGTTTAAGCAGATTTAATTTAGATTTTTTACTTTTTATATGTAAAATTATAAAATCTTGATTAAGACCATGATTTGACTCCATTATTATATTATTTTCTAATCATTTGAATTTTCTATTTCTATTGGGTAGGTCAATTTTATTGCTTTTTTGTACATTTTTTGTTTTAATATTTTGTTAATTAATCCTGGTTGGTATTCACTTGCAGCAATCTTTTTAATTACATTTAATTCTTTTGAGAGTTTCTTGATTGGATAGGAACTGAAATTAGTCTATGAACCGTCCTGTGAAATGCTGCTAACTTATGTTGAGTATGGTGACATAATTTGTCATGTATTGTTATGTCGGTGTGTGAAATTTTGTGAAAAATTGAGAAATTGTGTTTTTTTTTATTGTATGGTCTAAAAAGTTAACTGGATTGTTTGTTTCTTTTTCAACGGTAAATTTGGTGTTTGGGTGGAGATTCTTTATGTATTCTAAGAATCGGTTTAGTTGCCTTTTGGTACATTACATTATCCACATACCTGTACCAAATAAAGTAAGTTTTTAAGAAGCGGTGGTTGCTGATTTTGGTTTCTAAAAAGTCCATAAATATTTCAGCTAATAGGGGGCTCAGAGGATTTCTCATCCTTAATCCTTCTTGGTCGCTATAAATGTTGTTATTAAATTCAAAGTTATTTCGTTTTAGGTTTAAAGTAAGTGTCTCAATGAATTTATTAACACAACATTTATTACAGTGAAGGATTACTTATGAAAAATCCTCTGAGCCTTCTATTAGCAGAAATATTTATGAAGTTTCTAGAAACTAAAATTAGCAACCACCTCCTCTTTAAAAATTTTATCTATAGGTATAGATATGCGAATGATGTGTTGACATTTTCCGGTACCGAAAGGCAACTAAACCAATTCCTAGAAACAAATCAAGCAACGTACTCTTCTAGGAGGACCCTCACCGCCATGTCGCAGTAAAAGTGAGCCTAAATAAAACATATAAAAAATTAATTCGTTAACTCTAATAACTATTTTCTAATCATCTTTAACTGTTAGTTTACTCTGCGTAAGAATATTTTTCAGTTTTCAGTTCTGAAAAATCAAACTTGTCCAAAATTAGGCTCAATGAGTGTAGCTGCAAGTCCGTTCCTGGTTTCTCTGATGATATAAAACATCTATTGTAATATGGTTTATTGAGTCTTTATGGCTTCTATAGAATATTAAAATTTCATTAAATTATACAAGTCGGTTCAGAGCCTATAAGTTAAATCGCTGGGTAACCTTTTAGGGCTCAGTATCTCTGTTAAGGGACATTTTAGGAATTTTTTTCTATGACAAAGTAAGGTTAACTAAAATGTGGTCGGACTTGCATTGTCTTTATTTTTATTTATTTACTTATTTATTTTATTTTTTTTTTATAAAAATAAATTTTAGTCAATCTTCAACCTTGTCTACAACCTTCAAACAAAAGTAAGATTAGTTTGACCTTCCCTGTATGCTTCCGAGAAATTAAGAGGTAGTTACCAGACACCCTGTATTTGTTTGGCATTAACAAATCTATATTTTAGGTGTTTATTAAGAATAGCTTGCTTTGTGATAGAGTGTATTACACTGCGTAAGCTGATTTTTATTTAAATTTAATTAAGAATTTATTAAAAATTCAGTTATAATTTAAAAATTTCTGATAACCTGCGCCGCAGTTTGGTTTAAGCAATAAGAAGATATTAATATTTTCTTTTATAAAATTTGTACTAGAATTTACTTATCTACAAACAACTTAAAATGTTTTACTAATTTTTAAATATTATATGTTTAGGCAGAATTTTTTATTGAAAGATGTTTAGATGGCGATTCTCCCAGTACCTGTGAACAATATCATACACTCAGAATTCCATATTATTGTCAAGTTTTGCGCATGGGCCCATGGTCTTCTTTTGTAAAAGGAACTGAGCCAGAATGGAAATGTCCTTTTAAAAAGGTAGCTATTAAATTTGTAGATTTCGGAACAAATAACTTGGAAATACAACAAAAACAAGGTGTCACCAAATTCTATTTTTTTCTTAATGTCTATATTTTTAGATCCTCAGCTGATTAAAAATGGTGAGAAATCATGTAACTCTTTTGCTTTTTACAGTGTAAAAAAATAAATGTAAAAACTAAAATGAATATAATTGTCTATATGTATTATCCTTTCGAGCAAAGAAAAGGAAAGGATATATACAAACGGTTTGTTTCCTGAAAATACAACTCAGGTCCTCTCTCCATACACGTTTCGACCACCTTATGGTCTCGTCAGTGGAGCTGTATCAAACTGAGAGCAACATCGCAAGAAACAACTGCTATATAAAACATAAATTCCAAAATATGTCGTTGGGATATTAAAGACCTGCCGATTTTGATGCTAAACTGAAAAATATCGCCAGCAGAGAAAAGGAAAGAATATATATAATTATATAGATGTCGTTTAACTGGCGATATTTTTCAGAATGGCATCTAAGGAGGCAGATTTTTAATATCCTACCCCCATACTTTGGAATTTATATTTTATCTAGCAGTTGTTTCCTAGGTATGTTACTCTCGGTTCGATACAGCTGCACTGACGATAGCATAAGGTGGTCGAAACGCATATGGAGAGAGAACCAGAGCTGTATTTCCAGGAAATTTTGATTTTTAAAATAAATATATTTGCTCACTAAGCTCACATTACTCCCGATATCTAAGGCAAATAAATAGCCTGTTGGGGACACTCGATTATCCGGCAATTGGACACTATTTGTAGATAATAAAGCCTGCAGGAATAAAACGTATACTTTTTCTTCGGTGGATTAAAAAATTCAGAGCGATTCATTAAATAGTTTTTGCAAAATTAAATTTGTTTATACCAGATGCGTTTCTTCTATTATAACATTATCGGTACAAAAATAAAAATACAATGATTCTACGTGTATCTTGAGAAAGATGAAAACTTACATTATCTTAATAAGACATACATTATCTTAAGAAATCATAAAAGTAGGAAAAAATAATTTCCATTTTAATGAAATCTAATTAGAAAAACACTATAAGTTTTACCTTATAAATAAATTGAATAACTTTGTTGCTATTGCTTTTAAAAAAAAATTCTTTTTTCATATTCAGGAAGCTGGCACTTGTACATAAATTTTAAAAAAGAAGAAAAGGCTGCCCCATTTTTTATAACAATTAAGAAACGTAACTAGCGCCATTTAAAAGTTAAACAGCTAAAGTTGTTCTTTAAAAAATCTGAAAACCATTTTTTAAAGAAAACGGTTAGTGAAGCTTCCAATATGTTGCTCGAATGAAGACGGCTTGGAAATAAGAGAGGAGGAAGCTACACTCTCTGGAACTTGCCGACGAACTTTCATGTTTCTTTTTAAAGTATATAGTACCTTTTCGGGTACATTACGAATATGCAATTGGTTTATGAATTTATTCCTAAATTAACCATGTAATTTATTTAAACAATTTTTTCAAAAAAAAGTTTTTTTGCAAAGAATCAATATTTTTTCCGTAATTTTCATAGGAAAATATGGCAATAGGTCATGAAACTTAAATAAATAAAATATTGTTATAGAAAAATTAATTTTTATTCGATTTTATGTGAAAAAAAACTTATCTTTTATAAAGTGTTTTTTCATATAAAATCAAATAATGTTTAATTTTTTCATAACAACAATTTATTCATTGAAATTTTATAACCTATTACCATATTCTCTCGTGAAAACTGCATGAGAAATATTTATTTTTTGCTAAAAAAATTTTTGGTAAATTGTTAAACGAATTACAGGGTTAATTTAAGAATAAAATTAAAAACAAATTGAATATTCGTAATATATGCTAAAAGGTACCACATATTAAAAAAAGTAACATCAAAATCTGTTGTCACGTTCCAGAGTTAAAGCATATGATAGCAATTTGAAGATGCTGTTTCATTTTTTGAGCGCGCGGATTTGTAGGTTCCCCCTCTCTTCTTTCCAAGCCGTCTTCATTCAAGCAATATATTTGAAGCTTGACTAACGGTTTTGTTGAGGCCCAATGGTTTTCAACTTTTTCACAGAACAATTAGCGCTATTTAACTTTTAAATGGCGCTAGTTACGTTCCGTAATTGTTAAGAACAATGGGGGGGAGCGGGGGGCAGGGTTAATTTAAAAAAAAAATGGCCATCTTTGGCCCATATTGACCTATGACCTTTCTTCTTTGTTAAAAGTTTTGTACAAGTGAATGTAAAATAAGATTTTTTTTAAAGCCATAACAACAAAGCTATAACGTATAATGTTATAACAGAAAACGTATAACATTATAACAGAAAAACCGCGTCTGGGATAAACAAATTTAATTTTGTAAAAACCATTTAATGGATCGCTCTGAATTTTTGACCTCCAATTAAGTACTATAAGACCCAACTTTTTACGTAATAACAAAGTCATAGGTTGATTTTTGCAACAGTTATTATTAAATAAAAATTATGTCAATTTTGATCTTCTTTCGCAGTTTTATAAGCAACAAATAAAGATACCGACATCTGTAAAATGCCATTTCAAAAATTTATTAATTCTCTACAGGAGGGTCACCCTATTTTTTAAAAAAATACTACAACTTTGATTTGCAGGTAATAATCTCCAAAAAATGCATTTTTGACTTTTAGTTGTTAATAACGCAATAACCACACCAAATTCACTGAATAAAAAGTATACGTTTTGTTTCTGTAGGCCTATGTTACCTAAAAGTTGTGTACGATTGCTGGATGATCGAGTGTTCCTGCAAAAAAGGGTGTTTTTTTATAGAGGTATAGAACTTTTAAATGGAATAAAACAAAGATGAATTTTTTAAATTGACATGAAATTTACTTTATTAGAAAGATAACCTTCTGGCATTATAATTTAAATATCACTTCTGGCATATGACCGCCACGGCTGGCTCGGACGTAGTCTAATCTGGAGGTCCGATTTTCGATGACTTTTTCCAACATTTGTGGCCGTATATCGGCAATAACGCAGCGAATGTTGTCCTCCAAGTGATCAATCGTTTCGGACTTATCGGCGTAGACTAGCGACTTCACATATCCCTACAGAAAATAGTCTAGCGGCGTTAAGTCGCACGATCTTGGAGGCCAATTCTCGGGTCCGAAACGTGAAACTATGCGGTTACCAAACGTTTCCTTCAATAAATCAATTGTGGCACGAGCTGTGTGACATGTTCAATTGATGAACGAAAAAGTCAGTAATCATGGCTCTATAGCGGTCACCATTGACTGTAACGTTCTGACCAGCATCGTTTTTAAAGAAGTACGGACCAATGATTCCACCAGTCCATAAAGCACACCAAACAGTCAGTTTTTCTGGATGTAACGGTGTCTCAACATACACTTGAGAATTATCATCACTCCAAATACGGCAGTTTTGTTTATTGACGTATCCATTCAAACAAAAGTGAGCTTCATCGCTAAACAAAATTCGCTTATGAAAATCGGGATCAACGGCAATCTTGTTTTGGGCCCGTTCACCGAATCTACGCCTTGCTAGGTGGTCGTGTGGCTTCAATTTTTGCACGAGTTGGATTTTGTAAGCACGCAAACTAAGATCTTTCCGCAAAATCTTCCATAAAGTGAATGGACACATATCCAATTCCTGTGCACGATGGCGGATAGACTGATTCGGGTCTTCCTCTACGCTACGCTCTACAGCACCAATGACTTCTTCTGTACGCACTGTACGACGTCTCTGTGGATGCGAATTATCATTTAGAGTAAACGTGGTGCGAAAACGTTCCATAGTTAATTGAATTAATTGCTCTGATGGACGATTATGTTGACCGTAAAATGGACGTAGTGCGCAATACGTATTTCGAACAGAACCATGATTTTCAAAATAAATTTGCACAATTTGGAAGCGTTGTTCAAGCGTCAGTCTATTCATGTTGAAATGCCAAACCAAACTAAACATAAATCACTTGACAGCTGACAAAATGGCCGCCAGTTAAAAAAGTGTTGCTAACTTAAATTTCTATACCTCTATAAAAAAACACCCTTTATGTTAGTTCTCTGTACTAATAGGAAATTTCAAGATAAGAATCTCAATATACACATGTCGATAGAAATGAAATTTTCTTTCCATTAACGTTACAACATAATAAATATAACCAGTTAAAAAATATCAATTTTTAATTAACGGTTTGTCATATAACGGTTTGATATTTGATTAATGGTATTTTAAGGAACAGATTATAGAATCTACAAAACTTTTTTTTTAGTTTTAAAGTTACATTATCTTCCTTTAGCATGGCAAATTAGACATAGTATTTAGAATTTCTAGCAGGATTTAAACTTGCTACGCTAGTAGTTTACGCTAAAACCTCAGAGTAAGAAAAAACTTATTAATTATAATATATAATAAAGAATAAATTATTTTAAATATAATAGGTATTTTATTACTTCTGCAATTTTAATGAAATTTAGATCTGGTGGGCTATTTGGCATTTATCAAACAGGTCGTTAACGCAGTATAACTAATACTTTTCTTTTAGGGAATCTATGCCACGAAAAAAAGTATTGAGTTTGATATTGGCGATTTATCAATAATTTCTATTGCTGGCAACTACTATTGGAAAGTTTTGGCTAAGACATACTTGCAGGATACAAATAAATTGATTATGTGTTTGGATGTAGAGGGAAAGACATTCCTTAACTAGAATCCAAATAAGTCTTTCTCAGAACTTTGCCTCATTTAGGGAAGACAATAACTATAAATTTATTCCAGAAATAAAAATATACGTTTTAAATAAATAATGATACTTTTATTTCTTATTTCTAAAATTAATTTATCTGGTTTTAGTATTATATTTTTGAGATATTTAGCAAGAAAAAATCGCGAATTTATAGTTTTTTTTTCATTAATTATTGAGTTACAACTATACAATTTTGCAACCATGGTATTTTTCTATAAAACGAAATTATGTCTTTAAAGATAAGGTAAGTATATTTTAGGAATTTTCTAATATTCAAATTTTAAGTTATAAAAACAGAAAAAAAATGTTTATTTGTTCAGTTCAACCATTTCCTTAAATTGACCTAATTTAAAAATGGGAAAATATTGAAAACACATGGACCAATTTCATTTTACTTATGGTATAGTGACACACCTTCGATTTTTTGACTTCTAAAAAAGCACTAAAAAGCGAAACCTAACAATATAAATTTTTATATGAAATTGAAATTGTTGAAGCCGGCGCCGACTGCTACCTAAATGTAAATCGTATAAAAATATTAAAAAATACTTTATTTGTTATTGCTTTCTTACCATAGTTTGTATACAGGGTGCGGCATTTATCTTGAAATAACGGAATATCTCGGTTGGATCATATTTTTTCGAAAAATTTTTTTTTCAAAAATTATAGGGAGGCTAACTAGTAGTGATCTTGAAAATAAGCTTGACTTTGAACTTCAAGGTCTTCTTAAGATTAACTTTAGAATTTTAAATAGGACCCCTCAATTTCGACTCCGGGAATGAAAAGGGTGGGAAATTCTACCACTGGATATGACCTTGACCACAAGGCGAAGGTCAAATATCGAGGTCATTTCAAGGTTAAAACAAAAAGGTTGCAGTATTTCGTGAAATATTTCGTATAAAAGTTGTAGGTGGCACGGGAACCAAATGTTGGGAACCTTTAAAATACTCCTGACCTTGACCTTTAAGGTAATTAGAAACTCAATTTTAAAATTTGAAAAGAAACCCCCAATTTGACGCCCGGAAATAGAGAGACCGATCAATTTCACAGTAATTTCATCATCAGATATGACCTTGACCTCAAGGTTAAGGTCTAATATCAGGATCATTTGAGGGTCAAAAGAAGATCTTCAACGTCATAATTTTATAAAATATTTGATACTAGAGTTGTAAGATTGCAAAGTTGCTATAACATTACCTTGTTCTTCATCTTTAGGGCTATTTCGTTCAGAATTGTTAGCAGAAACTGTGGTTAGTACGACTATGTGCATGATTAACTACTTTTAGCACTACAGCGACGTGGACATAGTAGTTTTTGTTTTCTTCGGGGTGTTAATTTTCGGTAAATCCCCACACGCCTCTCACCATTGAGGTGCTTATTTTCGGTAAGGCCCCTCGCCTCTCACCAACAGGATGCTTGTTTTCAGCGAGACCTCTCGCCCCTCACCATCGGGGTGCTTGTTTTCGGAGAGTTCCTTCACCTCACACTATTGGGGTGCTTGTTTTCTATAAGTCCCCTTGCCCTTCATCATTTTATATGATCATGTTAAAAGGTTTCATAAGAATTTATTTTAATAAGTGCTCAAAATGGTTACCTTCAACTTAAATAAACCTATTGACTCGCACTTTAAAAGATCGCACACAATTGCGGAGCATTTCAGGTATTATTTTGGCACAAGCATCTCTAATTAGCCGCTTCATGTTTTCACGAGTTGTTGGCACGTCTTTATAAACTTCGCTCTATAAATAACCCGATAAACAAAAATCTGGCAAAGTAAGGTTTGGCGATCTTGAGGGCTAATTTACTGGACCTCCTCTACCAATCTACCGTTCGTTGAATTCGCGATCCAACACTTGACGTGCTAATTGGGAATAATGTGCTGAACATCAATCATGTTGAAACTACATTTGTTGTCTTACATCTAGGGGTACGTCTTCAAGCAAAAGTGGAAGTTGATTTTTTAAAATATAATATTTTGCGCCGTTCAGATTACTTTCAAGAGAGCATGGACACACAAGCTTGTCGTCAATTCTTCCATACCAAATGACCTTGAAGTTCCAGGTCAAGGCTATTTTCAAGATCACCGCAGCTTAGCTCCCATGCCACTCAACAAATTTTGTGCGAAAAAGTTCACGAAATACTACGATTTTTTTGTTTTGACCTTGAAATTACCATGATCTAGTTGCTATGCAAGTTAAATCTTCTAGTCGGCTAGTTTTATGTAAGAGTAATTGTTGTATCCCGAAAATTAAAAAAAAAAGTTCTTTATTTTTTCCGATTCAAGAATAAAAGAAAATGATTTTTTTGTACTTGTATTTTTAGGGTTTAAAACTTGCTCGACTTATTGTTGCTTTTGTCAGTTTAAATGCTCTGCTGTCAATTTATATTATTATATGCTTTCAATGAAAATATAAGCAATATACCCCCGATCTAAATTAATACTATAGAGTTTAAATTTTCAAATGCAATAATAAGTCAAGTTAGTTTTGAACCTTGCAAGGACAACGATAAAAAATTCTTTTGTTACTAAATGGGCAAAAATAGAATATTTTGTGTATTTTTGGAATACAGCTACTTTTATCACTGATACCAAGGTTTTACTGCTAGTCTTTTGTCGTTAATTTTCCTGTAAAAGCATTTATTTGTTGACTTATGTAACATAAATTATACCAATAACCTAAACTGGCCGACTACAAGATCTAACTCCCATGGCCACTAGATCTAGTATAAGTCTTAAACGTTTTTAGTGAATCTGGCTGATAAATTTTATCTACTGATTTTATTTGTAACACTAGAAAGACAATATTTAAAATGCGTCTAAAAGAATAAAACTAGAGGATTGCTTCCCAACAGCATATTGCATCAAGACTTTATATTAAATTTAAATTCATTATAATCCCCTTAAATGAGCCGTTTTCTGTACTCTTGTAAAACAAAAGTATTCCATTTGTTTTGGATTTTTTTTTCGATACAGTATAAAATTCTAGACTCAACCGCTAAGTATAAAGAATGCAAGGGCCTTGATTTGGATATGAGAATCTTTGAAATATCCGAAAATCGTTTTAACTCATAAGAAGAAAGTGCCTATATTAAATAAGCAAAGACATGACAGATTTTTTTAATACATTTTCGAGCATGTTTTTGTACAAACTTTGTGTCTTTTAAAACTATTTTGAAATTCGTCTAGGTTAGCATATCCCCTTTTATTGATTTCGGCCTTGACATGACCTCTAAAGTAAAAGTCTAATAAAGTTATGTCACAACATTTTGGAGACCAATGTATCGGACTTTTGTCGCTACCCACCTATCTTGGAAACGCCTCTCTAACAACATTGTCACTTCGTAAAACCGATCTTGTTAGAAATAGATTCGGTTCCGTGCCCCCAAGTTGACATCGTCCTAATATTATTTTAGTAATTCTAACAACATATCAACATATCTCCTGCCTGTCAAACCACACTAAACACTAACACTAAATTGTATACCTGCGTATTTATAGAATGAGGCTTTTTCCTTATTTCCAAATTTTCCATACAGCTTTAGAAAATACCTTTTGTTTGGTTGATATTGTTTATATATTTGACAAATGCCGATACAAAAGTTGTAAGGTATCTAAAAATGACCTTGATCGTTAAGGGTATGTTTAGGACAAGGTCGAAAATTCTACTAATTAAGACAAAAATTCAGCCCCATAGGGGAAGATCTGCGATCTGGCCACTTAGAGCAAGATTAATCACAAGTCTGGCCACTCAAAGCAAGATCGAAAATCCTACCCGTTAAGGTAAGATCCTGTCCAGTTAAAGCAAGATCTGAGATCAATCTGTATTGTTCGGGAGTTCCTTTTAACCTTGCTCTGACACTAACACTTGACCTTGACCTCATAGCCAAGATTATATGTAAAATTTTCTGCTCTTTTCATTTCAAAAGTAGGGGTCCTCATTTAATAATTGTAAATATGACCTTGAAAGTCAAGGTATAAGTAGCGGTAAAGTTTAACATATTGTATGTATTTATATGGGGCATTATTATTTTTAACGTGATGGTCTTCACTTTTTTTTTATTGAAATAAAATAGTCAATTCACCCCTTTCTTAACTCCAACTTTGTTCGCCTTGAAATGCGACGGAGCCAAGTTATTAAATTCTTAAATATTTTTTGACCCAAATTAATATTTCACTTAAATTTAATTACGAACAACATGACTCTTTTCTATAATATTAGTCCAATATTTACTTTTTTATACAAAGTGTCCAGCATTGTTATTTCAATATTGATACATTTATTCTCCTTTCAGGTAGTTAAAGGGAAAAATATATACAAACAGTTTATTTCCTGCATAGTCAACTTTCGATCTCTCTCCACACTCGTTTCAACCACCTAATGATCTTGTCAGCGAAGTTGTATTGAACCAAGAGCAACATTCACAGGGGACAACTGTCCATACAAAATATAAATTTCTAGACATCTTAACAGGATATTTGACCTGCAGATCTTTTGATATCAGTCTGCAAAATATCGCCAGTCTAGCGACATCTATGCATCCTCCGGAGTATTGGGAAAATTAGTAATTGAAATTTCAGGAAGAAAGTTTCACTGACGAGACCATTGGCTGGTTCAAACGCGTATGGAGAAAGAATCAGAGTTGTATTTGCAGGAAACAAATTGTTTGTATATATTCTTTCCTTTAACTACCTGAAAGCAGAGTAAATTTAGGCAAATATTAAATTTATTACCTAGGGAGTAATTACAAATTGATTTAACATATTAAATACAAATTTAAACACAATAAGTTTGCTACAAAAAATTAGCAAATTTATGTCTTATCATTTGAAACTGAATCCAAACAGGGGTGAAATAGGGGTAAATTATTTTAATGAGAGTTAAGCCTATCCTAAGTCCGTTAAAGCCAGGCAGTTCAATTTTTTTTAAATCATGATTTCTCCTTTTTTTTCGTGATATATTTGCGAACAGGTACAAATTTTAAACCTTAGACACACTGTATATACCTGGTTCTATAAATATAAAAAATTGGATGCAGTTTAATTTAAAATACATATATAGATAAAAGCTTCAAATTAGGCTTTGATGTGAAATTAAGTAATACTCTAATGCAATTTTATTGTTATTGTTAGCGTTTAGTTTACAGTGATGGTAATTGATAAAACTTTAATTTTTTTATTGATTATCTTCGGGACTGTGTCTAATTCCAGGGTAATATATCTTCTTTTTTTTATTTATTTTTATATACTTACATTCTTGTTTCTTATTAGCTTATTTTACCAGATTTTTAAATTTGGATATAAAAAGCTTTGGCTCATTAATAAAAAATAGTAATTAGAGAAACTACAGAAATAATAATAAATCTTATAATGGATTAAAGGTATAAGATAAAACTACTACCAACCGACAGAAAATATTATTTTTGGATATGTGACAGTTCAATCGTCGTTTCCGTTTGAGACTAGACGTTGTAGTCTACCATCAAACGTCACAGTGCGTACGGTAGCTTATTTGTGCGTTGAATAAAAGGTCTTGAATCATGAGAAATTTTGGGGATATGTTATATAAATTTAGAGTGAACTTTTTCCAAACATCACGACCTACTAAAGCTTTTGTTGCACCCTCAACAAAATGAACATTTCTTTGTAATATTATTTATAGCTAAATCCATCTCTATTTGACATTTAGGTTCAACTATTGGACCAAGATAAATTTTAATCATTATACTACATTGTTTAACCTAAAGTTGTATGACAATTTTTTTATACATGTCATGAGGCAAACATGACAAACATGTCCTCGTATCAATTTCAAACATAATATGGATAGTATTTTTAAAAGCATTTAAAATCATTGGAGCTACATATGATATAGCTACATTAAATGTATATATTTAAACATTCAAAATAATTATTTTGCTCCCTTGGTTACCGGACTCTAAACTTGAATCTAAACTGTTATCTTTCTCCACTTTAATGTTGCAAATTTTTGTAATAGGCACCTTTTTCTTACATTTTAAATAAATATAACTTTTATATGTACACTTTTAGACTCATGATCACTTTCCTCGCATGCATAGCATAAAACTTTACATAGTTAACATCAGATACTCTCCGTCTTATTTCTTTTAACCTAGCTTCTTTGCAAAGTGCTATTTCAACCAGGTCTCTCAAATGCTCAGACGTACTTTCTTCTCACAAATGGTCTAAAATAGGACCTGATTTCAATTCAACTACAAATTTGTCTAAAACTGTTACAGAAGCAATTTTATTAGAAAACAGAGCACCAAATTCAGATGCTGCTTGCTTTACTTTTATAAACCGTTTATTTGTAGTTTCTTCTTTTGTTCTTAATAAAGCAAAATAAACTCGCTTTCTGTATACAGAAATTTAGGGTTTAAACTGTTCTAATAACAAATCAAGCATTTCTGTATACCTTTTAGATATGGTCTTATCGGGATGACAAACATTTCTTAAAATTATGTAAACTTTTTCATCAATTGAAGTTACACTCTGTGCTCTTTTTCCACTCAATTAGCTAAAAATATCCTTCACAAAAAATTTTTCAAGGGTCTCCAAATTCAAAAATGGTTGAACTTGCAACGTTTCCACTGTAGCATTGCCCTACTTGCCGTGCTTGCGACGTTGTCCATCTTTTTTAACTTCAAAGAATTGCAGTCTTGAATGACGCCACAACTTTGCAAAAATTATTAGAACTGCTTCCGAAAACTGAATAATACGTTGTTCAAAACAAAAATTTTATAACTCGTCGGCAAAATGTGGTATTTGTGGCCGAAAATAACTCAAACCAATTTAACCCAGAACAGAGAAATTTGGCTTTTATTTTCCAACATAATGCATGAAAATCTCTTTTTCTGCTGTCTATGGGTAAATGGATAACAATTTTATAAATTCGACTATTTCAAACATCTAGAGCAGCAAAAGGCTCATATATTATATGAATAAATTTAATTGATAAAATAAAAATAAAAATATATTTAAAAAGTAAGAAGTAGAGTTTTTTGTACTTTTTGATATTACTAAAAGTTATACAGGTCTGTGCATCGACAGGGCTTAATTCTCGGACGTTGTCCTTTTCAAACCTGTTATTACCGGAGCCTTACTCCAGGTTCATCATAAAAATTCACATAAAACAGTAACTGACACTGAGGAGTTACTCGAATATAAGATTATTAAAACGTCTTCCGAATTTATCGGCTACAACCAGTCGAATAAGGAAAAGAATAAAAGCCGAAAACCAAACGTAGGAAAATAACGTTATCCATACAGCACAAGACTCCCTAAAAAAGAAGATTTCAATGGGACTTCTTACCACTTTAAAAACCCAAATGGAAATTAAAGCAAGAACAAGACATTTTACAAGTCCCCTCCTCCAAATTATAGCATTCGCTACTCGAATAACCTGCTCCAAGTATTAGAGGGGTTACATCCACAATAAAGTAGCGTTCACACTTTCATGACCGAACGAATTTTATGAGAAACGACCAATCAATGGCATTTACTACGTGATGTATTAAATGCTTCGAACATACATTACTGGAGGTGCCATCCCACAGTATTCTACACAATGAGAAAATATATTCTCGTAGAGATCTATACTCGAATACTGGACACGACATACTTACAATTGAGTGTATGATTACATTTATATCAGAGAGTTATAAACTGAAAAAACCTTATACTATAAGGGCAGACGTACGTTATACCAGAGTTAGAAACTAAGCACTATCTCAGTTTGCAAGAAAACATCAGGAAAAGGTGGAAGCCTATCCTATGGGTGTACACCGCTATGTGCAGATCGGTTGCTTTTATTGGTTGACAATTAAAATAGCTCCGTTTTGAGTAAACTAGAAACATGAGGCTACAAAATATAGCCAGAAAAGACGAAACATTGACGAAGATAAAAGGCTGTAAGGTAGACGAGCGACCTTTAAAGTTTTTGTGCACACTGAATCGAGACTCAACGCCTGCTATTTGTTAGGTCGATTGGAATATGATACATCAAGTTACTATCGAGACACGACATGTTATGGAAAATGGAGCTAAAAACTTATAAGTATTTTCTGTCACAAGATTTTGTTATTTGGGACTAAATATTAGATTTCAAATGACGATTGATGTGTATCGCTTGCCATGAGTAGTCGATTAAAAACCTGCTCCGTTTTTGAATTTTATTTGTCAGTATTTTTTTAATAACGAGGAAGATGTTAAATGTGGTCGTTTCAGTACGATTCTGGGGTGAGGGATGTTTATTTATGACTGAATTTGTGAGAATTTTACTGCCATCATTTCGATAAAATAGTAACACGGTTTTTTTAGTTATAAATTTCTAAAATTAGACTACTAACAAGAGCGACTGCCAAGGTTGATGAAGACATGGAAATATTGATTAGAAAAGTATGTACTCATTTTGTTGCCCAACTGGAAGAAAATTTAATTCCCGATTAGATGCGATGGAACAAAATTGTCGCAGGTTTGTGAAGGCATGAAAATTACTAGTTTGAGCATAGCCAAAAATGCTTAGGCTATCTCCTGAATAAGAATTAAAATTGATGCATTGGAACAGCGTTTTAAGAGGAACAGTTTAAAAATGTGTGGATTTCAAGAAAAGGACAGTTAGGATTTGGTCCAAAGTGTACTGCAATTTATATTTAATAAGTTAAATATTCACTGTTTTTTTCGAGAATATCAACTTGGACTTTTATGGATAACTGTTACCACGCTTTTATCATACAGTAGAACTATACTATGACTGACTGATGGTTATCTTTTTTGTGTTGTTAGAATAGAAAAAAACGTATCTTCATGTTATCATAAACAGATATACATTTTGCAGGCAAATATAATATATTTATTTAATAGAGAACATTAGTAAACTTGAACTCGATTTTTGTATTTAGCTATATAAGTTTTTTTTATATTTATCTCAAACACATTTTACCTCGTTTGTTCTGAACAGAATTTTGTCAAAGCTTATTTTCCAGAAATTGAAATAATAATTTGATCATTGCTCTTTTTATTGAACTTTAAATTAGAGTATGGTTGTTTCTGGAAATACTGTCGATTAATATTGTTTGTTAGATTTAAGGAATTGGAGGAACACGATGCCAAGGGCACATACATGTTTCAGCTTTTCCCACTTCAATATACGCTCACTGATACCAAGTTTTAATTTAATTCTGGATTTTGTTGCGGATGAGCAAATAGATGCTATTGAAATCTCTGAAACATGATCAGTTCAAAAATTAATAACTCTTGAGTACATATACTTGGTTATAATTTAGTAAGGAAAGGATTGTCGAGGAGATGATGTTGCAATATATTAAAAAAAAATCTTTCCAGTTTAATATTTGAAATATTCCCATCGGGAATAGCAATTTTGATCAAGTACGGATTAGCATAAAAATTAAGGGAAAATAGTTACTCTTTCGGTTTTTTTTATCGTCCACCAAATACTAACTTAAAACTTTGTTTCAAAAAAAACTTGAATAGAGTATCATATTTTTATTGGAGATGACTTTAATGTTAACTTCTTCGAAAGTAGGAATGCCGGTATATTCTTCCAGGAATTTCTCCACACATATGGCATTTTTCAATTTATTTGGCAACCAACTTGCTTAACAGAGAATTCTCAAACTCCAATTAATTTATTAATGACGTTCTCTCTTTCTCCGATTTATGATAATGGTGTTATTGGTATGGATAATATATCCGATCATTTCCGTGTTTGCAGTTAAAATTAGATAAACCTCATAAAGAAATTAAGTTCCGTACTTAATAGAAATTTTACAATAATTTTATTATTTTTTATTACAACTATTTTCTGAATGACGTGATGGTAATATAAATTGAAATATTATGTATGATTATGACAATGTGGATAGTGTGACGCATTTTTTAACTCAAACTTAGAAAATATTTATAACGCTCCATTAAAACTATCCAGATTTACAAAGGTCGTAGCACCATGGTTAACACATAATCTTAAATTAATGATAAAATTAAAAAAGAAACATTTTAGTAAATATTAAAAAATATAACTGAAATATCCAAAATCGATTATAAATAAAAAATAAATTTTGTAATAATGGTTATTCACAATGAAAAAAAAAAGATACTTGAATCGTACATTTCGAGTCGAACCAAATGATACCTGGCAGCCATTAAAAAATGCGAACCCTTCACATCCCAGTTTTCCAATAGATATCGGAAATGTAGTTTCTTTGAACAAGTTTTTTATTGATAGTGTCCCTCTTCCGAATGCTAACATATGCGGCCTGATTAACGATTTATTTAGACAATAATTGAACTTTTCGATTCGTTAAAGAAAAGTTTTCTTTTTCTGAAGTCACAGATGATAAAATAAGTGTGATTATCTCGTAAATAAAAGCTCGCGCCAAAGGGGTAGAGTTTTTGGATGTCAAGTTAATATATTTAATTATTCCCCATCTTCTACTATAGTGCATAGTTAAGAAATGTCCAATCTCTGTCGAATTTTTGCCGGAACAAAGATAGTTTTTACTTGACCTCAAAAAGGTAATCCTTTTTCACAGGGTAGTATATTCGAGACCATTACAGTTTTCTCTTTACATTGCCGATTTTCCCAGTTATGTAAGTAGTTGTGGGAATTTACGCCCGTGGTATGCAAATTTATTTTTCTTTTTTTAATCACTTCTTTTAGTCATCAGAGCACTTCCATAATGACTTTGCGACTGTTCTTAGAGTGATGGTAGCTCATGATCTAGTGTTAAATGGTAGTATATATAATCCAGTTGATGGTTTTTGGTCAAACTAAAGGTGAACTTGTTAACAATCGTTATATTAATGTGAATGGAGTTACAGTCAGTACACCGGATACATGTAAAAGTTTTGGAGTTTATATAAGTATTCGCTTATGATTTCAGAATAACGTGTGATATCTGTTACAAAGGTCATTTAGTAAATTAAGGACGTTGTATATTTATAAAAATATTGGATCTTTGGATGATATATTAAAATTGTATGAGAGTTTGATACTTCCACTTCTCAGTTATATTAATTCTTTCTTGGCTGGCGCTAAACTCAGTATCTTGCAGAAACTTCACAATTCATGCATTCGCTTTTGCTACGAATATTTGATCATATAACTCGTGCTACCGTGTGGTTTTGTTTTTGGCTGAAAGATATAAAATTCACCTGGTTACTTTATTTTATAGAGTAAATCAGTGGAGAGAACCTAGTTACCTCTTTGAAAAATTGATCAAATGACACAACATTCATCAAAGAGGTACACGCCATCGGGAACTGTTTCAGATATCCAGACACACTACTGCTATTTTTCAACGCAACTTTACATATAATGCCGGTAAAACTTATAACGCCTTACTTCCCTGTATTAAAGGGTTCCCATTCGTAAAGAGCTCTAAACATCGCCTTGAGGAACGTAGTGAAACGGAGGGAAATTTGAGAGCATAATGAAATTAATTTTTTTCTTCAGAGTATCTGTTTTTTCTCATTTTATATCTATTTCTGAATTTTCTCTTAATATTGTTTTGTATAAGAAGTAACAATTTTTTTATTAGTGGCTAGGTGCCGCATCTGAGAATACTTACTTACTTACTTATTCCGTGGCGTTACAACCCCGTGTGGGTTTTAGCCGACTTGACAATATGCCTCCATTCGTTTCTGTCCTTTGCTAGCTCCATCCAGTTCTCTACAGCCATAGCTTTAAGGTCTCCTGCTATATTATCCCGCCACCGGAGCCGCGGTCGTAAAAGTGGTCTTTTTCCAGTTGGGGTTTCTTCCCACACCAGTCTCACTATTCTTTCGTTAGAGTGTCTTATGAGGTGGCCCGTCCACTGGAGTCTTCTAGACTTTATTTCTTTTACTATATTGGCGTCTGCGTATAACTCTTCTAACTCTTTCTTCTTATTCTATATTGTCCCGTTGCCCCATCCAGTAACGGGCCAAAGATTTTCCTTGGGATTTTTCTCTCCCAAACTCGCAGTCGCTCTTCGTTTGCCTTTGTTATTGTCCAAGTTTCGCTGCCGTACATCACTACTGGTCTTATAACTGTTTTATATAGATTTATCTTTGTTCGTCTTGTTAGTTGTTTCGATTTTATCAGGTCTCGAAGGGCGTAGCTACACCTGTTCCCAGCTTGGATCCTATTGTTTATTTCTTGTGATCTGTTATTATCTTCAGTTATTGTTGTTCCACTTAAATTCTCTGACGCGCTCAAAGTTGTAGTCGTCGATGGTGATGTTCTGTCCAATTCTGTCTCTGTTTCGAATATTGCGGCTCGCGTACATATATTTTGTTTTGTTTTCATTTATTTGTAGTCCCATCTTCTCTACTTCCTTCTCGAACCTGATGAAAGTTTCCTTCATTTTTATTCTTGTATTTTCTATTAGATAGATCTACATCGTCTGCAAATGCCAGCAGTAAGTTTGGTCCTTCTCGATGGAATATGGAAGTCGGTGTATCAATTCTTGCATTTCTGATTATGTGTTCTAAAGCTACGTTGAAGAGTTGTGGTGAGAGTGCATCTCCCTGCTTCAGTCCATTGTTAATCTCAAATGTCTCCGAGTACTGTTGCCCAACTCTTACCTTACACCATAGTCCTTCCTTACTCATCCATATCAAGTTGACTAGTTTTTTAGGAAAGCCAAGTTCTTGCATCGCTGTCCACAGTCTCATCCGGCATACTCTATCGAAAGCCTGTTTAAAGTCTATGAACATCTGATGAAGCTCTCGATCGAACTCCCAGCATTTTTCCATTATTTGTTTTATAGTGAATATTTGGTCAACAGTAGATCGGCCGGGTCTGAATCCGCATTGATGCTCTCCAATGATTTCTTCTGTGTACGATTTGGTTCTTTCTAACAGAATGTTTGCAAAAATTTTGTAGGTAGTATTAAGGAGCGTTATTCCTTGGTAGTTGTTACATTGCTTTTTGTTACCTTTTTTGTGAACTGGTACGATAACACCTTCTTTCCATTCGTCTGGCATTGTTTCTTCTTGCCAAATACCTTGAATTAGCTTGTATATAGATCTATATAGTGCTTCCCCTCCGTGCTTCAGACACTCTGCGGGCATACCATCGCTGCCTGGGGCTTTATTATTTTTAAGTTTTTTAATCGCTTGGGTTACTTCTTCATATGTCAGGCAATGGTCTTCTATTTCAGCTATATGTTCCTCTATATTTGCTGTATTCGTGCTAGCTCCACCGTTTAGCAGTTGGCAGAAGTATTCCTTCCAGGTTTTTTAGATTTCCTTGTCATTAGTAATAAGCTCTTCGCTGTCTTTTTCAAGGAAGTTTCCTGTTCTTGCTTGGACCCTGCTTTTATACTAGAGACTTCTCTAAAGAATTGTCTTGCTTTGTTGTTCTTCCGATTTTCTTCTATTTCTCTAATTATTTGTTCCTGGTAATCCTTCTTTTTTCTTTTCATTAGTTTTCTTGTCTGTGTTCTAGTACATTTGAACCGTTCAATATTTTTGTCTGCTGGATTTTGTAGCTAGGTTTCTTTCTTCTATGGATTTCCGGCAATCGTCATCGAACCATTTTTTTGTTAATCTCTTTTTGTTACCCAGTATTTCATTAGATACGCCTGTCAAAGTTGATTTTATATTCTTCCAAGTCGAGTCTATGTTGTTACTTTCTTCTGTCTGTTTCAGTTTTATTTGTATAGCGTTTTGAAATTTCTCCCCTGTCTCCTTATTCTGCAGACTTTCTGTATTCCATGTGGTTGCTGGCGTATTCTTGTGGGTTTTTTGGGACGCTATTCTTGTTCTCACCTTCGTTCTTACAAGGAAATGATCCGTGTCTCCATCCGCCCCTCTTAGGCTTCTCACGTCTAAGCAGTTACTACCTCTTCTGGCATCTACTAAGACGTGATCTATCTGATTTCTTGTGACACCGTCATTAGAGACCCACGTTTCTTTGTGTATTTTCTTATGCTCGAACATTGTAGATTTTATTAGCAGGTTGTGAGATGTTGCAAAGTCTATTAGCCTTGTTCCATTATCATTACTGACCTCATGGAGACTATGGTTACCTATTGTTGGTTTATTATGTTGTTTCATCTGAGAATAGCCAACCAATAAAGGGTTCTTCGAATAAAACTAATCCCAAAAACCTTACTCAACATCATACTAATGGAAACTGAGCGAAATATCAGAGTCACTGGCGATAACAAAGAATAAATCACTGAACCACAGCTACAGGCAAAACCCGAAGTTGAAGAATATCCAAACAACGAAATTCGAGAGGACATCGCTGAACTATACTAGAGACTATCCACTAAAATAAGTAAGACTGTGTTGAAGTATGATGGAATAAACTGATCATGCAGGCCACCATTGCCAAGAATAAACTAACCTAAAAAGCTCAATATTGTATGAAATACCATAAACAACAAAATTTTGCCAGTTTTTGTTTCATAGGTTTACACACTAGAACATTTACACATGCTGAACTAGTGCGCAGCAACTGCAGCGACTATTATAAATATTATTATTAAGTTTTGCCATTTTTGCTATATAAATTCTACAGGAGTTTCTGATGACGAAATGTACGTCTTTAGTGGCTCAAAGATCAGCCATACATACATAGCATATATCTTAAAAATATTTTAGGTTAGGCTTTTCCAGCTGAACAAGAAAAAAATTTCTGTAAACTATAAATCTATGCTGAAAAACATTTTATTTTGAGAAAATAGTGCGAACACTATTTTAAAAGAGCTTCTATACTATTTAATTTAACTTAAAAACTTTGTTTATGTTAAAACTTGAAAGTGTAGACTCAATTAAGTGTCATTAAACAACAGTATTATGTTTTAAAGAATTGACCTATTTCAGCTTTTTTACTTTCTAGCCTTGCTAACATTGGAATATTATAATTAATTTTTAATCAGGCTAAAAAAAGGCATTTGGATTTATGCATTTTGTATTTATATCTAGGAAGAAAATAAACCAAAATTTTTCTTTATGCATCTCGAAAGTTTTATAAATAGATTTAATATTTTCTAGAAGTTTTAGTAACATCGGCTATATTGATATAAAGTTAATATAAGCCTAATATTTAAGAACATATTGTCATTCATGCATAAGGTGTGTACTTTGCCTTTTGAATATTGCCTAGTGTCTGAAGTATCTAATAATTTATTATAATATATCTAGTTTGGAGAAAATCTCCATGAGTCAGATTTCCCTGATTTTACTAAAAGTAAAAAGAGATAATTAAAATATCTCCATTATGGAAAATCTGATATCCACAAAAAGATACTTAGAAATGCGCAGAGATATGTAAATTCGAGTGACATTATATTATTTTATGCCTTATTTAGAGTGTTTCAAATTTTTTTTTAAAGGTATAGAATACAATAAGTTTTTGCATATTTTTCCCACAGCTTTATTCTAAAGATATTTTACAACACTTACTAAAACATTCAAAAGTGACGCATAGATTCTTAAGACACTCTACAGAATAAAGTAACTACATTTTCAATTCGAGCTTCGACCTGTCATCATAGGCTCTTTTTAAATTAGGATTTGCCTTTGTTATTGCATTCTTGTATCGAAATTTATATGCCTTTTAAAGAAGGGCATCGGCATATTTAGGTTAAGCGAATTCACTATATGCTATAATCTACGATCCTGACAGCACTAGTTAATACAATTTTTTAAATTTAAAAATAAATATTGTATTTATCTGCAAGTGTAATAAAATGAATTGTGAAATTTACGCTATCGTTTAATTTAAAAACCTATTTATTTATAATTATATTGTGTGTTAGGTGAATGAGGTATTTCCTGCTTAGTGGAATTTTTTTTTTGTAATAAAAAAGTTGATGCATTTTATTGTGCAACATATAGTAAATCCTTAAATAATTTGCTTAATTACAGTCATGAAAGAGATCAGTTTTTTTTATTAAATGAAAGGTCGAAAAATATAAATAATAATATATAAAAAAAAATACAAGCTCCAATATACTAAAGAGACAATTTTCTCGAGATACTAGCGCAATTATGATCAAAAATTTAATTCTATTCATCAAATATCCCAAAGTTTGTGCATGTGGTAATTATACATGTAGAGATAATTATAAAAATGATTATCTTCATGAGAAGAGTCTACTTTTCCTTCCACTTTATAAATTTTACTTTTTACTAAAAAATAAAAAATGTTCTGGCTTAGATGAGGCACCAAGATCAGTTTCGAAGGAGGTTCTAAGTGAGATAGTTCTTCCATTAAATTTTTTAATCAACTTATCATTTTGTAATGGGAAGTTTCCAGATGTTCTGAAGACTGGTAAGGTCACAAAAGGAACGATGTCCATTTAATGAGGAATTACAGACCGGTGACCATATTCCTCATTTTCAAAAAATTTTTAATTCTGTTTTTTTGATTGGCTTTTGATGTATTTGAGAGAAAATGACGTTATCAGTGACAGGTAGCATGGGTTTCAGAGTTCGAGATTGACACGTGCTATATGAAAGAATCGTAAATGATATTGACTCGAGAGGGAGTCCTGTTGTGATTTTCTTTGATCTTAGCACGACTTTCGACTATGTCAATCATGAAATTTTGTTGGATAAGTTGATTGGTTGTGGTTTTAAGACCCAGTAACTTTACTGGATATGGTCATTTCTTGACGATAGGCAGCAGTATGTAATAATGGATTTTAGAAAGGCTGAAACTAAAGTGTAGGTTAATTCTCAGAATGTATCTTCCCGAATTGGTGTACCACAGGGTTCAGTTTTGGGTCCTGCATTCTTCTTATTGTATGTAAATGATCTGCCAGATGATACCTCGCTAATAGTATCATGATGAATGTATGATGGGTAATAAAGTGAGCTTGGCTCTTCGCAAACTTTATGATTGGTTCTCATATAATTACTGGTACTTTAACTTAGGTCAGACGCAAATTATTAGGTTTGATTCCAGATAAAAGAAGGATCTGGATCCATATCTCGATTGGAAGCAGTACTGCGAGCATGTGGTTGCAAGAATGAATTTGGCTTACTATGTTATGTTAAATTTGAGGAAGTTATCGACAGAGACGCAGATTGTTATGTAATACTATGCACAAGACGAGTTGGTTCTTAGAAATGGGCTTTGCTTCTGGGGTGGCTCAGTCAAATTACATGATGTATTTATTAAACAAAAGAGAATTATTTGCAAGGCTCATATTTCCCACATGACTTCCTGCAGGATCATTTTTAGACATTTGAGTATTTTAACCCTGCCAAGCTTTATGTATTTGAGGTTTGTATATACATATTTAAAAATAGAGATCAATATTCAAAAATGGTCGTGCATTCACTTAATACAAGGAATACAAAAAATTTTTTTATTCCTTCATATAAATTACAATTGAAGTATACATCTCTTAATGTTATAGGTCTGAAAATCTTCAATCATTTCCTAGATGAAATTAACGATATCACAAATAATACAATTGGAGAATAAATTAAAACATTCCTTTGTTTCTAAGTAGGACTGTCCCTGTCCCTGTCCTTGTTTTTATCCCTATCCCTATCCCTATCCCTATCCCTATCCCTATCCCTATCCCTATCCCTATCCCTATCCCTATCCCTATCCCTATCCCTATCCCTATCCCTATCCCTATCCCTATCCCTATCCCTATCCCTATCCCTATCCCTATCCCTATCCCTATCCCTATCCCTATCCCTATCCCTATCCCTATCTTTATCCCTATCCCTATCCCTATCCCTATCCCTATCCCTATCCCTATCCCTATCCCTATCCCTATCCCTATCCCTATCCCTATCCCTATCCCTATCCCTATCCCTATCCCTATCCCTATCCCTATCCCTATCCCTATCCCTATCCCTATCCCTATCCCTATCCCTATCCCTATCCCTATCCCTATCCCTATCCCTATCCCTATCCCTATCCCTATCCCTATCCCTATCCCTATCCCTATCCCTATCCCTATCCCTATCCCTATCCCTATCCCTATCCCTATCCCTATACCTATCCCTATCCCTATCCCTACCCTTATCCCTGCCCCTACCCTTATCTCCGCCCCTGCCCCTGTCCGTGCCCCTGTCTCAGTCCCAGTCCCAGTCCCTGTCCCTGTCCCTGTCCATGTCCATGTCCATGTCCATGTCCATGTCCCTGTCCCTGTCCCTGTCTCTGTCTCTGTCCCTGTCCCTGTCCCTGTCCCTGTCCCTGTCCCTGTCCCTGTCCCTGTCCCTGTCCCTGTCCCTGTCCCTGTCCCTGTCCCTGTCCCTGTCCCTGTCCCTGTCCCTGTCCCTGTCCCTGTCCCTGTCCCTGTCCCTGTCCCTATCCCTGTCCCTGTTTCTGTGTCTATCTCTATCTCCATCTCCAATTCTAGTGGATTAAATATATTAAATTAAAATGGAGTAATATACATTTAATGACGTTTCGATTGATTTTGGACTAGAATAGTGTAAAAATATAACCAATAAATTAAAAAACACACATACATCACAAAAATAATTTAGTCTAAATTTAGATTTTTATCCAACTAGATTCCGCAGTTATAGAAATGTGAGGCAACTATTGTATTGAAGTAATGAACTAAAGATGCAACCTCAATTTATTAGATTAACTAAACATTTATGTCAATATCTCTCATATCAGTTGCTTAAAACATCAATTTTTTTGAAGAAAATAATACAATTTAAGAATAAATTAAAACATTTCTTTGTTTCTAAGTGCATTTATTCTTGGAATGTGTACATGATTTAAGCCTGTACTCATTGTGAGATGTGTGCTGTGTTTTACATGTATTCTGTAACATTGTATTTCGTTATTTTTATATTTGTATTTTGCTTAATTCTCTAATTTGTAAGATTTTATGGTTGTGACTAATCTTATACAATTTGTTATTGTTATACAGGAATATGAATAAATAAATAAATAAATTATTTGCTCTATTTAAGATATATTTGTACAATACGTTTTGGTCTAAATTTGTCGATTTTTAAACATTACACCTTGATTAAATTTCCACTATTTCAAAAAATTTAAAATTAAAAAACATAAAGTGCTATGTTTTGAAAATAACATTTTTCTACTACAACTTTATTTTAGAGATATATATACTTTATCAACATGGTAAGGTAAATGCGCCTAATATTGCATTTTTTTAAAAAGCGCGATATTTTTAATTGGTTACGATAAAAGTAACTTACATGCATTATAACTAAACATCTATTATTTTTTGTCTAACAATGTACATTTATTTTATTTTATCTTAATAGCAGTTACCAAAGTATGCCATCTCATCAAATATATATATATATATATATATATATATATATATATATATATATATATATATATATATATATATATATATATATATATATATATAGTTTGGTTATTCCGGGTTTCAATCCGTTCGTTCAAAAAATCGTTTTCACGACGTTTCGCCAAAATCTCATTTGGCATTTTCAAGTGCGGTTCGTCTCGTTACTCGCTGAGAATTGATGGTGGCCTCTGAAGAACTTCGAGTTTTGTTTAGTTGGCTCGCTGCCTGATTGGGTGGGCGGCTTCGTAGGCTCCTTCCCTCTCCCGAGTGCGATATATTTTGTTCTTGTATACAGGTCTCTGGTGTACTAGTTGATTTTTGTTGTTTTCTTTCTTGATTTTTTATTAATGTTTTCCATGTAGATGAAAAATTTATAGCATTGTCTCGTTTATTTAGCTGTCCCGCTTTTTCGATTTCTAGGGCCTCTCTTATGACGCGTACCTTGTAGTTCTGTACTGGTGCTATTTCTTTTGTTTTTTCGAAATCGATGGTATGTCCGGTTGTTTGGTGATGTTGAAATAGGGCTGAGGTTGTCTGTTTGTTTTTGAGGCTATTTTTATGTTCTTGGATTCTTGCTGATATGCGCCTGTTTGTTTGTCCTATATAAGTTTGATGACAATCTGCACATGGAATGCTGTAAACGCCATGATTTTCAAGGTTGGTCTTGTCTTTGGGATTTCCCAGGATGTTGGCGATTGTTTTTTGTGGTTTAAATATGGGCTGTATGTTGTGTTTTCTTAAGATTCTTCCGATTCTGTCTGTTATTCCTTTTATATATGGTATTATGGCTTTGTTCCTTGTTTGGTCTTGGTCTTTGGTCTTTGTTGTAGTCTTTTCTTGTCTTTTTATGGCTTTCTTTATGTCTGTCTGTGAGAAACCATTCCGTTCTAGAGCTGTTGAAATGTGTCTTATTTCGTCTTGTTTCGTGTCAGGTTCTGTTAGGCGGAGAGACCTTGATACTAATGTGTTGACTACTGCCTGCTTTTGAGAGGGATGATGATGTGACGCTGCATTGAGATATCGGTCAGTATGTGTTGGTTTCCGATATACGCTGAAACCCAAGGTGTTGTTGAGTTTCCTAGTTAATAGCAGGTCCAAAAAAGGAAGTTTCTTTTCTTGTTCGATTTCTAGCGTGAATTGAATTCTGTGGTGGATATTGTTAAGATATATGAGGAACTCGTCCAGGTGTTCTTTTCCATGTGGCCATATTATAAAAATATCATCGACATAGCGTTTCCAAAATTTTGGTTTTAAAGATGCCTTTTGCAGTGCCTTTTGTTCGAAATATATCATGAAAAGGTTGGCTATGACTGGTGAAAGCGAGGACCCCATAGGTGCGTCATCTGTTTGTTTGTATATATGGTTATTGAACATGAAGTAGGTGTTCTTTAGGCAGTGTGCTGCAAGTTCAATTGTGTAGTCTGGAAAATCCTCGTTCATGGCGATTTTGTCCAAAGCCTCATCCAGTGGTATGCTTGGATATAGCGATTTTATGTCGAGGCTTGCTAAGATGTCATTTTCTTCGAGGTGAATGTTTTTGATCATTTTAGTCAGATGCTCGGAGTTTTTCACAAAGGAATCAGCCAGTTCGACTCTTGGTTGCATGATACTTGCTAGATATTTTTCCAGTTTTTGTGTAGGAGATCCCACGGCGCTCACTATTGGTCTGAGTGGTGCATTTGTTTTATGTATTTTTGGTAAGCCATATAGTTTTGGACATCTGCTTGATTTTTCTCTTGGTATTATAGATTTTTCAATTTCTGGGTCTAGTTTTGAGGCTTTAATCTTGGCTTTCGTAGTTTTTTCAAGGTACGTCGTTGGATCTCTGTTGGTTTGTTTGTAAGAGGCGTCTTCGAGAATTTCTGACATTTTTTGCATGTATTTGTTAGTGTTCATTACAACCGTGACATTTCCCTTATCTGCTAATAATATTGTTATTTCCTTATTCTTTTTTAAGGATGAGAGGGCTTGATGTTCAGCTCGCGTTAAGTTTGAGTTGGGGGGCCGGCTTGATTTCAAAATTTGTGTTATGTCTTGTCTGGCTTGTTCGGCATTTTCTTCAGGGATGTTTTCTAGGGCAGCTTCTATATTCGAAATTATCTCTTCTAAGGGGACTGTTTTTGGCGTTACGGCAAAATTAAAACCTTTAGACAGAACTGATTTCTCGGATTCTGTTAACTGGTGGTTGGAGAGGTTATGGACAACTTTGTTGCAGTCCAGTGTTTGCTGTGTGTGGACAGTATTGCGTTTTTGTAGTGCCTCAAATTTCTTCTGTTGTTTTCTTGCCTTAAGCTGAGTGTCTGATTCTGTTCTCCAACAGGATACTTTTTCTATGTCATTCCACAGAAGATGATGGATTGTGTGGGTTAAAGCTAAGTGGAGATTGTAAAGTTCTGTTTCAGTCCTTGATAGAATTCTTCGTTTTTCTCGGATTTGTTTTCGAAGAAGAGCTTTTCCAGCGGTCTTAAGGATTGAAATAGTTCTTCTTGTCTTTAAATGGTACGAGAGTTTGGTGCAAGTTGGTTCAAGATTGTTGTTGCGGCGCTATGTCGATGATATTTTTATAATATGGCCACATGAAAAAGAACACCTGGACGAGTTCCTCATATATCTTAACAATATCCACCACAGAATCCAATTCACGCTAGAAATCGAACAAGAAAAGAAACTTCCTTTTTTGGACCTGCTATTAACTAGGAAACTCAACAACACCTTGGGTTTCAGCGTATATCGGAAACCCACACATACTGACCGATATCTCAATGCAGCGTCACATCATCATCCCTCTCAAAAGCAGGCAGTAGTCAACACATTAGTATCAAGGTCTCTCCGCCTAACAGAACCTGACACGAAACAAGACGAAATAAGACACATTTTAACAGCTCTAGAACGGAATGGTTTCTCACAAACAGACATAAAGAAAGCCATAAAAAGACAAGAAAAGACTACAACAAAGACCAAAGACCAAGACCAAACAAGGAACAAAGCCATAATACCATATATAAAAGGAATAACAGACAGAATCGGAAGAATCTTAAGAAAACACAACATACAGCTCATATTTAAACCACAAAAAACAATAGCCAACATCCTGGGAAATCCCAAAGACAAGACCAACCTTGAAAATCATGGCATTTACAGCATTCCATGTGCAGATTGTCATCAAACTTATATAGGACAAACAAACAGGCGCATATCAGCAAGAATCCAAGAACATAAAAATAGCCTCAAAAACAAACAGACAACCTCAGCCCTATTTCAACATCACCAAACAACCGGACATACCATCGATTTCGAAAAACCAAAAGAAATAGCACCAGTACAGAACTACAAGGTACGCGTCATAAGAGAGGCCCTAGAAATCGAAAAAGCGGGACAGCTAAATAAACGAGACAATGCTATAAATTTTTCATCTACATGGAAAATATTAATAAAAAATCAAGAAAGAAAACAACAAAAATCAACTAGTACACGAGAGACCTGCATACAAGAACAAAATATATCGCACTCGGGAGAGGGGAGGAGCCTACGAAGCCGCCCACCCAATCAGGCAGCGAGCCAACTAAACAAAACTCGAAGTTCTTCAGAGGCCACCATCAATTCTCAGCGAGTAACGAGACGAACCGCACTTGAAAATGCCAAATGAGATTTTGGCGAAACGTCGTGAAAACGATTTTTTGAACGAACGGATTGAAACCCGGAATAACCAAACTATTCATTCTACCATCCGTGAAAATCTACGATATAACATATATATATATATATATATATATATATATATATATATATATATATTAGATCAAGTTTAGCATTGGTATTTATGTATTACTTTTATAAAAAATAATAATAAATGATTAGAATAACATAAGTGTCCTCCAAAGTGTGCTATTCATATTATTTATGAATAACTATTAATATAGCTTTAGTGCACAAGTATTAATCATTTCAACATTTCCTCCACGTAATAGCAAAAATCAAAGTAAAATATTCAGACCATTTGAATATTTTAGAGATATTAGATTTTTTAATTATTTTTGTTTTAAGAAATACCACATTGGAATTAAACAATTTAAAAATGGATGCCCCGAGTTGGAACCGATGATAAGTCTAACAAAAGTCACCATTAATAATAATAAACTCGATTTTGCAGCTGAAGTTCATGAAGATGTAAAAGGCGAAATTAAGGTAATAACAGCCGAAAATTCTTCATAACAACGTTATTCGTTTTCATAGAAATTTTTTTATGAATTGGAAAATATATCCCTTTTTAGGTCTTTGTCAGACACGCGTAAGGTGCTTCTTGTGCCTCCCAAAAGTAGGGACTTTCGTTTAAGTATCAACAGATTTTTAAACTGGGAAACAACAAGTAAATTAAATTATATCAAGTACGCAAAATCAGTAATAAGTCTAGAATTAAGTCAACTTTTCAAACACTGGAAATAAAACTTATTAAAAATGTTTTTAATTTTGAATTTGTATCTCTGTCTCTGTCTCTGTCTCTGTCTCTGTCTCTGTCTCTGTCTCTGTCTCTGTCTCTGTCTCTGTCTCTGTCTCTGTCTCCGTCTCCGTCTCCGTCTCCGTCTCCGTCTCCGTCTCCGTCTCCGTCTCCGTCTCCGTCTCCGTCTCCGTCTCCGTCTCCGTCTCCGTCTCCGTCTCCGTCTCCGTCTCCGTCTCCGTCTCCGTCTCCGTCTCCGTCTCCGTCTCCGTCTCCGTCTCCGTCTCCGTCTCCGTCTTTGTCTCTGTCTCTGTCTCTGTCTCTGTCTTTGTCTCTGTCTCTGTCTCTGTCGCTGTCGCTGTCGCTGTCTCTGTCGCTGTCGCTGTCGCTGTCGCTGTCTCTGTTTCTGTCTAAGCATTTTGCGGCAATGTGTAGTTCCTGAGATATTCCTTATCATAATTTACCTGTGTGGTTAGATTTTCAATTCTTTATTTGCTATTTTCACTTTTTAATTAATGGTTTTATCCATTTTTTTCCGAAATTGTGACGAGGTGCGATATAACTAAATAAGTATTTATTAAAACTAACTAATATATGCTGTTCTTAAAACACATTAAATACATACCCATATTTTGTTTTTTAATTTTGTCCGAAAGCCTGCCAAAAAAAGCAAGCCCTTGGTATAATATTGATTTTCGTTGAAGTTCATTCATGATGGAGCCAGTAGAAGTCACAGAAATCCTTGTTAATTTATCAATAAGTTTTTGCAGAGGTAATCCAATAGATGTTTTGATTATACTCTGCTTATAATTGAAGAAACTATAGAAGCTATAAGGATTAGAATCTGTATAATGGTTACTCAAAATATTCACAAGTTTTTAAAATTTATTTTTAAGCCATATAAATCGTATTATACGCAATTCTGCGTAAGCCACGATAAAGAAGTGAAATATTTTTTTACCTCTCTTTATTTTTTTTTCTATTTTAGGCAGAATATCTAATTGAAAGATGTTTGGATCAAGATTCTCCAATTACGTGTGAAAAATATCATTCATTAAAAATTCCATATTATTGCAAAATTTTGTCGTTGGGGGTGTGGTCTAGTGTAGTTAATGGTACAGAACCACCATGGAAGTGCCCATTTAAAAAGGTATTTTTATACTTCATAGCATTATGTAGATAGAAAATTTATAACTTTTCCTTCAAATTTCCTTTAAACTGACAGTTGAAAATCTCCATAGGCTCAAAAATTGCGCATTCTGATCCGTTAGTTGGTCATAGGGATAAGGTAAATAAATTTTATTTCTTTTAAATTCATCCCAATCGATGCGGTAAAGATCTGTTTTTTTTTCTAAAGAATTCTTTCATATCTAGACCTGGAATTGATTTTTAATTTACAAATGTATTTAAAAAATAAATGTAAATTAAATATTTCCTATACAACATTTGTACAGTAATCATAAACTTAAAAAAACTGAGAACTGTAGATCAGACATCCATTATGTTAGGGATCCGTAGCAACTATTGGCGTTGTTATCTTTTCCGAAATTTCGTTACTATTTTGGAGTTAGTTGAAAAATTTTATCACGAAAGGTGGCTTCTTGTCGGAAAGCATATTCAAACACAAGAGATTAAATTTTAAAAATTTTCTTTTGTATTTCATAAATTTGTAAAATTAACTTAATCCTACAAATTTTTATTGAAAGGACTTACTAAAAGCTGGTGTGTTGATTCACGTTTTAGAACAAATTAAGAGAGAATTTTATATAGAATCTTAAGTCTAAATACAGGGTGTTTTTTATTGATCTAATTTTAAGCATAAAAGTTCAAATAAACATATGTCCGATAATGCTTACTTTTTAAGATACAAGGTGTTAAATTTTATTATTATTTTTAGTTTTTAAAATTTATATAATTTCTTTTTAAAGATAATTAAGTCAAATTTGGAACACATAAGAATTTTTCACAATAATCACATTTGAGCTAAAGAAAATCCGCATGCATTTCTTGAAGCCAATTATCAACATCAATTTTCATAAAATTTTTCGTACCTCGTTTTAGCTCTGGCAATTGTCACATTTTTTATTTATCTGCGCCTCGAACAAATATATTAGAATTTTCCCCTCTTTATTTAATATGTGATGTTTATGAACGGGGTGGGTGGGGGGTAATAGGTTGACTTTTTTAATTGTACTCTATCTAAGCTCTCCTTTGGAAATTTTGGAGATTGCTTTACTTAATGACATCATTCTTTTCTCTTTTTTTTGGTTGTGTTGTTGATTCTTTATTTTTAGTTTCTCCGTTTTCGCGCTACGGTGTTATCTATTAGCACATCATTTTTTTTTTCGTGTTTTTTCTTAAATTTGTGTAAATTATAGTTGGTTTTATTAAATTTAAGCTTTATCTATTGTAATTTAATTTTATAATATAATAATGTAAATTGTCTGTAACTCGGGCCTTGTATTTGTTTTTTTAACCGTACGACACGTAATGCAATAAATAAATAAATAAATAAATACATTATTTATAATACAGAATAATAATTGCACATAATTATAAAATGAGTCTATCCAACTGACCATACAGGTTCTGAAAACATAGGAAGCTAACAAGACTGACAATTAAATTTTATTATATGATCTAAAAAGGATACATAAAATCATGAAATTATATCCTCAGTTATCAATTATTTTCTCAATTTCTAAACATAATTGTAATATTTGTTTTCTATCTCGTTCTTATTGTTCGTATTGCTCTTATATATCTTATTATTTCCATTGGAACCATTACATAGTGTAAAGGAATGTTTCCCGCTCACGTTTTTGTTATAAAATATGTCGAAATGTAACTTAAAAGAAACTGAATAATGAAAATAGTTTCATAATAAGTCGTAATCAAATCAGAGATTTGAACTTTTCTTGATCAAAAGAGCGTTCACATTAGGACAATATCGAATTGTTCCAAATTGCGCGAACAGCTCTATTTTAAGAAGACAAGATATTAAGGCTAATACTAATTTCCGGGTTTTTCTGTATTCAAGCCCGTGGAAAATAAATCAGCGACACTGTCGCGCAATTCTAATGAAAATATTTTTAAAATTTTTTACGAAGAAACTAAATACCATGAGCAGCAGTAAATTTTGATGCCATCTTTTAAAGGCACCACTGCCCTGTATAACAATTATTGTTCAACTGTCTTTTCTCCAGCTGTTCACATTAGGACAATACAATAATGACGGAGTATAGTGTCTTCAATAGGTCGCCCAATGTTCTTTCTCAGAGATAATGGAAAGGCAATTATCATATCTTAAAACTACTTGTTTATATGTGGATACTCTTGTCTTTATCGATTGTATTATCTTCGCTATTGTCATGTGTGAACTTATTATTAGACTCACTATTTGTCATATACTAAAACAATTTATGAATAGATTGTAAATCCCAAAATGTTCTACAAATAAGTTCCTGTCAGCCCACATCTATCTTTAAAACATGACCCGTAATAACTGTACTTTTCGTTTAAAAATTGATAAAAATAGGTCAATAAATTGTACCTGTGGGAAGCTTGGGCCCTAGACTGTAACAATTTACTTTCTGCTGTCGTTTCCTTAAAAAAATATTTGATAGGTAGGGGTACAATTTGCTTTTGTTATAGAAAATTTAATTTTATTTAAAGTTAAATGGCATATGCGGGATCGATTTATACTCTTATTTTTACTTTGTTGGGCTCTAGGCAGCATCTTTCTTATAATTTTCAATATTTCTAGTAATATGCGAATATTAATAATATTGAGTAAAATAAGCGATATTTATTCGATACTTAAATAATAATAAAATGAGGGTAATGTTTCGTCAAACGGCCTTTTTTCGAAAAAAAAAACTATTAAGGTAGATTCTATATATTTCCTTGAAAATCTCGGTGTTCACTACTGATATAAGTTTCCATAAGACTGAATTTTTAAAAGAACACCAATTGTATCCCTACCATATCCCGCGAGTGAAGACGCTTCTACCTCGATACTTCAAATGATTGTTCAGCCTCCCCTTTTCTTATCTCGTATTTTGTTTACTGATGAAACAAAATTTTTAAGAGAATCCATAAGAAATTTTCACAATAATCACATTTGGGGTAAAGAAAATCCGCATGCAGTTCTTGAAGCGAATTATCAAGATCAGTTTTCATTAAATAGACGGACTGATATTATAGACGATTATCTAATTTGTCCATGTGTCCTTCCATTAGGAAAAAATGACGACCAATATTGCTACTTTCTCGAGGAAGAGCTATTAGACAAGGATTATAGTTTCTGCATTATAGGGCTCCATCACATTTCACAATCAATGTATGCCATCACTTAGAGGCAGTGTATCCAAATCATTGGATAGGTCGAGGAGTACAACTATATGCAACTCCGTATTAAGTGAAATAAAATGCGAAACAGTGAATGCAAACTTCGCTCCATTATATCCTTTCTGTGTTAGAGGTTGCACAATTAGAATAAATTGTAATAAAACACAATTCATCCTATTCCACCACCATCGAGATGGTGGCCCACCTGTATCACCAAACCGAGAAGAAAGTCAAAGCTTACCCTCCCCGCCACAGTGATACGGCAGAGATACATGTTTCGTCTCTCACTAGACTCATCAGGGTACCGACATGCACGTGGCTGTGCAAAAGACAGATCGGAAGGAAGCATGCAACACTGAACGCGGCTTCGCCGACCTCTCGTCGGATGGCTTATACGGATTCCTCCGTGTGAGATGCATTAGCAGTGGTTATATCCACATTATGCTGTTGTAGTGCTGAAATCACATTCAGCAAACGTATAACTATATGTAACTCCGTATGTAAGTGAAATAAAATGCAAAACAGTGAATGCGGAGTTGCATATAGTTGTACGTTTGCTGAATGTGATTTTAGCACTACAACAGCATATGTGGATATAACCACTGCTAATGCATCTCACACGGAGGAATCCGTAAAAGCTGTATAAACATATAGAAGCCATCCGACAAGAGGTCGGCGAAGCCGCGTTCAGTGTTGCATGCTTCCTTCCGATCTGTCCTTTGCACAGCCAGGTACATGTCGGTACCCTGATGAGTCTAGTGAGAGACGAAACATGTATCTCTGTCTTATCACTGTGGCGGGGAGGGTAAGCTTTGACTTTCTTTTCGGTGTGGTGGTACAGGTAGGCCACCATCTCGACGTTGGTGGAATAGGATGAATTGTGTTTTATTACAATTTATTCTAACTGTGTAACCTCTAACACAGACAGGATATAATGGAGCGAAGTTTGCATTCACTGTTTCGCATTTTATTTCACTTACATACGGAGTTGCATATAGTTGTACGTTTGCTGAATGTGATTTCAGCACTACAACAGCATAATGAGGATATAACCACTGCTAATGCATCTCACACGGAGGAATCCGTAAAAGCCGTATAAACATATATAAGCCATCCGACGAGAGGTCGGCGAAGCCGCGTTGTGTTGCATGCTTCCTTCCGATCTGTCCTTTGCACAGCCAGGTGCATGTCGGTACCCTGATGAGTCTAGTGAGAGACGAAACATGTATCTCTGCCGTATCACTGTAGCGGGGAGGGTAAGCTTTGACTTTCTTCTCGGTGAGGTGGTACAGGTGGGACACCATCTCGATGGTGGTGGAATAGGATGAATTGTGTTTTATTACAATTTATTCTAACTGTGCAACCTTTAACACAAAAAGGATATAATGGAGTGAAGTTTGCATTCACTGTTTCGCATTTTATTTCATATATATATATATATATATATATATATATATATATATATATATATATATATATATATATATATATCCAGAAACCTGGAAGCTAGAAGAAAACATTAATCTAGAGTCAACTCTAGTGATTTCTGGAGATATTTTTTGAAGGGTACGATACCTGACTATTTCTGAAATATATATAACTTTAAATTGTAATAAAATAATTTACAGACCTGGGGCATCTCGTCTAAAAAATCCTACTGTTGCGTGCGGGCAAGACCACAGTATTTTAAAGTTGTGTTTTCGATATTGAAATCAATTTAGAAGTCTTTTTCAGCAGGCGGTCTCGTGGTAATGTTTTCTTAACTTTCTATTGCTGTAGTCAGATTTTTGAAAATATGTTTTTATCTTGAAAAAAAAGTTTTATATATTGAAAAGAGCATTTTTAATATATTTTTTAATAGTGAAGAATTTTATACATTGATGTAGGTATTTTCTCTAATAAGTTATTGATGCGGACGACCAAACTGATTCACAGTAACGAAGCTGCTTTAGTTATAGTTGTAATATGTTTAAAAACAAATAATAAGATCAAAAACAAAAATTTGGCTGTAATATCTACAAATCCTAATCGCGATACATTATCGGTTTATCGATATCAAAAAGTTATAATAAATTATGTGAAAAACAACTACATTTACAAATTTTTTTGGTTATTAATAGATCAGGTCTGCATTTCAAAAATAAATCAAAATTTTGAAATCTTCCTTTCCAAAAAAAGGTTTGAATATCAGAACCTATCACTTTTTCACAATTGAATATGGCAAAGGTTTTTGTGATGGTGTAGGTGCCAGCATTAAAAAGAAGCAAAGTAAGTAAACTTACAGGTTTCAGCCATTCAGAGAATTCTTATAGCATTTAAAGAGATCATGAAAAAACTTATATACAGCTCAAATCTCGTTTAGACAATGCTAAAGTAAGGCCAGATACGTTACATTACCATGCTGTTATCCCAATTGAGGAAAGAATTATCGTAACCCTCTGAGTATAAAATCTTCCTTAAAATTAAAAATAATAAAAAGTAAAAAAAGTGCAGAGTTGTGAAACGTAAGAATAAATAGAAAGTATAAAAACGAAACTGCTTTAAAAATCAATTCTATACTACAAGTAAATTATAATATTTTGCTGAGCGAAGTAGACAGCAGCGGACGTAGCACGTACGCGCAGGTGTAAAATCCACACACCATCCGATGTTTGTCGCTTCATTTCTCGAAAATATTAAGAAACTTCAATCTAAAAGATATCGATATCGATGTAAAAAATCCTCAGCCTTCGATCTAGACCACAAAAAGGTATTCAAAATGACCTTCCGAAATATAAAACATTTTTTCAAGGTGAAATGCCAAATTTTTAAGAATTATAATACCAATGAAAAACTAGGAAAAAGAATATTGGGAAAGCATATTAGATCCATTTTTGTATAGAAAACACGAGTTCAAAAAACTGAGATTTCATTTTAAATGTGTTTTGTTTACCGTGTACCGTATTGTATGCTATAAATTATCTTCTTTTACTCTGTTTTATGCTATATTTTGGTTTATATTTAGGTTGTAATCATTGTATCATTATATAAATCTTTTAAAGAAACGGAACAGAAAAACAATTCACCGTTATTCATTGAGAGAAATACGAAACGCTTATTCATTATTTAAAATCAACATGCGGAAAAGTTGGTGAAGGTACTTTGAAAAGGTGTTTTTATCTATTAAATAAAACGTTATTATATTATATTTCTGTATAATAAAATAAAAGTTTGATACTTAATTCTTTATGTAAGCACCAGGAACAGGGAATTTATTTACCTATCGAGTTAATTAAGCACGTCGCCACAAGAACATATGAGCTGCTTTGTGTAATTTTTAACAAATTCTTGGAAGGACTAAAGAGATTTTTTGGAGCTCCTACATAACTTCTATTTATAAAAAGAGAAGCAAGAGCGACTGCAGTAATTATGGGAGTATTAGTATTACATCGTCCACTGTAAAGCTTTGCGAAGGAGTCCTAATAGTCTAAATAGAAAATAAAGCCACGGAAATGGAGGAACAAAGTGGATTTCGATCTGGGCGATCCTGCGTGAACAATATATTTATAATAAAACAACTGGCAGAAAAGAGACTAGCAAGAGTAATGAAGCTTTAGGCTACTTTCATAGATCTTCGTAAGGCTGCGCTTTCTCACAAACAAAAGGGGTTAAACAGGGTTATTGCCTCTCTCCAACTCTGTTTAAAATTTATCTCTACAGCATTTTAAAACAGTGGATAAGAAAATGTAGACCTCTGGAGAAATGGATAGAGGACACTCACTTGTATACATTCTTTTTTGCGGATGATCAGGTAGTTCTTGCACCAGCGAGACATGACTTACATGATAAATAAATTCTTAGAAAAATTCACATAGAATTTATTGATAAACGTACAAAAGACACCATACATGATTATAGGAGGCACAGGACAAGACATCGAAACAGAAAGCGGAATAGTAAGAAACGTTATACAATACTAATGCCTAAGAGTTACAATAGATAAAGGCGAAAAAGATAATAAAGATATACTAAAGAAAATAGGAAAAGGAAAAAATATAATTAAAGCACTACATCCAATCTTGTGGAGTAAGAATCTACTAAAGAAAACAAAAAGAAGGATATGTCAGGCTATGATTCAGCCAGTACTGACGTACGGGTCAGAAGTGTGGGTCACAGATAAAAATATGTCACAAAATCTGCTTTCAACCGAAACGATGTACTGGAGAAGATGTTTCAGTTTAACTTTAGTTGATCATGTAAGAAATGAGACCATCAGAAAAAAAATGGAAGTAAAAAATACGATAATAGACGATATAACTGAAAAGCGGTTAAAATGGTATGGAGACCTATAAAGAATGAGCGAAGAAAGGATACCATTAAAGGTTTGAAACTGGGCAACAGCACAAAGTAAATAAACGAGGAAGACTGCGGAAAAAATGGATTTCAAACATTCGCACCGAAATGGAAAGTAGAGGACTCCATGAAGGCGACTGGAACGATCGGAAACTATGGCGTCTGGGATTCGTTTATTCGTTTTGTTTAATAAATAATTTAACATTTTTTACATTTAATAATTTCTGAACAGCCTCTACATAAATTCGATACATTTTTTTTGCATTTTACAGTTTAGGAGTTTTATGCATGTTCCGTTTGTAGCCATTGCTTCAAACTCTTCCTACGTCTTACAAAATAAGGTTGCCATTTTAAGATATTTTATATACATTTTAGGTGTCCTTAAGATATTGTATGCATATAAATCGAAATTTTGTTACTCACCTGTTTCTCTGACTGGCGTCCAGTGCATTTCTCTTCTGATTTGTTTGTTTCGTACTAACTAGGGTGAGGAGTGTGACATAGGTAATGTAGGTTTGTTGGCTTACATTGATTCATCGGCAGAATTGCTATCAAGAAACATATCTGAATCTGAAGAACTATCAGCGTCTGGGATGATTATTAACCACCACCTCAATGTCCAAGTCCCATATTATTTGTTCTTTTTTTTAACAGGATCGACACTTAATAATATTTTTACATCTGCTAATTTAAATCCTTTGTTTTTCTGTGCTACTTCGCTCTTTATTTGTATCCTTACTAATCTGACTGGGTTAAGGCTACAATGGTACGGCGGCAGTCTCTACACTGTTATATTTTTTTACGAGCCATTTCGTCAATATCATATTTGATATATCTTTGTTTATTTACTCGCATTAGATCTAGAAACTGCAATTTAAAAAATTGTTTCGTCAAATTCAATGTTTTGTGAGAGAAACCATTGGGTTATCTCCGCCGTTTTAAATACAGATATAGGATTTTTTTTTTGTCGTCGACTGTGATACGAGGCATTGTCCACTACAATTACCGAACCAGGTTCCACAAGGTTTTAAGGTAGCCATCTAAGAAACCAGATACACGTCCAATATGAATTATTATAAGACGAAGACCTTTTCAACTAAGATTGCTTAGTCCTCGCGAAAATCCTTCCATAAATGCCTGCTTCCAACTTCTAATGTTGACACCTTGCCATACCTTCCCAACCGTGTGCCCTTCATTGAGCCATATTTCATCAGTGTAATATAATTATTTCTCTTTTTCAAGAAACTCCCGTATTTTTTTCAAATATTTTCGTCACCATAAAACAAGTTCTCTTTTCAATTAGTAAATCTTTTCGATTCAGTTTAAGATATCTAAACTCTTAATGATGTATTAAATCAAGATGTGTCGTTATTAATTTCTGTCTTAATTTGTTTAACATTGGTATTTAATTTTTGAAAAAGAAATCATGGATTTTGTGACGAAAACATATTTTTTTTGGTCGTTTTCTTTATAATGACCATTCAAAACGCGCGAAAAAAATTTCATTAAAGTGACACATATTTCTGCAGCATCCAAAATGGTTACTTCAGGGTTTCGTTTATAGTAACTAGAATGTGAACTCACTGAATCTATTCATGAATCAGTAATAAATCAACCAAGTATTCAAAGAATGCGTAAATCTAGTCGGGATGCTTATTTTCAAGTCTATTAGACATGGACATCCCGTGTATGTGTGTTACCACATCCATTATCTTCGCGATAAGAAACAAAGTATATGTTCGTCGGCATCACCGAGCTATTTTAAATATGACAATAATAAGTTTTAAACTTTTAGTCCCTGCCCTGTTACCTTCTTCGTCACTTTGGGGATCGTTATTTAATAAGTCATTGACAGAAATTATGGACTTTCGGTATAATTCTTGTATAATTTTATGTAAAGATTTGAAAATCAGAAATTGAAGCAGAAAGCGAAGCCCGTCTTTTTATTTTCACTTGCCGTTGACATCTACTTCCCCAAACAGTATGGCAGTACTACTTATTTATAAAAAATTTTGCCAAGGTTGTAAAGGAATGGGATGATTATATTGATTTATAGATAGAGAATTTTCCCTATAACATAAAATATATATTTTTTTAATTTACTGCCCCTAGCAACGAGCCACCTGGGGCGTGTGTAACCCCCCCCCCCCCAGGCTATGCCACTGTTATAGATGTGTTTAATATTCTTGTTAAATAAGATAAAAACAATATTAATCTTTTATTTTTCTAGCTATTTATCAATCTGTATTATTTTTTATAAGCCTTATTATTTTAGGGAACTTACAAAACAAGAAACAATATACCAATTGAGTCTGGAGACATATCAATTATCTCTTTGAGTGGTAATTACTATTGGAAATTAACAGTAAATATATATTTGCAAACAACTAAAAAACCCGTAATGTGTACACACATTGAAGGAAGATCCTACCTTTCTTAGAATTTATATATTTAAGTATAATTGGTCGGTAGGTATATAAATGTTCATATCAAACTGTACAAATATAAATCTAAAAAATGGAATATTATTAATTTTTCATTTTTAACATATATATATATATATATATATATATATATATATATATATATAGTTATATCTGTATATATATATATATAGGAATTAATTTTTCTTGAACCATTAAATATATTTTTAGTGGTTATTTTCTTGGGAATTTGGTTCATTTTTATATTGAAACTACATACATAAAGTAGTCATACTTACTGTATATATATATATATATATATATATATATATATATATATATATATATATATATATATATGTATTTATAATATTTCAGAACTTTTATTTATACTTACTGTATATATATATATATATATATATATATATATATATATATATATATATATGTATTTATTATATTTCAGAACGTTTCGATTCTTTCGAATCTTTTTCAACTGAAGGTTTCGGCGGATTCTACAAAAATGTACATTTTTAATACTATTATATACAGAATAACGGGTTAAAAACTGACCATTAAGAACAGAGATTTTTGTTTTAAATAAAAATTAATTACATCACAAATCAATTATAATCACACACTCTGTTGTATATTAACTTTTCAATAGTATTTTTAAAAGTCCAGCTAGAAGAAGGGACACTACGTTTTTAACCCTATAACTGCCTTGACTTGACTGAATGTGGAACCCAGATGGTGTATGTTTTAGGTACTTTAAGTGACGTAAAAAGTTTGGGTCTTTTAATTAAAGTGATATCTTTCTGAAAAAAATATTGTGATTCAATTTAGAAGAATTGAAAGCGGAGAATTATTTTTATTTATTGTTCTATTTATTTTAGAAATTTCCTTATACCGATTTATTTTAATATGTTGAAATAAATTTGATTTCGATTATTAATGTCTGTTTTATCGTTTATGGTATTTGGATACATTAGATAATTTTCGTGAAGCTGTAGAAATCTGCCTAACTTCTACATACTTCAAATTAAAAATTTATTCTTTAAGCAAATTGAAGGTTGCGCGATGGGTGCATCCATATCGAATATTATTGCTCAATTAGTGTTGGAAGACTTAGAAACTGAGGTTAACAACAGCTTAAAATTCAAACTACCATTCTTTCACAGATACGTAGATGATTGCATAACAGCTATACCAAAAAATCAATATTCATATGTTTTAAACAAATTTAACAGCTATCGTGAAAAATTACAATTTACCATAGAATTCGAAAATAATGACCACCTAAACTTCCTAGATATGACGTTCCATCACAAAAATAATACAATACTAACTGAGTGGTATTCAAAATCTACATGGCCTGGTCGCTACCTCAACTACAATTCCCAACACCATATGGCCCAAAACAAATCAGTAATAACTGGAATATCCGATAGAGCCATCATCCTTAGTAGTCCCGAATTTAGAAACTACTATATCAAAAAAGCAAAAGAAGTCCTTATGTCAAACTCTTATCCAAATAAACTAATTAATAAAATTTTTAAAGAAAGGCTAGAAAAATACAAACATGGAAACACTAAAACAGAAAATTTAGAAGAAAATAAAACCAAAAAAAAATATCTTTCCTTGCCATACATACCAAAACTTTCCGAAAACTTTCAAACTTTTTTTAAGAAACATAATATAACCACTATTCATAAGGGTCATAATTTACTTAATAGCAATTTCAGCAAATTAAAAATTGATATTCCAAAAAACAAAAAATCAAATGTTGTGTACCAAATACCCTGCAAGGATTATCCATCGAATTATATCGGCCAAACTAGTCAGTATCTGCAAAATCGTCTAAATGAACATAAATATGACAAAAAAAAATATTACAGCCCTAAAAAAATACGAAATGAAACACAAGCACACCTTTGATTATGAAAATACAAAAATCTTGAAAACTGAAACCAATAAAGGAAAACGAGAATAAAATAAATCCAAATACCGTAAACGATAAAACAGACATTAATAATCTAAATCAAATTTATTTTAACATATTAAAATAAACCGGTATAAGGAAATTTCTAAAATAAATAAAACAATAAATAGAAATAATTCTCCGCTTTCAATTCTTCACTTCAATTAAAAGACCCAAACCTTTTACGCCAATTAAAGTACCTAAAACATACACCATATGGGTTCCACATTCAGTCAAATAGGGTTAAAAACGTAGTGTCCATTCTTCTAGCTGGACTTTTAAAAATACTATTGAAAAGTTAATATACAAGAGAGTGCGATTATAATTGGTTTGTTATATAATTAATTTTTATTTAAAACAAAAATCTCTGTTCTTATTGGTAAGTTTTTAACCCGTTATTCCGTATATAATAATATTAAAAATGTACTTTTTCGTAGAATCCGCCGAAACCTTCTGAAATATAAAATATATATACAATAAGTATGACTACTTTATATATGTAGTTTCAATATAAAAATAAACCATATTTCCAAGAAAATAATCAACTAAATATATATATATATATATATATATATATATATATATATATACATATATATATATATATATATATATATATATATATATATATACACACACATATACATATACATATACATGAATATCTTAATTTTATCCACCCGAAGACACAATTCACTCTGGAGCATTCAGCTTCCGTTTTTAGACGTCCTTTTACAAGACAATGTACAAACCACATGGACAGATACCTCAATGCTGATTCTCATCATCACCCCTCACATAGGACTTAGGTAATACCCTAATATCAAGATCCCTTCGTCTTAGTAAATACTCAGTTGATATTAAGAGGTATAAATAGTTAAAATATTAGGTTAATTAATGATAAAGATTAATTATACGCTTAAGTAGCTTAAGTTGAATTGCACATACTTAAGTTAGGGTTAAAGAATAATAACTATTCTAATTATTAACATCGAAGTCGAATTTCCATAAATAAAACTATATTATACACTAACCGACAACTTTAGGGAATTTTTTATTTTATTACTTAACGTTCATTTAAAAGAAGCAGTCCTTAATACAATACTACTCTCAGTTCAGCTCGCCTGTAGGCTAGCTCTAGTGGAATACGGTCGATGATTTTCGCATGCCCAAAAACAAGAATAGTGTAGTGGCCAGGGGGTCCACAGTGACCCCTTTAATTTATATGGACCCATCTAATTTTTTTTGTGTATTTTGAGTCACTGAACAATAATTTTTAGGGTGGAAGTTCGTCCGGGTGGGGATAAGATTGTTATAAACAAATAATTTTTTAAATCTTTAAAAATGCAATTTTCGTACACGTATTCTTTGAGTTATTTTAAGCAAAAACGATACTTACTTAAGACGCTCAGTTTTCTAGATATTTGATGTTAAACAAATAAAAAATGTGATTTTTTCGATTTTGAATGGTTATAACTGTTGACTAAATGAACTTTTTTCAATTTTTTTGACAATCAAAAGTTTAAATCAGCATCTACAAGCTATAATCAAATATCATACAAAAAAGTTATATTTTAATTGTTCATTTTGGCTATAAACAAATGGCTTTCGGCCGTTTATATATATGCGCCATCCCGTGTGGCGCATGGAGGGTAGCCTACTCGCAGGCGCCTCGCGAGACCAAGCGCGGATATTTAATACATCATAACCGAAATACTTACTTTGGTCTTTCAAGCCTTTCAATTTATAATACATTTCGTCAAGACGTATACTTGCTGCTTGCCTTATTTTATTTCAACCGTTTTCTGTACTAGTAACCTTTATTTTTTCTTATTTTTTCACAAATAATAGAAAGGTTTAAATTAATTAAGTTACTTATCGTAAGAAATTTAATAAATAAGTAAAAACATTACACACAAGAAACTAACGACTGTTCATAACGTTCTCAAACAGTATAAATTGATGCAGGTTGAAACAAATGAAAAATCAAAACAAACAAAAGATAGTCTGGTAACAAGCGCGTGTAAATAATAGAAAAATGTAACGCAATGAACAAAACTTTTATGGCAGGCTCATTTCGATTATGATATATTAAGTACCCGCGTTTGGTCTCGCAAGGCGCCTATAAGTAGGCTTCCCTCCGCTCACCATATAGGACGACGCGTATATTTTAGCGGCCGAAAGTCATTTGTTTATAACCGAAATAAACAATTAAGACGTAAATTTTTCGTATGACATTTGATTGTAGCTTGTAGATACTAATTCAAACTTTCGATTGTTGTCAAGAAAATTGAAAAACGTTCATTTAGTAAAAAATTAATAGCATTCAAAAATCGCAAAAGTCACAAACAAAGTAAGAATTTTTTTTTACTTAAAATCACTCAAAGAATACAATCCAACAGTTAATTTCGCGAAAATTACATTTTTAAAGGTTTACACAATTATTTGCTTATAACAATCTTATCCCCACCCGGACAAAACTCAACTCTTATTATTCAGACTCAAAATACATAAAAAAAAACTTGGGTGCGACCATATGAATTAAAGGGGCCACTGCGGACTCCCTGGCCCTTACATTAGAAGGAATATGGCACATTTGACTACCTCCTAACTCGTGATGAAATTATATCAGTCCATAAGAATAATCAATGAAAATATTATATAAGGTGTTCATTTAATACTTCGGTCTTCCATTGCAGCTATATCGTGAGATTGTTGAAAAATTTGATACGTAGAGTAATGAGGCTTAAGAGGTATATATTAAAGACAGTTGAACACAGTGCCCTTAAAAGTATAGTGCACAATTTTTGCATTATTTTTTTAAACATAACAATCTACATTATTATATCGAATTTAGAATCTTATTATATCCTCCCTACAATCGGAAATTTTTTGTCTTAAAATTCTTCGTAACCAGATTTTTAATTTGTTTTTTCTCCGAAATCATTATTTCAGTTTAATTTTAATATCCATGACATGGTTCTTCACTTCAACTTTGTAATTGTTATTTAAATATTTTTTACGCTATTTTTTTAAATGGAATACCTTGTATCTAGGGACATGTATCGATAGAGCATTTATTTATCTTAAGATTAACAATAACATTTTGCTTTTATCTCTAACAGTTTTCTTAAGAATTACTATTAAACAATAGGTGTTTTACCGCTCTATACAATTTTTTTTTCGTAGATTTTGAAGCAATAAAAAAATTAATATTCATACTAACTAGAAGAGTAAAAAATTAATATTAAAACCCAATAATTATTTAAATTAAAAATGAGTAAATGTCTTCAATGCAAGTTTTGACGTTTAAAAATATTCAATACAGGGTGCCCCATTAAAACAAGAGGCGTAAAACAAAACTGAAAATATCAATATTAAATAACAATTTCAGACCCAATGTATAAAAAAATATTATATTATTGCGAAATGAAATGATTTCAGCTAAGACTTCTCAATAATATTTAATAAAAAGTAAAAAATCCGCAGTGTGTGTATTAACATGTAAGTGAAAAAGTGTGTCACATATAAAAAATTTTTAAAAATGATTGACTATGGTTCTTTAAACCACCTTGTAATATTTTGACTAAATTATTTTAGTAAAATTGGGGTTAAATATCTAAAACATACAACTAATTTCTACCGAGATAAAAATAAAATTTTATAAGATCTACACCCCATGTAATCTTAACAGGGCCATTCCTATAATAAAATTAACTCAGTACCGCACCTTCATTAAGCTCAAACTTTTACAGACATGCAAATTATAATTAAAATCGCGATATATGTGATAAATGGGCAGGAAAATGGTTTAATAAAATTTATGATGTATCTCTTTTGTGGCCGTAAGCTTTGTCTCTAAAGAGTAACGAACCCATTTAATGCCGAAATACATTTAATTTTAATTAACGGCTGACTTTCGCTTGAGTTCCATTTTATTGTTACTTTTTCTCATTTTACAATACAACGTAACAAAAAATTAAAAGCATTATTATCATCGAGTTTATTTTAACTCAATATTAAAAAAAGATATTTGTGTCGATTAAAAATCTTTTTAGACCATTTTGTTTTGCTAATTTGTGATAGAACTTTGCCATTCATATATAATTCCTTCTCTTGGGAGTATATACCAGGGAAACTAGGAAAATTTTCTCCCTAACAACGAAACAAAAGATGTTTTATGATTCTATTTTTCAACATAATCGCCCTTAACTTCAGTGTACTTGCATCACCTGCTCAACGACTTCGTCTATTAGAGAAGAATAATTCCTTCAAAGTATTAACAGTATTCTCATTCAATTGGTTATCGTCTGCAAAAAACGTCCTTTGAAATGTGTTTTTCAAGATTCTGAATAAACAGAAATTTTGACCATACGGAGGGGTTTCAATTGAGAAAATTTACACTTTATTGTATTCTGGCTACTTTATGAACTTGCGCATTTCCTTGAATAAGGAGGATATTCTTGTAGCAAAAACCGGGACATTTTTGATCAATAGATAAATGTATTTTGTTAATGTATTACTGTGAGTAATGGCATCTAGCCAACAAGAATAACTTCTGTTTCTCCATGAGCTTTCCAGCTGTGTGGATGTGATAAGGTGAGAAGTTTATTAAAAAAGCAGTTTTTGTTCGGGAGTTAACAATATGAATCCAACCTTATAATACAGTGTATCATGAAAAATTATCAAAACTATTGAATGTTACTAAGCAAAGAATATTTTTTTTTAATAGTACGGAATTATTTTTTTCTAGTATCCCTTAAATATTAGACCCAAATATTAAAAAAATGTTCATTTAAAAAAATAAATGACCGAAATTCATTTGGATTGAATGTCTTATTTGATTACTTAATAAGATCTAATTTTTTCTTTCCTGGTTAGCATGGTTTTCTACCAAAGAAATCTACTATCATAGCTATGTTTCAAGCTTTAAATATAATAATCAATAGTATCGACAAGGATAATATAGTGACAGGTAGATTTTTTGATTTTCGTAAAGTATTTGATCTGATTGATTACAGCTAATTATTACTAAAACTTGAATCTCTGTATACGTAGGGTAGCTAATAACTTGTTTAGGTATTACTTAAATAATAGATCTTTCAATGTCTGCCTTGCTTCTGCGTCTAGTGGGGACAATTATTTTTCCAAAAAATTACCAATTACAGGGGGTGTTTCTCATGGATCAACCCAGAGCCAAGATTGTTTTAAATTTTTGCCATTGGTCCAGTTTGCAGGTGATAGCTCGTGGGCGAATTCATCTTCTAATATTAATTTACTGTCCCAAGATACTTACAGCAAAAAATTTTGATGATTGGTTCCATTGTGTGATACATATATTATTCATAGAAATGGGTTAGAAATTTTAGAATCAAAAATACCGGTTTATAATAATGGACTATTTGGTTGGATAACAATAGATATTTGGATGTGTGAAGTGTTAAAAAGGATTTTAATCCTTGTCATAGGCGTCGGAAGGAGGTTTATTTTATCACTAAGTATTTATGGCATAGAATATTATTTCGGTAATAAACCTGAAATAAAAAGTTTTTATAATTTTTTTTAACTTCTTATGATTTCTTAATAATTCGCATACATTAGAAAATATAGAAAATTTTGACATATTTCACACAAATCACAACTGTATTTTTATTACTTTTAATTGTGGTATAGAAATGGTTTTATGCACATTCCGACTAAAATGTAGCCTTTTTGTCTCAAAAAATTTTAAGTTATAATTTAAATACTTACAAAATATCCATTGTGAAAAATACAAGAAGTTAAACATATATAAAAATAAATAAATTCGTCCATATAATATTAAAATTTTTTTGGAGCTATCGGTCAATTTATTATTAATTAAAAACATTTTTAGGATATTTGACGGTTCAGTTTATTTATTTCTGAAAGCATCTGCAGAAATGTAATTTATTTTTATAAGTTACAGAAAATTTAAATAATAAATTGTGTTTACGCTGGTAAACATTACGTATCTAATTCGTAATCAAAGTCACATTTTCTTTTATGCTTTTATTATATGGATTGTTCCCAATTTTCTGCACTAACTTTATTCAAAAAATCTTTCAAAAGTTCAGTTAAATTACTAATTTTGTAAGTTGTAATATTTCTTGCAACTCTACCTTTTACTTGAGAGAGATATTTCCTTCTCCAACGGACATATTCCAGACGATCTATAAGAACAGATTTCCTATCTGCTTTTTTCCATAAAAAATTAAGTTCTCTTAGCAATTTCCAGAGGTCAGTTCTTTTAATTTCAGGTAAATCCCGAGCTTCATTGATTTTACTTCGAATTTTGTCGACGGTTGGGATCTATTTCTCATAATAAAATGTGTGTACAACTTCTTTTATTGCAGTTTACATCTCTTCTTCCATTGAGGTTTTTCGTCTGCCCCTGATCGAATGTAGCTTGGGAGTACTAACAATTTCAGTCGTTTTTTCCTTCAGTATTGGGCACATAGTAGATTTTCCATCTCCTGTCATGTTGGAACACAACTCAACAGAGTTTTTAACATTATTATCTAGATATTGATATCTTAAGGCATCATAAACATTCATCGTAATAAGTTATTCGTTGAGGAAAAAATGCCCTGGTTTTAACGATTTTGGAAGCCATATCTTTTGGGTATCTCACTAATCCCAAATAATATGTAAAAAAAACACAGACAAGATAATTTACTAAGGACACACTGTAAGGTGTACTTTGCTCACTGTCAGAAATTAAATTGAACTACCAGAAATTTTATTGTAGCAGTAAATTTATAAAAGTTTATAATGTTTAAATATAATTAAATATAATTAGATTTACGGCAGCCCTCAGATACCTGAGGCACTGGAGCAGGTACGTTGGAGGTTTCGATAACAGTTTTATTACTCTCTCTAGTTCTTGAATAGAGTATAGGAATGTGTATGCTTGCGATCGCCCCTCCCCGTCCCAAAAGCTTTGAGTTCAGGAAAATATAACCGATTCCGCATTTTATATTAGGAATGTGTATGCTGCTGGCATACCCGTTGACAACTTGTTTTTCTTGCGGTAGCTCCCCCCCCCCAAGAGCTTTGAATTCAGGAAAATAGACCCGATTCTGCCTCTTATACTAGGAATGTGTATGCTGCTCCCTCGCTGTCGGCAACTTGTTTTTTCTTTTGATCGCCCCCCCTTCCTTTCCAACAGTTTCAAATTTCTGAAAAATAGACCCGACCCTGCCTTTTACACTAGAAATGGGAATGTTACTGATGTCTTCCCTCCCCCCCCCCCCCGTCGACAACTTGCTTTCGCTTGCCATACTGCACTTTTGTGATATCACCGCTCCCCCCCCCCCAAGGAGAGAGGCTGGATCCGCCCCTGGTTCCCAATGGTGAAAAAGGCACATTAATTTTGTACAGACATAATAATATTTAATCTTTGTATGTCCGAATCAACATCAGGATAATTGAACAATGCGATTCCACAAGGTTTCCTCAGACAATACCGGATAGTAATCTGAAATGGTCCAGTGAAATTGGGTCAGTTCTAGCAATAATGCATAAATCTTGTTGTGTTATTCGATACACAAAAAGCAGGTTCATATGAATAGTATTAGGATGTTTTATTTTGCATGGGTTATCATCGCGGTCTATAAGAGCTTTAATTTTAAAAACTAAACTGTATCGAATTATTAATTATAAGTTTCTTATTTATTTTTGTTAATAGATTTAAGTGTTTAGAGAGACTTGTTTCGTTTCATTTTTGTCCAAAACCTTCACCCGATTAAACTCGTGGGCGTACTTATGATGGAGCTTCAAAATAAGAAACTAGATCTAACTAGCTAGATAGCAGCTTTTCTTGAAACTTGAAGTTTTATTTGCGGTATTAGTAAGCCCTAATAACCGCTAGTTGTTTATCACCAAAACTGTAAAAGTCAAAAGGAACGACCAGATTTCCAGAATGCCTTTGTCAGTGTGAGATTTATTTATAGGTTTAGCTATTAACTATTATGGGACAGCAATAAATCGTGGATGAAACAGCCATGGGCGACCAACATAATGCGTTCGCAGAGAGCCACGATCAGATGCTGTCACAATTTTTTTTATAGTGGTTAGGAAATGTTTTTTCTAATATCCCTTTATTATAAGGCCCAAATACTAAAAATGTTAATTTAAGAATTCTCCGATTAAACCCCTTTTTGATTACTTAATTAGATATAATTTCTTTCTTCATCAGCATAGTTTTCTTCGAAGAAAATCTACTGTCACAGTTATTTTTCAATCCTTAAATATAATAATCGATGATATCGACAAGGGTAATATACTGACTGACATATTTTTTGATATTCGTAAGGCATTCGATATGATTGATCAAGGATTATTATTACTAATATTGCAATATATTTGTAAACGTGGGATATCTAATTCTTGTTTAGATCTTATTTAAGTAGTAGATCTTTCAATGACTGCCTTACTGCCACGTCTAGTGGTGACAATTGTTTTAAATTACCAAGTACACGGGGTGTTCTTCACGAATCAACTCTAGGTCCAATTTTGTTTTTAAATTTTGCCAATGACCCAGTTTGCTGGTGATGTCTTGTGGGCGACTTCTTCCTCTAAAATTAATTTACTCTCCCTAGAGACTTGTGTATTATTCGACACATAAAAAGCAGGATCATATGAATATTATTAAGATATTTTATTTTGCAAGTGTGCAATCTGTAGTCGCCTATAGAATTTTATTTTGGTATGGTTGGTTGGGCATGCGAACGGTGTATTTAGAGCGCAGAAAAGACTTCTTAGAACCACTTTGGGCTTGCCAGAACATTAAAGCTGCAGTAGCCTATTCAAAAAGATTTCTAATTGTACTGTCTTTGTAATATACAGGGTGAACTATTTTAATTTATAGATCCAAAAATTTTTTAAAATATCCTTTTTAAAAAAATGGTTCAGATAAAAATTTTCATTAACAGATGAAGAGTTTAGTAGATGTCAAAATATTCACTCAAAAAAAAGTATAGCAATTGACATTTTGCATCTCGGGATAAACAAATAGAAATATCTCAGCAACAAATTATCTGCTTTCCTATTATAAAATATAATTTTGTTCAAAATGACGAGGGCGTCCCTTAAAAAAAAGTTAATTTTGCAATAAATAATTAATATGTAAGAAATGGTCGAGTTAAAGGGTTTTCTGGTATTTTTGCATTGATAAAGTGACGAAAATGATTGCACAAAAGCCCAAATTGTAAATTTTAAAAATCTCTACAAGTTCTTTTCCAAAATGCGTTCCTTGGTCGGAGATTCAAAAGACCTATTTAAGCTCACTTTGACTCCTTCCTCTCGACTCCAACCTATTTTTTGCTATTACATTTTATGTAGGGTTTGTTCTTACATTGCCCCCAATACCCCTGGATATCTGTCATTCATCCCGGAATTTACATCAACAACAATACTAACTTTTACCTATGGCTTGGACTATTTTTAGTGAGGGAGTCATTGATGGGCTGTATTAAGGTTTTTAATTCTCATCCTAATGGGATGATTATGGTCGATAAAGTAAAAAAATATAAAATTTTTTACTTGACAGTAAATTTTATTTTTAAACGAATATTTTAGCTCTTTAATGAATTATTTTAAATTTTATTGTTTAAACTTTTTAATTGTGTTTTGATTTTTAATGGTTATCAATATTTATTTAGCCTGTTCTGTTTGCTTATTTTTTGTTTTCTGAATGAAATGTAACATAGTTATTCCAGTCAAATAAGCGAAACAAAGACCTAGTTGGGGACACTCATTCATTCAGGCAGAGATCCGGATTTTCGGGTAATATAGGCCTATAGAAATAAAACGTATATGTTCTCTGCACGAGATTTTGTGTCATAAACTTTTTGTAAACAATTGAAGGTTCAAAAATGCAGTTTTTGCACTTTTTTGCTTACTAGAAAAAACTAGAGAAATTTTTGGACAAAATGGAATAGCCATCTTCTAGAAAATTGAAACATCTACAAATTGGTTTTTACCGATTATTAATATTTTTATTTGTTGCTGAGAAAAATGCAAAACAATGTCAAAATTGTTATAATATTCAATTAACAATAACTATTGGTAAGTGCAACCTACGACTTTGTTGTTAAGTAAGAAGTTGGGTTTTTTAGTGCTTAATATGTAGTAAAAATTTCAGATCGATTCATCAAATAGTTTGTTCAAAATCTAATGTTTATCACAGACGAGCGAATTTTGCAATAACTTTCTAGCTCCATCGATGAAGGTGCACCGATTCTGAGCACATCTCATGAAAGAGGAACTCTTCTTCTATGAGAAGTATAACATGGAATTGAGGAAAATTAATTGTAAATTTGTTACGGCTTCATAAGAAAACCACTATCATTTTTACCTTGTAAACAAAATAAAAAAACTATTTTGTTTTTGCCGAAAAAAAAATTCTGTTTTCATATTTGGGAAGCTGGCATTTTTAAAATAATTTTCTTTCAAAACCTATTATTATGTTTAACTATGAAAATGAGGTACCCCGAGATAAGAAGGGTTATAAGAAAATCACGGAAAACTATAGAGGAATAACTTTATTAAATTCAATAATGAAATTATTCACCAAAATCCTTGAAGGTATAATAACTGACTATTGCAGAATATCAGAAGAACAGCAAGGTTTCCTCAAAAACAGATCTACAGTAGATGCCGTATTCATCGTAAGACAGATAGCAGAGAAATCTATTGAATTTACTAAGCCGGCTTTTATGTGCTTTATAGATCTCACTAAATCCTTTGATAGGGTGAGACTGGATGATATTCTGCAAATAATGCGAATTAAAGGCATCCCAAACAATTTAATAACCATAGTTGAACAGCTAAACTCCAACACCACAACACAAATCTCAGTAAGCGGCAACCTAACTAAGGATGTACTGATAGCGTCGGGCATACGACAGGGGGACTCTCTGAGTCCATTACTGTTTAACATAGTAATGGACCAAATAATTGAGAACGTCAAAAGAGCGGCACCAGGGTACAGAATGAATACCGGGGAAATAACAATAATATGTTGCGCTGATGACGCCGTCATAGTCTCGGAAAATGAAGACGAACTCCAAAGACTTCTATTTGCATTCCACACCATACGCAAGCAATTCAACATGAAAATATCCATCGATAAAACTAAGTCAATTGTAATAAGCAAAGTGCCCTTAAGATGCAAACTAGTAGTGGATAACAAACCAATAGAACAACTCATGACCTTTAATTACTTAGGAGTTGAGATATCCGCATACCAAGATAGAACAAGAGAAGTAAGAAACCAAGTAAACAAGGCAAATAGAATCTCAGGAAGCCTGGCGGATATAATATGGCACAAAACATACGTGAGCAAGGACGCAAAAACAAAAATCTACAAGACCTGTATTCGACCGATAATGACGTGCGCAATAAAGACGAGAGCTGACAACACAAAAACAAAATCAATTCTAAGAACTGCCTAAATGAAAGTACTAAGAATAATATCGGGATACACATTAAGAGATCACATACGCAATTCAACAATACGCGAGGAACATGGAATGCAGGATATAGTAAGATGAGACGGAAGCGCAGAAGAGCCTGGAATGAGCACGTAGGAAGAATGGCGCAAAATAGGATAGCGAGAATCGCCCGAGATGGAACACCGGAAACCAGAAGACCAATAGGTAGACTACCTAAAAGATGGAGAGATTCCTGAATTTCAACATCAAATGAGATGAATGATTGAGTTGGAAAAAATAGGCTGTAAGCCTACAACAAGAGGAAGAAGAAGAAGAACTATGAAAATCTTAAAAACATAGTAGTTTTTCAACGTATCATATATTGCTATAACATGTATATATTACGGTAGCAAACAATACTTACCTATACAGCTTTTTCTTACACGCAATGTAATGAATATTAATGTTTTATAACAATATTTTAATTATTCAATTTTCCCGACTTACAACCATGTTTGCCAATCAAAAAAAAAATACAAAAATTATTGAAAAAATTGTGTGGAACAAAATATTTAAACAAATTAAATGTTTAATATATAAACAAACAAATAAATAATATGCATATTTGTAATGTATGCAGAAAGGTACCACAAATTAAAAAAAGAATCATCAAAATCCGTCAACAACTTGAGGAGATATAGCTCGGATTTGTTAGCAACTCATCTTCCTGCCGTGTCGTCTTTTAAACAATTAACATTTTTTAAACTTCACTGAAGCTTTTGTTTTTGTGTTTTAATTTTCCGGATAACTCATACCTAAACCTAAACTCTTAAACTTTCGAATGGCGCTAGTTTCGTTTCTTAATTGTTATTAAAAATATGGGAATGAATTTTTAAAAAATGTTAACCTTGGCGCATATTGACCTAAGCCGTTGTTTTTTTCTAAATTCGTCTAAAAAAGTCAGCTTTCCAAATAAGAAAACAGAATTTTTATCGGCAAAAACAAAAAATTTATTTAATTTGTTTACAAGGTAAAAATGATAATGGTTTTCTAATAAAGTTTAAACAAATTTAAAATTAATTTTCCTCATTTCCATGTAATACTTCTCATAGAAGAAGAGTTCCTCTTTCATGAGATGTACTCAGAATCGGTGTACCTTCATCGATAGAGCTAGAATGTTATTGCAAAATTCGCTTGCCTATGATAAACAAATTAAATTTTACACAAACTATTTGATGAATTGATCTAAATTTTTTACCACATATTAAGCACTAAAAGACCCAACTTGTTACATAACAACAAAGTCATAGGTTGCATTTAGCAATAGTTATTGTTAATTGAATATTGTAATAATTTTGACTGTGTTTTGCATTTTTCACAGCAACAAATAAAGATATCAAGATCGGTAAAAACCCAAATTGTAGGTTTTTCAATTCTTTACTAAAGGGTGTTTTTTATAGAGGTATAGAACTTTAAGTTGGCAACACTTTTTTAACTACCGGCCATTTTGTCAGCTGTCAAGTGATTTATATTTAGTTTGGTTTGGCATTTCAACATGAATAGACTGACGCTTGAACAACGCTTCCAAATTGTGCAAATTTATTTTGAAAATCATGGTTCTGTTCGAAATACGTATCGCGCACTACGTCCATTTTACGGTCAACATAATCGTCCATCAGAGCAATTAATTCGATTAACTATGGAACGTTTTCGCACCACGTTTACTCTAAATGATAATACGCATCCACAGAGACGTCGTACAGTGCGTACAGAAGAAGTCATTGCTGCTGTAGAGCGTAGCGTAGAGGAAGACACGAATCAGTCTATCCGCCATCGTGCACAGGAATTGGATATGTGTCCATTCACTTTATGGAAGATTTTGCGGAAAGATCTTGGTTTGTGTGCTTACAAAATCCAACTCGTGCAAGAATTGAAGCCACACGATCACCTAGCAAGGAGTAGATTCGGGGAATGGGTCCAAAACATGATTGCCGTTGATCCCGATTTTCATAAGCGAATTTTGTTTAGCGATGAAGCTCACTTTTGTTTGAATGGATACGTCAATAAACAAAACTGCCGTATTTGGAGTGATGATAATCCTCAAGTGTATGTTGAGACACCGTTACATCCAGAAAAACTGACTGTTTGGTGTGCTTTATGGCCGGTGGAATCATTGGTCCGTACTTCTTTAAAAACGATGCTGGTCAGAACGTTACAGTCAATGGTAACCGCTATAGAGCCATGATTACTGACTTTTTCGTTCATCAATTGAACAACCATGATGTGCAGGAGCTGTGGTTTCAACAAGACGACGCAACATGTCACACAACTCGTGCCACAATTGATTTATTGAAGGAAACGTTTGGTAAGCGCATAATTTCACGTTTCGGACCCGTGAATTGGCCTCCAAGATCGTGCGACTTAACGCCGCTAGACTATTTTCTGTGGAGATATGTGAAGTCGCTAGTCTACGCCGATAAGCCCGAAACGATTGATCACTTGGAGGACAACATTCGCCGCGTTATTGCCGATATACGGCCACAAATGTTGGAAAAAGTCATCGAAAATTGGACCTCCAGATTAGACTACGTCCGAGCCAGCCGTGGCGGTCGTATGCCAGAAGTCATATTTAAATTATAATGCCAGAAGGTTATCTTTCGAATAAAGTAAATTTCATGTTAATTTAAAAAATTCATCTTTGTTTTATTCCATTTAAAAGTTCTATACCTCTATAAAAACACCCTTTAGATGGCTGATTCATTTTGTCCAAAAATTTCTTTAGTTTTTGCTGGTAAGTGAAAAACTGCAAAAAAAAAATGCATTTTTTGACCTTTAATTGTTTACAGAAAGTTTATGACACAAAATCTCGTGCGGAGAACATATACGGTTTATTTCTATAGGCCTATATTACCCGAAAATCCGGATCTCTGCCTGGATGATTGAGTGTCCCGGCAAAATCCTTATTTGACTGATGTAATAAGTATTTATTGTATTAAAGTTATAACGAACTCAGTATTCAATTTGAAATAAATAAACTACATCGCGAAATTCGTATCGTGGAAATTATAAAATTCTCATAATGCTTTTTGTCAAATTTAAAAAAGCAACAAGGCGAGACCCGTTAGATCACGTTTTTTAGGGACATCCTGTAAAAGCTAAACTTTTTTTAAAACGTACTCTTTTTAATTCCATTAGCATTCCGCCTATCAAATTTAACGATTTAACGATATAACCATCATCGATTACTAGCATACTAAATGAATTTTTATTACTGGAAAATCTACAAAAGAGAATTGTATGGAGCGGGGGCGCTCTTATTGGTTTAATACTTCATATAACTTCTTTTTGTTCTTAGGCTTTGACCCTTACGGTGACATGGCTATCATTCATTATAGCATTACTATTGTTATTTTATTTTATTGAGTTTAATGTCTACGTCTATGTCTGGTTAGTTAGTTATCCAGTCCTTTGATAGTCCGTGAGGTTTGTTAGACCTAGAGAGGATGTGGGAGGTGTATTAAGTTGTGGTCAGTAAATTTGGTTTAAGATTATATTAATTCTTTCAGTGTTTCTATTTTAAGATCACGAAGCATTCGTCCAATAAGGATTTTCTCGATTAAGTTAAATCAAGGAAAACAAAGATTCTTTGAAAAAATATCAACACTCGCTTTTTCGGGGTCGTGGAACACGATTCTGATTTTGGTTTTCTACTACTTTTCCTATTTCCCAGAAAACACTAACTTTCAGTTCACAAGTCACTTTTATTTTTCAACAAAACACAAAAATTTCGTATTTATTTTGAATGGTGTTAGTTTAAATACCTTGTGTGTAATAAATGTTAACTGTTTGTTCACAAATTTCAGCAAACATTTTGGAAAAACTGGTATTTTCTATAAAAAAGTAAAAATGCGTTTCGTAAAGGTCTTTGATCGTTTTACTTATTAAAATGCAAATTCAGAAAGACAGGCAGAATGTGAATGCCACTGACACCAGTCCCTCATCGTTGACAAGTTGACAAATCGCTTTTGCTTATCATACTGTACTGTCTTGTGTACAAATGAAGAGTGGAGGCTAGTTCGATCTTTTTTTAGCTCTTTTGATATTGCCGCTCCCCCGCCCCCCAGAGGGAGGCTCGATTCGCCCCACGGGTGGTGTAGTACAGAAATTATTTTGGATACTTTGTAAAACAACCTGTCTTCAAATTGCGGTCTACTTTTTTATCTTTCAAAAATGCTACCAACACTCTCTTTTGTAATTCGTTCAAAATAGAAATACCTCATAACATGATTGATTCAGTACAGAAATATATATTACCCATAAAATAAATTCGATAAAATTATATACTTAATTAGAGAAGATATAAAAAATTTGTTTCAAATTGAGATGATGTAACGCTATGAATTTGCTAAAATGAAAATATATTTTGTACAGATATTTTGCAACTCCAAGAATGATATTTAGCATATTTATAAATATTTATTATTTTCCATTTAGGGTATTCAATACGCTTCTGTTGACACGAAGTAAAATCTCTATTAAATAAATGATCCCTTAGAGGGGAGTGCATCGTCCTGCTAAAAAGGGTTTCTGCTGTCTGGCTTTACTGACTAAGGTCAACTATTATGCTAATTTATTGAGATACTCATGTTTGCGAATAAATATATATTTATGTCACTTGAAGAAGACAAGTTCTGATTTATGAATTCAGGATATAAACAGTAAAAAGGAATGGATTCTTTTTTTCTTTTCAATTCTCTGTTATACAGGTTGTGTATTTTGAATGTAACTTTAAAATTCAAAAAGATGGATCCAATGTGAATAATTAAAAGTATTTTTATTAGTGTTATTTTAAGATTAGCAATGATGTTTGATTGTTGTCGAAGAAGAAAAGGGCGAATTATGGTATTGTTTCTATTTTAAAACTTAGAACATGAATATTAATTTTTCATATTAATTGTTTCTATAATACAGTGCTCTCGTAAAATCGTGGATAAATTCTATTTATACTAAATGAAGACTTGTTTTAAAAATCGCTCAGACTCATGGACTTTTATTGGTAGTTTAGAGTTTTTTATGATACCGAAATATACAGGGTAACTCAAGAAAGAGCTATGACGTCATAGATATTTTTTGTAGTTGTAAACCCCACTTTTTTTTTGTTAGAATCAGAACTGGCACATAAGGAAATTATTAAAAAAAGATAGTATAAAACTTTAGAATGTAAAAAAATTGGTATCATCTAAACTAAATGTTCAAACTCGGCCCTGTTAACAATTTGACAAGAGCTAATTCGTGAAATAACTTCTTTTTTTAACATTGTCGATGACATAAGCGGTTATGTTTCTTATTTTTGGCGTATTGGAACTTTTAACTTCTAAATTTTTCGGGCTGGGTCAAGTATACTTTAGTTTTTAAGTATTTACACAAGAACTAATCAAGGGGAATCCAATCTGGTAATCTGACTGACTACTCAATTCTCCTTCTTCTATCTATCCAATGATTCGGAAAAATCTCATCGAACTAAGCACAATCAAAAGCATAGCGGGGTGGCGCTCCATCTTTCAGAAAAAAAAGTCATGCTGAAACATATCGGGTTCTTGTTGATCTGGATCTAAAGTTATTAGTATATCAAATACATTATATTAAATGATATGATTTCTAGGTGACTTACACTAACTGAAATTGCTATACTTAAGAACAACAACCTTAGGCCAAAACGCAATGAGAAGATTGCCAAATATAGAGATCTGGATATGCAATTCCACAAACAATAGGCAATGTACAGCATCCACACGATTCACATAATTTTATCCACAACTGGAGTGATACCAAAGAACCTCGTGCAGAACATCATCGGACTGGACCTTAGTGAGCATCTATATAAACCGATTCAGAAGCAGTTCTCCTTGCAACCGCACTGACCGTCTGAAAGTTTATAGGAAATACAGCAAACCACATCATCTAGGTTCCGAAAATATGGAAAGGGTTTCCACAGAGCTTCATACTTTTGGTATCTTTGTATAACTGGTATGAGTCGATATTCCCTGGAGGAAGTGCGAAGCCATTTGGTTTGAAATTATAATAAGCAGCAATAATATATCAGTACAACATTTGATTCGATACAACAAAAAATTTAGTGTCATATCTTTATTTGAACTATTATATTGACAACATGGATAACTTATTCTAAATAAAACCATCTTTTTCCCATTATAACTTATTATGTTATTTGAAAAATACTGTATAGTTTGCATATCTTGGCACTTAAAAACATATCATGTCATATCTAAACCAAAATTACTGTTTTTTAATTCCTCATTATTAAGAAATTCGGGAAAAATCTTATATGAATATCTTTATTACAAAAAAAATGCACTTAATGAAAGATTCCTGGTAGCATGAAGAACCTAGCTGCGCTCCTGTAACAGTACATAAAATGCTAAAAATGGGAAACTTTAAATACAAGGGTGGTCTGATAAGTTTCCAGCCTAACACATAAATAACGCCCACATGTCTGATTTCTTACTGGCATTCTATACTACTATACTTTACTAGCTTACGTATAAAATTACAAGTTAGTTTCTAGGTTACTGTACATTTGACAGTTTTTAAAGTGAGATAAATTTATTTATTTTACAAAAGTAGAAAAATTGGAATTAAAGATGGTTACAACATACTGTTAACGTTTAACACTGTTCTAAATTAAACAGAAAATTGACTTAATACATTCAATGATAAAATAGTGGGTTTCTGAATTTAAATAAAGCCGTTATAGTGCTGAGAAATAACTACGCTCTGGGCATTCTGCTAAGGTGAAAACTACTGAAATAATAAAAAAAGTTCATAAGATCGTACCGGAAGACCGGAGATTGAAGACATTTACGATAGCTGAGACTGTAAGAATATCAATAGAACATATGGGTAATATTTTACTTATTTTTTCGGAAGGCAGAAGCTCTGTGCAAGGTGAATGTCACGTTTGGTAAGTTTCGAGCAAGAATAGCAACGGAAAACAGCTTCAACTGAAAATTTAACGCTCTACAATTTTTGCATCAATTCATAATGCTACTACACTCTTGAAAATAAACAACAGTCAATACAGTGAACAGGGCAGGTGAACCAACTCCAAAGAAAGCAAAGACAACATTATCGGCCATTAATATTATGGCCGATGTTTTCTGGGATGCAAAAGGAATAATCTTACTTAATTATCATGAAAAGGGTTAAACTATCAATAGTAAGTACTATGCAAACTTACTGCAGCGTTTGAGCGACAAAGTTAGGAAACACGGCCGCATTTAGCAAAAAAAATTGTTTCACCATTACTCTATACCAGCATAGCCGTTAGTGGTGAGGATGACTAAAATTAACTATTTAAAATTTAAAATGTAAGTTCATCCGCCTTATTTGCAAGATTTAGCACCCAGGGACTGTCACCTATTTTCTAACCTCAAAAATGGCTTGGTGATCAACAATTTGAAAGCAAAGATATAGTTATTGACACTGTGAATGGATATTTTGAGGAGATCAATAAATCACATTAAAAACATGGTATAACTAAATTAGATTATATTCAAAAATAAAACAGAAGAGATGTAAAAAAGATGATAATTTCTTCATCAAATCGGAAACTTATCAATCAATCCTCATTTGTTACTTTAGTAATACAATAACAAAAAAAAGTTTTATACGTAAATGAGAAAACAGTGCAAATCAGAAACTAGCCAAATTGGTTCATATATCGAAAAGAGCTTTCCCCTATTTTCATGATAGAAGATATTAAAAAACTAACTTTGAGTAAAATAATATAATATCAAATTTTTAGTCATTTTTATACCATCTAAAACTTTTACATCATAATTATAAATTCATAATATGGGATATAAAAAAAAATTCAGGCACTCACTTTGATCGAAATTAGGAATAATGTAATTCTAGACTGAAGAGTTTATTCTAGTTCATAAATTTCAAAAAATCGATTTTTTTTACGAATTTAGAACGTAAATATCTTGAAGAATATTGGGTGAAAATTTTATAAAGATCGGAGCAGCATAAGCATGTAGGTTTTATATTTATAAGCGTGCTCTACGGCCTGTGCAGAACGCGCACAAAGGTGTGTATAAATATGGCGAGCTGGGCGCGTGATTCGCCCGTGACGAGTATGCTACGAACTTAAAACGAGGCTTCCTTGAATTTTGCCGAGCTCTATTATTTGAAGTGCCTTCAGCAGCAGGTCTCAAAGGAAGTAATACGTGTATTTGGGTTAGAAAAAAATTGCCGAAAAAATAGATGTTCTTCCGGAAACAGTACTTTTAACTAAGAAATTGTTAAAATAGTTGTCCACTTATTAAGTCTTATCAGTTATTTGGCATAACAATTCAGCCGAGAATATACGCAATGCAATCCGGGCAAAGTTTTACCACAAATGTTCGACCGATTCGAAGCCGCAGCATAGGCACTGTCTAGCAAGTGCCGACTCGTGGTGCGAATACAGAAAACGTGAAGCTACTAATTCATTAAAAGGGTATAAACATCCACCTGCTCTCGCTCAAGAAGCTCAACCTACTTTAAAACTCATATAAGAAGATTTGACGAAAGATAAATTGTTACAAAGATGCTTAGGCGAACATACGCCAAATTATAATGAGAGCTTAAACAAGTGTGTGTGGACGATAGTGTCTAAGCATGTTTTTTTTTTGGTGGTAAAATCATAGATATTGCAACTAAGATAGCAGCTTGTATATTTAATGAAGGATTTGCACCAATTTTGAAAATATCTGAAGTTATGAATGTTAAAATTGATTTGAAAGCCTTCCAACACGCAAGAGAATGCGACGCTAGCCACGTACGCTCAGCTGACCGATATAGCTTCATCATTGCTCAAAAAGCCAGATCAAGAGAGATACCGTACTGAACCAAAATGAGGTTTTTGAAGAAACTGAAGCGATTTTATACGGAGCAGGCATCGCTGATTAAATGTAATAACACTTTTTTATAATTTTTTAGCTAAAACAAATTTAAACGTTTTTTTCTCAAAAACAATTTTTTTAATACGATGTCGATCTTTTCTTTGAAATTCAACAAATCATTACAAATTTTTTATCACAGATTTTTAACTTGTATCGATAATCTATAATATAGCAAAATTTTTTTCTTTTCTGTTTATTTAAACAAAAAAAATAGCAAAAAAATATTCGTTTTCCGAAAGCTTCTGTTAATACAGCCGTCATTTTGTTATTTTAGCTTAAAAGGTAATTAATTTAGATTTATGCCATAGCTACTATCATACTGAACTCAAATCTCTTTGGATTTTGTATTTCGGATGTTTTTTCACTAAAAAAAACATTAACACCATTGACATCGTTTTATTTTGCATGTCTATATGAATTCCGCCATTTTGAATGTATTTGTTATGAGAAATAATTTTTTTTTGTGTACTTTAAGGATGTATTTATTTAGCCTAAAAAGAATTACATCGATATTTAATCATGGGGTCTTATAATAAATTCACAAAAATAGCTTATTTTTGGGGCTTGTAATCCTTAACATTTTAGAATTTCTTTTTTTCATAAAAAAAAAATTGTGGGCCATTAAGATTGTCTTAAAGAAAACATAATTAAGAAAAAACAGATGAAATAAATTAAAAGGGGAAAATCGTTTTATAACCAAAATATACAAATTAACCATAACAAGAGTACTTACATTACGAATATATTTTTCTATTTTTTTTTTTTAAATTGGTGTAGGTAAGTTTACGTAATTAAGACAAAATAAAATTAATTTATATACCAATATACCGATTTATCTATAATTAAAATAAATTACCTTTACTTTATTGAGGTTTAGGAACTTAAACGCTATTATTATAAATACATTTTTTTAAAAATGGTTCTTTATTTTTTAAAAACTTTTTACCGTGCATAATCTTAGTAAACGTAAAACAAAATGATAACAAAAACGACATACATAAACTTTTTCGCATTCGAATGTCCGCTTAAAATTTATTTTCCTTAATATAGTTAAGATATCCGAGATAAACGCCAACTTTGAATCGTGTGTCGACATCATGTCTCCTATTTTGCCGCAGTTTTAGTGGCAAAGCCAAGTTCAAGGCTGAATGGCTTCATCCATAACTTTACTTTATAGAGTTCAAAAACCAGAAATTTTTCCTTTCGTTTTTCTCTTGTAAAAAATGCAGGATATGATGCATTGTGTGTTCTCGGCAAACATCATAACCACAAACTCCGTGAGCAAAAAAATGGGATAACATTGAATTTTTTTCTCTGATATCTTTATTTATTTTTTCAAATCTAATTCATCTCCTCAAAGTAATCCTCTTCCGACACAATACACATGCCAAAGTTTTCTCCAATTAGTATATCATTTAAAACTATTAATGGTCCAAGAGGTCACCGTAAAAATACCAGTCGATAAGAAAACAGTACAAAATGTTCTTAAAATGTTAACATCACAGTGACAATGCAAAACATATTTTTGCCCCGGAACGGAAGTTGTAAAATAACTTTTTCTATCCCCACTTATACTCATATTTTTGAACAGAATTCAACCTATAAATTAACAGGTTAAAAAAATTCCAAGAATGAATTGCAAAAAAATTATCTAAAATTGAAAATGCTAAACTACCAAAAACTAGAAAAGGTAAAGAAAATCTGAATACAAATTTAAATGAGAATATAAATTTGATAGCAAATACAGGTTATTCCACTTAAAATAAGACAGTTATTTGGCTTTAATGAAAATACAAACCAAATGTTTTTGTCAACCCTGTATAATTTTTTGAGATAATTTTTATTTTACTAAAGAAACTAATATAATTTAAAACATCTAGTTTGAATGGCGATGGACAGTAAATAATGATTAATAATAAGTAGTAATAAGAATTCTAAATGACTCAAACGCTTTCGAATGTTAGATATACCAGCTTCTGTAGTTCTTTTTCCTATTTCAGCTGGAACAAGTTGGTGAAAGGTTTTTCTTATTCGAGATATTAGCTCTTTCACCAATTCAAGGGGCGTGGAACAAAGCCTTTACTTTATTGTTCCTCAAAGATAGAAATCCAATGGCGTTAGGTCTGGAGATCTTAGTGGCCAATTCAACGATCCTAGAGGCCTAATCCGTCTATCCTCAAACATATCAAACAACTCTTGGTTTATCACATTTCCACAATGTGGCGGGGTACCGTCCAGTTGATACCAGCAATCTCTTATATCCAACGGCAGATTATCAATCACTCGTATTTGATAACATACATTTTTTCATGTTCCTTGGAATTGTTTTTTCCTAGTAAGCTGGCTTCTCAGAAAGTTATTTTAATTGAAAACTATGTTGACGTTATATATTTTTTCTATTATTTTAACTTTTTTCGGAATTCCTTCAACATAGTGAATGATTAATATTGATGTTCGTTCGTTGTCCGTTGTCGATCTTGTCTTATTTCTGCGTTATTCCAGAACCATATCCACCAACTTTACTTGACACCGTTGATTCTTTCATCACGTTATTGCAATTGGAAAGAATTCATGCTTTATCTACGAGGGTTCTACAATTCCATGTTGGAGTGGTTGAATGAATAGTTTAGATATTGTCCTGTATTTGCTGATTTTATATGGGGTTTGAATTTGTCTGTCATTTCTTTGAACCAAAACATCTTTGAATGTTCATTTATTTATATTTCTTTCTCTATAGTGATTGGGTTAATATTATTGAGATGAGAAAGGAAGTTTTGAAGTTCTTTGTAGTTTCCATACCAGATAGTGGTGGTTTCGTTTACGTATCTAATCCATAATTCTCGTTTTCTATTTGCGGATTTAATTTCTTCAAGGGTCTTGAACTACTCCACGAAAATGTATGCGACCACCGGTGAAAGCGAAGATACTATTGCTTCTGGAACAATGCAGGAACAGGACAAAATCGATAACGGACGAGGAAAGAAAATCAGGGTTGAACATCTCCTATATTAAAAATCGTTAGAAGAACAGGAAGACGATATAACATATACGTTATTTCCAATTTAAATAAATCTCTGAGAGTTCAGCTTGCTAGGGTCTAACCAAAATAACATGAAGAATTCTGTATCTGATACTATGTGAATATTCCAACTCCTACTGTAGTAAATTAAAGAGATTCTTTGAAATAAGGATCAAAGAACATTAAAATAATGTGTTTCATGAAGAAACAGAAAAATCTGGTGGCACAACCACGTCTGGACTCATGAACACTATTTAAAATGGTCTGAAGCTAAAATCCAATACCGAAAACAACACTGGAGGAAACGAAAAGATGTCGCAGTTATATAAACGAAGTGTGGAAAAAACTTCTTACTAATTATAAACTAAAATTCTATTAAATGCAGCATAGATGGGATTGTATGTAAAGCATGCACGATGACAGTCATCTCGGTCATACTCTATAGTAATTGCTTTTAGTATAAATATTTGTGTAGCTTAACAATTTGTTTCATTTCACTTGAAAACTACTAGCGTCGTGATAGTCAACAAAGAATAAAGACAATAAAGGTGCAAAATATCTACTAATTCTCATTTTGTTACTAGTTACTGCATATAACAGAAAAATATGTTTAAATTAGAGTTCTTTTGTTAATGCAATTGCTATTGTAAAATAAACCTTTTCGTTAGCTTTATTCTTTGATGACAAAATAAATGAGCATTTATATACATACAGAGATTTTTTTGTATCAACTTTTTTTAGGAAAAAGGCCCACTTTCTTGATATAAGCCCAACTGCGTTTTACTCTAGAAAACATATACTCTTACAAATATTATTAATAAATTGATTTTTTAAATAAAAACATAGCTCTTTTTTTAACGTAAAAACAGTTTATGTCGCAATGTTGCGCAACCTTACATAAGCAATTCTCAAATTCTTAAAGCGTCTATTCCCATGCAGGAGCAGCAAATTTGAAGTTATAAATATAACCTATATACATCACGATAGTCAGTCTTATACAGCTTGTATCCCACTTTAGTAATAAAGTTTTTTTAAAAAAAAATAACATAAACCCCGAGATAAAAAGTGGCGCAGTCGGTAGGATTCACTAGGCGTCTCATCGAACGAAAATCGATGAAAAGTATTTGTCCCAACAATTAACTAGTGAACGAATCAAGAAAAACAACCTGGGAAGAAAAATAATCTCTCCATTAGTAAACTGCATCGAGCAAAAAAAGTGGTTAGTGTCAACCCCAAGTTACAGAGTGTGTACAAGAGTGTGTGGCTCACCGACCAGGGAGAAGATGAAGTTCTACGTCCTATTGGTATGAGAAGAGAGGAACAAACATCGTCCTACTTCTCATAAATAGACTCCAGGAAGGAGACAAGCATCGCTCATCCTATTGGAACTTAGGCTAGGAAGACGAGAGAAGAATCAAATGAAACCAGTAATTATCATCCTCATCAGAATTACACTATGGAGCTGGATCAACGCAAACGCAGTAAAATTCCACAACTATAGGCTAGGAACGGTACAAATCAACTCTAATCACTGGACTTTCATTCAAAAAATTAATCTTGCCCTTTTAATCACAAAACTTTAAAAATCATGCGAAAAATGTTATCACTAATATTCAAAACAATACAAATTACCACGAAACGTATTTTAATTCACTTATCTCCTTAAAGACATTCGAACGAAGAATAGAAAAATTAATCGAACAAATAATTCCGTTTAAATATACACACAGAAATAAAAGAGGCCTATTTAGCCTTTAAGGAACAATTTTGAAAAGGATTACGGGAAATCTAGACCAAAATGACGCGGAACAAATTAATGTGAAAATCAAAAATTTACAAGAAAACCAAAATTAACTAAAGATAAACATCAGTAACCAAATTACAATTTTAGACTCTACAATCGGCAAATTCTAAACAATGATAGCAAATATTACGCATAATGAATATGTGTTAAAATCGCACATTTTGCAAACAGAAACAATAATAAAAAAAGTTGAATTTCAACAAATCAAGTTTAAACAAAATTATTTAATATATAATGTAATAAACCAAATTACATTACTCTATCAATCTATTTACGATATTTTCGAAAAAATTGAAGTTTCAATAACTTTTGCAAAAATTAACGTTCTTCATAATTCAATTATTAAACCGGAAAAACTACTAAAAGAAATACAAAAATTAAATAACTATCTAAGCATAGACAAACTACCCTTAGACAGTACTTCTGAGAATTTATTAAATTTTGAAAAAAAAACTTAAAAATTAAAAGTTTTCTAGAGGACTTCAATATAATTTTTATAATAGAAAAAATATATCAATATTTCAAACTGTTCCCAGTACCTGTCCCCAATAATAAATCATTTTTTGTAAACATCTCCTATAAACCATACCTGGCACTTAGTACTGAAAAATACGCTTATATGGACCAAAGTTGTTCCGAAATCCAGCTAGAAAGTTACGTTTGCAAGGAAGTCCAAACGTCTCATATAGAAAACAACGCTTCCTGTATTGTTCAACTAATCAACCATGAAAAGAACATTACGTCTTGCGACCCCTTTAAAGTTCAACTACACGAAATTCAAGTGACAAAAATCATTGATGAAAAATTGTTAATCACAGTACCCACTAATTTAATTGGTACAGTAAATTGCCGAAAGACAGAAAATAACAAATCCTTATTTGGAAGCTATCTACTAGAATCCACAGCCGAATGTAAAGTTTGAATAAAATCAATAATATTCGAAACCTATAAAACAAGCCAATTGGATTTATCTAAAGTCAATCTACCAGTATTGAATTGGAGCCGTATCAATCAGCAAAAATCAATAATATACGAGCCACTTCAATTTCATAAACATCAAGGCAACCAAGGACCTCAAGACCAAACTGGAAGAAAAAGGAAGAAAAATAGAAGAAATCATTGTACCGATTTATATCGATAAGTCTAGTATTTGGACAATATTGTTATATATCATTATTGGAATTATAATTACATATATTATCTATTATAAAATTGTAAAACAATCTAAGAATGCTCTAAAAAACGAGATAAGTCACGAACAAGATAATAATGAGATATTTTGAAAACATATACGAAGTATAAGTTTTCAACTTCAGCGCGGAGGAATTACATTCCCGTGAGAACAGTTTATGTCACAATGTTGCGCAACCTTACATAAGCAATTCTCAGATTCTTAAAGCGTCTATTCCCATGCAGGATCAGCAAATTTGAAGTTATAAATATAACCTATATACATAACGATAGTCAGTCTTATACAGCTTGTATTCCACTTTAGTAATAAAGTTGATTTTTAAAAAAATAACATCAATCCTGAGTAGAAAAGTTAATTTTTTCCTTTTTAAAAAAATAAAGTTTTAATATAAACTACTACTTATTTGAGATTCTAGTTCTGATATTACGAAAGCCCAAATTTTTCTGAAGGGGTAGAAAAAATATAACTTTTATGACCAATAGAAGGAGTCGTAGTTTCTGTTCTCACGCAGCTAGCACGCAGTTATCACACCATAACGCAGGCATTTTTAAATTTATTTTAACTATGTTTAAATAAAAGTTTAACAAAATCTTCGACAATAATTAAGAATTTAGCCTTTTAGCTATTCAATGCTACTCGAATTGTTCCGTAATTGATACAAACAAAGTCACAGAATTTTTTTGAGGAAATAATTAACGGCTTTTCTCCTATTGGTTATATATATTTTTTCTTAAGTCTGTAGAAAATCTAATTCTTTATAAGGAACATTTTTTACATTAAAAAATGCTATGATTTTTTAAAAATAATTTTTTTATCCATTTTACGACTGAGTTTAATGGTATGTGAAAATAAATAAGTATTTAATACTAAGATTACAGTTAAAGTTGTAGTCTAACTACTTTTAATAAAGAGACAGAAAATCCTAAAGTCAAAACACAAAACACTTTTTTACTTAATCCTTCTAAAAAAATTCTTAAATGCAAAGTTTTAAATTAGACAATACAGCAATAAAAATTTTGCTGCGTGGGATCCTTACTTGAATATCTTCGGGCGTATAACTCTATTGTTTCTGTACCTAAGCCTTTGTTTTATTATCAAGGGACCTGAATGGTCTAGACTTTTAATTTTAAAATAATATTTATGGATTTTAGGTATTTAATTTAACTCATGGAGTCGGTTAAAAAATATGTTTATTAAATAATTATTTCAAATCGGTCTAAAACACATTCAAAGATTTTTTAAAGCATAACATTCTTTAATTTCTTTTTGAACTACCTTAAAAGAAAACTTAATATCTTGTGATTAGATATAAAGAATGTCTGCGTTTGTTTATAATGTTTCACTATAGTTTCACATTTTTCTCGGCCCTTAAGAGAGGATGAAATCGCGATAGCAAAACAGTGAGTACCAACAACTTATTTTAAAACAATTTTCCTAAAAATATTCATTTACCAAAAAGTGGCCAATAATGGACATGAGTGCACTGATAACCCCAACATTACCAATATACAATATTTAATTATTCAACAAAAAAATAGTTGGGATTTGAATCATTAATTATAGAAAAATTATTTTTCCCTTTGTGGACGTTTCGTCTTATTTTAAAGTATTTTCAGCGCTCTGAATAGTAGTTTTTTAAAGTTCAATTTAAAATAAAATACGAAAATATATACTACAGTGCATTTCTATAATAATATTAAGTAGACGATAGCGCGCACGAAATAAAAACATACTAACTCAACGGATACGAAAACAGAAAAACTTTTTAAAGACTATATATAGGGTGGCGCAATAGTGTGACTTTCTTACTTTTCAAATATGCTTTAATAAAAATAATATAATATGAAAATTTCTACAATCGACAAATATTTTCAAGTATACATGGTGTTTCATAACAGCGTGGAGCTAAAAAAATTGTTCTCATTTAATGGGATACCTTATATATCTATGCATATTTGGATTCCCCCCAAGAACTATCCATATGATAGCATATCTGGTTTTGAAGTTTATTGCGATATAATGGCACAAATAGAAGTTTTCTTATGCTGATCAACGTGATGTATATTACACTAAAAAGAGTAATTAAACAATTACTCTATAGATGAATTTTAATCATGGGAACGAGAAAGTATATATCTTATATTACCACTCTAAGATCCAAAATCCATTAACAAACAGTAATTTTCTTACTTTTACGACGATCTGTCTTTCTGAAACCATAAATATTTAAAAATGAAATGTGTTGAGATAATTTTACTACCTTTAGAATTATAAAAACCGTTAAAGATTAAGTCAAAAATGTATTTAGCACATACCCTATGGCCTACGCTGCCAAGTAAATTATAAACGATTTTTCCATTGCTAAGAAACAGAAGAATAATCAAAAAAACTCACTATAATGTAATATGTCGTTTGGTAAAATGTAAAAAGAATTCACAGGAAGGAATGAACTAAATATCTAAGAGAGTGAATAGTTTTTTTTTCATGGTTATTAAAATCGTTTTTCTTTTAGTTATAGAAAGACCTAGATTAGTTTGATTAACTGTTTTTGTATAAAAAAAAATAAGATTAAGACGTTCATGGGCCAATTCGGTAATTAAGTATTCGGCATAGAATAGCTAACGTCCTCTGCATTTCATGAATGAAATTGACGGTTACAGGGTTGCATGGAGTGAGATGGGTGCCAGCGGGAACCCACGGGGTACCGAGGGAATGCAAGTTTGGCCTTTTAAGAAATAATAAATTTGAATTACGATCTTAGACTCGTTAGGGGCGGTACGGTGCAGGCGCGGATCCAAGGGGGGGCGGTGGGGGCGATCGCCCCCCCCCCCCCCCAAGAGCTTGGAGTTCAGGAAAATAGACCCGATTTTGCCTCTTATACTATAGTTTATTCAAGAACTAGAGAGAGTAATAAATCATTTTTTACCTTTTTTTTTTCTTCGCAAACTACCTGTGTCCTTTATTCCGATGTATTTGGCAAAATCTGTTAGACACATATAAATTTTCATAGGAATTGGTTAGAAATTTTATAATCAAAAATACCGGTCTATAATAATGGACTATTTGGTTAGGATAACAATAGATATTGTCATAGGCGTCGGAAAGAGGTTTATTTTATCACTAAGTATTATAGTATAGAATATTATTTCGGTTAGAAACTTAAAATAAAAAGTTTTTATATTATTTTCTTTCTTATGATTTCTTAATAATTCACATACATTAGAAAATATAGATAATTTTGACATATTTAACACAAATTACTACAGTATTTTTATTATTTTTAATTTTGGCATAGAAACCGTTTTAGGTACATTTAGACTAAAACGTAGCCTTTTTCTCTCAAAAAAATTCTAAGTTATAATTTAAATACTTACAAAATACCCATTATCAAAAATGCAAGAAGTTAAACACATAAAAAATCAATTTGTCCATATAATATTAAAATTTTGTTGAAGCTATCGGTCATTTTATTATTAATTAAAAACATTTTTAGGATATTTGATGTTTCAGTTTATTTATTTCTTAAACCATCTGCAGAATTAAAATTGAACGCTAAAAAGGGTTTCAAATGTAATTAATTTTTATATGTTACAGAAAATTTAAATAATAAATTGTGTTTACGTTGGTAAACATTACGCATTTAATTTGTAATCAAAGTCAGTGAAGCTATCTTCGCTCAAATTAAATATAATTGGTTCCTCTATCTCACCGATCATGAGATCGAGTTTCCCCATTTTCTTTTATTCTTTTATTATCTGGATTTTTCCCAATTTTCTGCACTAACTTTATTCAAAAAAAAATAAGTTCAGGTAAATTACTAATTTTGTAAGTTGTGTTATTTCTAGCAACACTACCTTGTACTTGAGAGAGATTTTCCTTCTCCAACGGACATTTTCCGGATCATCTATAAGAACGGATTTCCTATCTGGTTTTTCCCAGCAAAAATCAAGTTCTCTGAGTAATTTCTAGAGCTCGGTTCTTTTAATTTCAGGTAAATCCCGATCTTCATTGATGTAGAATTTTGTCGACGGTTGGGATTTGCTTCTCATAATAAAATATATGTCCAACTCCTTTTAGTACAGTTTGTGTGATCGAATGTAGCTTGGGAGTACTAACAATTCTAGTCGTTTTTTTCTCCTTCAGTATTCGGTACATAGTAGATTTTCCAACTCCTGCCATGTTAGAATACTTCTCAATAGAACTTTTAACATTATTATCGAGATATTGTTATCTTAAGGCATCATCAACATTCATCGTAATAAGTTTTTCCTTGAAGAAAAATGCCCTGGTTTAACGATTTTGGAATAAATATAGATGTGGAAGCAATATCTTTTAGGTATCTCACTAATCTCAAATAATATATAAAAACAAATACAAACAAGATAAATCACTAAGGATGCACTGTAAAGTGTACTTTGCTCACTGACAAAAATTAAATTGAACTATCAGAAATTTTATTGCTGCAGTAAATTTATAAAAGCTTATAATATTTAAATATAATTAAATATAATTAGATTTACGGCAGTCCTCAGTTACTTGTGCACTGGAGCAGGTACATTGAAGGTTTCGGTAACAGTTTTCTTACTCTCTTTAGTTCTTGAATATAGTATAGGAATGTGTATGCTTGCGATCGCCCCTCCCCTTCCCAAGAGCTTTGAGTTCAGGAAAATAGAACCGATTCTGCATTTTATATTAGGAATATGTATGCTGCTGATACTCCCCCCCCCCGTCCCCCGTTGACAACCTTGTTTTTCTGGCAATAGCCCCCCCCCATCAAGTGCTTTGAATTCAGGAAAATAGACCCGATTCTGCCTCCTCCCCCGGTCGGCAACTTGTTTTTTCTTATGATCGCCCCCCCCCTCCACTCTTCAAGAGCTTGAAATTCAGAAAAATAGACCCGACCCATCCTGTCTTTAACATTAGAAATGGGAATGTTGCTGGTGTCTCCCCCCCCCCCCCGTCGACAACCGGCTTTCCCACTTTTATGATATCACCGCCCCCCCCCCCAAAGAGAGAGGCTGGATCCGCCCCTGGTACGGTGTTGGAACTGTTCTTAGAAAATTATCTGTCGTGTATACTCGGTAACGAAGTTTTTTTTTTGTTTTTTCATTTCTTTTGGGGAATCTAAAGGAATATTCTGTTTTTATTTCACTTGGTAAAAGGGCGAGTTTTGCACTGTATGTTTAAGCAATTTAAATAGCTGTTTCGCGTTTTTGTTCTTTTCTTTGTTAATATTTTAGAAAGCTACTTAAACGTATTATTTTCAAAATTGGGTTTATTATATTTTCATTTATATTAATAGCGTGGTCAACAGGAGCAACTAATGTAGTTACTTTGGTGTTGTTAACCGTTATTAAATAAATGTTTCTCATTGTAAATTATTTGGTTTTTCTATTTATTTTTGTTAATAGGTTTAAGTGTTTTGAGAAGAGAGTTGTTTTGTTTAATTTATTAAAAACCTTCACATAAATAAATTCTTGGGCGCGCTGTTGTGAGAGCTTCAGATCAAGACGAGACGTCAACTGCCCAGTTAGTCAGCAGCTTTTTCTGAGTCCTGAACTTGTGCTTATTGGTACTGGTGAGCCCTAAATAACCTTTAGCTGTTTAGAACTGAAACTGCAAGAGCTAAGAGGAACGACCAGACTTCCAGAGTACCTTTGTCATTGTGATACTTATTTAAAGATTTTTAAAATAGCTACAAATTAATATCTGACAGCAGGAAATCGTATATCTACCGGCCACCCGCTACCAAAATATTCTACTTGCAGGGGTTTACAATCAAATGCTGTCACAGCGAAGTTGTCAACTTTTTTAAAAAATTCAACTAATTTAAAAAAAAAAACATGGTTCTCTATAATATAATATATCTTTCAATCCACGGCAACTATAGTACACCAAACTGACATTGCGAAGGTAAAGGTACTAGTACCTAAGCCACTATCTCATACAGGGTGTTTGTCAAAATTTCGCCCATATGATGACATATTAATTTTTCTTTGATCTTTTAAATGAATCACCCTGTATATAACTACTTTGTCATATAGAGTAATTGTTTTTGTATAACTTTTCTTAAAGTTTCTCTATACCAATCAGCGCAAGTTTTTCCGGTAAATTATTATTTTTTTAATTGTATACAAAAATACGTTAACCGATTGATAGCTAGTTAGCCATGAATATTAAACGAAAGAAGTAAACCTCAAAGTAATATTTATCGTTTATCTGTTACTAGTAAAGAGTATAGTTAACTTGTTTCATAAAAAAGACAATTTTAAAGTTTAAATTAATTAAAAAATTAAGATGTGTACTCCTGGTGTCTTTTAAGCTTTTCTTCGAGGGATCTCTTAGTTTCGCTAACGTACGAGTTGCCACATTAACACACAGTTCCTCATAACTTTTGGGTTGACCCTAGCTGGCTTCTTAGAGAATTATTTGAAATGAAAACAACTTGTTATATTCTATCTAAATAAAGCAGGCTACAGAAACCCCCTTAGTTCGTCACTTTTTTTCCATATCACTTCATTGATCTATCCGAACACTGTCTCAAAGCACAGAAGCATTAAGAAAACCCAAAATAAAACCATCGCTCTGGGAACGTTATGCGGATGACATCTTCATTATATGGCCACACGGAAGATCCAACCTTGAAATATTTTTAGGAGAACTTAACGGCATTGATCACCGCATACAGTTCGCACTAGAGGTCGAAGTCAACAAGCAGCTGCCTTTTCTTGACCTTCTAATTACCAAAAACGACGACATAAGCATCGATTATACGGTCTACAGAAAATTCACACACAAACAGATATCTGATAGACGAATCTCACCATCATCCATCACAGTTACAATCGGTCGCCAACACACTGATCTCCAGATCCTTGCGACTAACGAGATCCACAAACCTCCAAGAAAAACTCAACAATATCACAACAGCTCTGAAACAAAACAACTCTAAAGAACACAATATCAAAAAGACCATAAAACAGAACTCAAATGCAATAGCCGAGAAAAAAGAAGATGACGACAAATCCAAACCAAAAACCACACTGCCATACATAAAAGATGCACAGACGTAATTGGAAGAATTCTGAGGAAGCATGACATATGCACAATTTACAAGCCACAAACAACAATACACAAATTATTGGGCAATCCAAAAGACCATTGGAAAACCTGGGAGTGACTGTGAAAAAGAATATATTGGTCAAACAAACAGAAGAGTCTCTACCAGGGTACAAGAACGTAAAAATAGCATATAGAATAAGCGAACAACATCAGCTTTGTTCCAACATTATCAGGAGACAGAACATACTATAAATTTCCAAGAGACAAAAAAGATCGCACCCATACAGCACTATAGAACGCGCATCATCAGAGAAGCTCTCGAAATATAAAGAAATAAAAAATTTAACAAGAGGAATGATGCACAAAATATCTCAAATACATGGAAAACCTTACTCAAAACCAAATCAAAAACAACACATCAGGTAAACAGGATAGAGAGACGAGAGGAGGTATAGACCCAGAGTAACGATGAAACCAACTAGGCAGAACCACGGTATGACCTGCATAAGCACTAAACTCTAAAAAGTCTAACAGAATCAGCACGCTCATTCCAAGCCGAGTAGCCATCGAGCAAACATCACTTGAATATGCTAGCTGAGATGTTGATGAAACGTCGTGAAGATTTTTCTAGTGAAGAACAGATTGACAACTGGAAAAATACCAGTGCACATTCCACCATCCGTGAAAATCTACGATACAACATATATACAACACTGGTACCTGATCAATTTATACCCCAGAACCTGGAAAAACCGATGATGCAGGTTCTTTCGATCGCAGAACGAAGAACGAAAATAATGGCTCAGAATAAATCCGGGTAAAAATAGTCGACTATTCGGGAGTACTTCTAAACTCACGACTGAGCTCCAATTATCATATTGAGAACGTATTTTAGTTAAACCTCGCACTGTTGTCGACAAAAAAATCTTATATTTTGCTCCTCATGATTTTACCCATAAAATTTTAAATATGTATGTATTTTTAATACTCACTACGTTTTGTCTACTCCTTTTTTCAATAAAAATATTAAAATATGAACTTAGTTTACATTTACATTTCTGAATTACAGGAGAAAGGGTAGACAACTTGGGAAAGTTCTCTTACCCACAATTAGGTTCATCATAGGTAATTTCCAAATCAAGGTGTACTGACATTACTGAATATATTATGTGGCTTTTTTTGTTTGTAGTATTTTACATTTATGATAATATTAGTAAAAATAAATAATCTTTATTAAAAACTAAACAACTAAAAGGCAGTTTTTAAAATGCGAAGTCTAGATGACTATTGCCAACTACTTAATATGAATTACCTTTTGATTTATCACACTGCAATAACTGGTTCAAAATTTTAAAAGCCTTAAAAATGTCATTAGATATTTGTACTCATTTGACCCCTAAATGGTATTGTTTTTCCTTTACATGTTTATGTAATGTTGACTATAAACAATTTTTATAGTTTGGAATATGCTTGATGTACTCTATTGATTTTAAACCTCTTTGTATACAGGTGGAAATTATAAAAACCTTTATAAATGTCACATATATAAACGCTTTTTAAATCACCCGTAGGTAAATCTGGAATCCGCAAGGATTGAACAAAGAAGTACCTATATGCTATAAAATGAATGTCAGTTGACATACCTATTTTAGATACACGCACAAATTCTCTAGGTAACCACCATGGCAAAAATATCTTTAACCTATCTAGAGTTTAAATATTTCAAGGAATTTTAAATCTTAGTCGACTCGTGTGTCCAGTTCAATAGCTTGAGCTTTTTTACTTATCCTGAATTATTAATAGAAATCCTTAAATTTTATGATTTAATGCATACAAATATTTTCTTGTTTTATGAGATCTTTTATAGAATATTTTTATAGAAAAAAATAGAGAACATTGACCAGACACTTCGTCTAAACGCATTATATTGGATTTACTTAAAAACTTATATTGCTTTTAGTTTATAGCAATGCAAGGGGGTCCTATAAAATTGTTATTTCTTTTTTCAATAGAAAAAGTAGATGAAAGTTCGAAAGTTATTGCTTCTTAAACCGCTTTTATTGCCTCATCCAAATGCAGTTATATTTTAGAAAAAATTAATAGTTTTGGACAATAAACGAGAAGTAAAATAAGAAAACCGAAATGATTTAATTAATTTGTATTATTAATCTTATATAAATTATACACAAAATAACAATTCGATGCTTTCGAATGATTTTTTTTTTCAAATATATGTTGAACATTTTTTGGAATATTTCACACCTTACTGAATGAGACAAATAGGAGGCGGATCTGTGAAAATGTTCCCATGTTAGTTTTATATAATAAAAAGAAAGACATTTTGAAACTTTTCTGCATAAGAAGTAGAAAAGAGTACCAACATACAATGTGCAGAATTTCAACTTGTTGTGTTATTTCAGTGTTAGAACAACAATCTAGCGCAATGTTTTAAAAAGTAGCGAATTGAATCTTGGGCCATGCTAGAGGCTTTAAATATATTTAATGAAATAATTTTATTATAATTAATCTTACTAAATATATGTTTATCTTATGTCTACCTAGACATCGTTACACATAAAGAAAAACAAATCAGATAGTAAATGTAAGACCAGAAAATTTTGGGAGACTTGATACCAAATCGTAAAGAAATGCTGTGTTTGTTTATAACCAACATGTGGTCAGGACCACCAAGGGAGTGTTGCAAACTGAGTAAATTTTCGCATCATTAGGAAACAAAAGAGTAATAAAAAAAATCACTATTAATTATTATTAACTATATATATTCGTTTCATTACATGTACAAAGAATTGGTTATTCGTTCGATTGTTTTTCTTGGTTGTAAAGAAGAATGATTTAAATACCAGCAAAAAGAAAAAAAGGGTATTCGTGTTTTTATAGATGCTATCGGTTTCTTGTAGTTATATTTATCAACCCTTTTGTATAAAAAACGGGGTGAAGATATTCAGATATAGACGAATTCGGGAATTAAATGTCCGACATAGAATTGTTGACGCCCTCTATAGGTGAGATAAGTACTAACGGGCACTGCTGCGGGGAGTTCGGGGAGGAAAGTTCTAGGATGCTCTTCTAGAAATAATACGCTTTAATTACCACTAGAAATTCATTATAGGCGGTACGGTTTTTGGGACAGTTCTTAAAAAACTACGTGACGCGTATAATCAGTGCTTGAGAAAGTTCTCATTTTTGACTCTTCATTTATTTAAGAAAAGTTAAGGGGAAATTCTATTTTATTTCAAAAGGTCGACTTTGGAGCAGTTTGTTTCAACAATTTAAATAGTTATTTTTCATGTTTTTGTAGTTTTCTTAATTTTTATTTTAGAAGAGCTATTTTCAAAATTGGGTTGTTGCATTTTTATTAATAGAACTGCCGACAGAAGCAATTAGTTTAGTTATTTTGGAATTATTATCATGATTAATTAGAAGTTTATCATTTTAAGTAACTTCTTTTTTTATTTATTTTTGTTCATAAATCTAAGTGTTTTGAGAAGCTTATTTAGTTTAATTTATTTAAAACCCCCACGCAATTAAACACGCGGACGCACTGATGAAGATCTTTAAAACGAGAGGTGAGATCTGACGAGCTAGATAGCAAACTGAAGTCCTCAGTTTTGGTATTGGTAAACCCTAAATAGTCTGTAGTTGTTTAGTACTAAAAAGAGCCAAGAGAAACGACCAGATGTCCAGAATGCCTTTCTCACTGTGACATTTATTTGTAGGTTTTTAGAATGACTAACTAATATGGGACAGCAGAATTTCGTCACTTTGTCAGTGTGACATTTATTTATATGTTTTTGGAATATCTACTTACTAACATGGGACTACAGTAATTCTTAAGAGAAACGGCCATACTCTACCAAAATATTCCATTTGCAGACGCCTACGATTAAAGGAAATTACATAAAGAAGATTTATCATAAACGCAACTAAAGTCACGAATGAAGGCTATTTACGGGAACCCATTTGCAACTATAAAAATACATCCATTTACTATTCGAATATTAAACGAAATTGGACTCTAATATAGAAATTTCATAGAAATAATTCTCGTAGAAAATTAATCTTGTATGTATGCAAAAGACGACTGTAAGTTATGTTAAATTTTCAAACACATATTTATAATAAAGTAATAGTTCTGGAAAATTTTTCCGATAACGATTTTTTCAAAAAAATCTTTCGCGACTTCGCCACTGTTTTAAATCAGAGTTTAAACGAGTTGAAGTTGATAGTGTAAAAATATATTTTATTTTATAGATATCACTTTTTTTAATAATTTTTGTAGAATACGTGTTTTTTTTGTAAATATTTTAATTGTTATTAGAAATTATTATAATTCTTCTTGGGTATTTGTTTCATATTATGAAATAATTTACAATATTCCTAAAAATTAACAACATATACTCCTAGCATTCTTCTTCTCATGTGTAGGAAACACAAGTCAACAAATGAAATAAAACGACAGAATTTTCACCTCGAACGCAGAATAAAGAAAGTATATATAGCTTATTAACAATGTCACTAAATCATGGGAAAGATCTGGAGATTTACCCAACGTATTGTTGCGGCAATACTATCGGAACCACAAGCGAATCAGATAACAGTAATTCAAGAATTAGATCAGATTCAAAAAATAGCATATCTCAATATTATAGGAGCCATGAGAACTAAAAGTCTTACCTTTCTTAATATGTTTGTCAAGTGTAGAATCTAATGCGATATAGTTTATGGAGTTAAATGCTGGGCACGATTCTACTCCTTCAGATAAAGATGGGCTCTGATGCACCAAAATTTGTCTTTAACAACTATACAACTTTCAAGCATAGATGTGACAGATGAAATTAATATCTCTATAGATAGACCAAAAAGAAGAAAAAGAACAGGATGCGGAATTTATTCTAAATCCTCAGCCATAAATACTACCTGGCCAACAAGTAAATGCCACTGTAACTTAAAAGGAGCTTATTGACATTACCACAGCAGCAAACCAAATTACCAATATAAATATGGGTAGCAAGAAGGAAAAATATATACAAGCAGCAGACAGACACCACTAACTCTAAAAAGGAAACACATTTATTCTTACAAAGTGCTGGAATGCCATAAAATACTTGCCTTGACTACAGATGAAAATCAGATCACTTTGAGCTGATGACTCCTGCGATAAAAATCGTATTGCTGATTTTCTAGTAAAACAGGTAGCTGAGATAAAGATACGTTCACTAAATCAGCAATGACAAAATTAAAGGTTATTTTCATCATCTTTATAAAATACCATTAGATGAAATTAGAAACCAGAAACTTTCCAAACTTGGAAGTGGAAACAAGTAGAACAAAACTGCTTTTGATTACAGGGATTTTCACAAGGCACTGCCAGCTAAGAAAACCCAACAGGAAATGAAACTGTACTGCTCTTTCAATAAAAGGAGAATCCATGTTTTCTGAGTAGTGGTCAACTTTGGCCGATATAAGGAAAATGCTTGGTGACGTCATTGTCCACTTTAAACCTGTTGATTAGGCAATGGGTTGAGTCACGCAAATCCCTATAGTAGGAAATACAACTAGTCTATTGTTGTGAAGTCTAGACCATCTTCCTTACTTTCTAGATCTAGAGCTGTTTCATCATGTCATGCCACCAGAAAAATAGTGTCATTTTCGTCAGCTTTTTCGTAGTATGACACTAACATAATTAAAAAGGGAAAGTAATTAAACCGCTTGCCGGTATTAAAATTGATTCGCAACAAAAATAAGCCACTAAATCATTGGGATAGCATACAAAGATTTTGCTTGCAGTAAATAAAAATCAGGTTGCAACCCTTGTTCTGCTTACAATATTACAAATTGTTAAGAATTTAACCAATATCACTCCGCTTATATTATCATGTGTCTGCTTAATAAACCGTCCAGCTGCAAAATAATTACTTCGTAAGCAGGTTTCACAATTGGTCAGTAGAGAAAATGTGTCAATAAGCAGTTTACTTGAGAGATATGCATATTAAAAAAATGGTTATTAATATAAATTATTGGATTACGTTTGTTTTGAAAAACCGACAGAGTTCGTTATTATGAGCAGAGCGAAAGCAGTTCGCGTGACACGAGCGGCCAATTGCGTTCGTGTATTGTCCTTCGGTGACTAGTAGCTGTCAAGTTGCAGTGTTATTAACGTGTTTGACAGTGATTTTTATTTGTTTTGGTATTTTGAGATTATTATAGATGTAAAATGGATAATAATAGTAATTATAAAAACGATGAAGAAAAGATACGACTAATTCCCAAATACGAATCGGACACGGACCGCAGCAGTAACAATGGAGCACCAGTGGTTAAGAAAACAAAGTTGTTTTTGGGTTGGAACTTAATTCAAAAATTTGATAACTGTAAACAAGCTAAAACGATTACATTATCGTCACGAAAATGAAGACGGAAAAAAAGATACTATTGGTGTAATAAGTTGAAGACGTGATCCACAATGCTCTGCAACAATGTATTTATTATTTGAAAATACTTCAGATTCTGTGTTAATGTTCAAGAGTAATGCTGATCATAACCATGACAAAAAGGAGGAGTGTACCTCATCAGACGGCTTGAATGACATTGTGAAGAGTGAAATTAATAAATTATTTAATTTAAAAATGAAACCAAATACAATCATGCAAAATCTCACAAAATTGAGAAATATTAAAGTTCTTGGAATGATTCAGTTAGTAAATTAAATGAGTGATCGACGTCTTGCTATATACGGCCAGTCAACTATAAATTTAGGAGAGTTTGAAGCTTGGATACATTCATACTCAGACCTTGCTTTGGACTGGCATGAAGCGTTTGTTGTTTATTACCAGATTGATAGCAGTAACGAAAAAAATCCCACTATTCACTTTGTTATGTCAGCAAATATTTAATTGAAATTGCGAAAGATGCCAGCGTTGTTCACGGTGATGCTACATACAAAAACATCTGACAGGATTTCCCTGTCTTAGTATGTGGAACCACCGATAAAAATCGAAAGTTTCACTCTGTTTATTTAACGCTATAAAACAATGATCCAAAAGAAGATTTCAAATTGATGTTCGAAGGACTTAAGAGCCAAATACAAGAAATCTTTAAAAGTTTATGGAATCCAAAAGTATTGGTTTGCGATGCTTCTAAAAGTGTCCAAAATGCATATCTTGAAGTTTTTGGACAAAATGTGGTATTTCGCATGTGTTGGGCACAGACAAAGAAAAAACAAGAAACTGCGCAATAATATTCTGAATGATGTTCATACATTACTTTCTATAACAGACAATAATATATTTCATACAGCTTCTGAAGCTTTTCTGCCAAAAAATATAAAGATCAGATTGAATTTGTCACTTATTTTAAAGCACAGTGGTCAGTACAAAATCGTAATTGATTTTTGAGCGCCGCTCAAAATTCTACATCAACCCACAATGTTCTGTAGTCTTTTAACAGAGTAATAAAGGATAGCAATACCTTTTGAGAACGTTTCCCTCTGCCAGGTTTTTGGTGGTTGCAAAAGAAATGATAAGCCAGTGGTCTAATAAATATATTACTAATCCAGAAGACAATTACGTTGCCTAACTACTGGACAGATGTTTACCAGTGAGCAAAAATACCAAAAGAGGTGACTGTAGTGCATAAAGATGATAACTATAATTACTACCAAATTCAATAAGTGGCTTGTCTTACTGTCAGTTCAGAAAAATGAATGGAGAAAGAGAAGATGTGATTGTCCAGCTTTTTTAAATTTCAATACATGCAAGCACGTGAATGATTTGACGATTCTCTTAAAGTATACGATCCTTTCGCCTGAAGCTAAAAATATTCCCATGGAAGAAAAAAGAAAATGTGGCCATTCCTGAAAGGCAAAGCGAGCATTGATAATACAATAAGAATAAAACTAACGGTTTGTTTAAATAATTCTTCGATAAACCTACATAATTATTTTGTTACTTTGATGTACCTACACATTTCGATTTCGATCTGCTAATTATAAAAATAACATAAATTGTTTATTTTATTTACATTTATATTACTTGAATATACCCACTCAAACAAAGAGAGTATTTTATAATGATCTTTGTAAGAGCTGCGCCCATTTTGTGAATAGCCAGTAAGGTTTTATTGCTATTTTTATTTGATGAATAAAATTAAATATTTTGCTTACCCGCTGATTGCTTACTAAAATTTGATTAAACGTGGGTCGCTCAATGCAGATTATATATTTAATTTGTTAACTGAAGTAATTTAGAGCAGTGCGATATGAAATTAATTCCTGACTGATTTAGAAATGTTTGCTTACCATAAGTTACTAACCAACTAGCCATTTTGTCTGACTGAATACATTTTTCTGTTCCGAAAAAAAAGAAAAATTTGCTAACTGTTTAAATGATATCCATTAAAAAATCATACAAAATTACCCCGATTACGTGCCTTTTTTCCTGCTTGTCCTGAATGCGAAATAATTTCATCCAGTAAAAAGTTTCAGTTGTTGCGATAGCTTGAAAAGGAAATTCAACTAAAGCAATGCTTTCGTTGCAAATAATAAGTTCAATTGAAGTTTAAAACAAAACCTTGAATAAGCTAATTTATCGTGCTGTATAATCAGTCTAAGCAGTAAAACTAAGTTTGTTATATTGGTTAAATAGAGCAAATAATGTATCTACCTTAAATTTAACTTGGAAAGTTTAGAATTTAATGCTATGCGAGTGGATTTAATTATTATTCAAAAATTTGGTAAATATCAATGATCAAATAATTTCTTGAACTCATAAGAAGGCTTTCTAAAGTACCTAGGTAGAATAACTTAATTAGAAATACATAAATTTGTATGTAACCAAATTTCTACCACAACCATAAAATTCTATGAATAAAAAGGAGATGGTGGAGGAGTTACCAACTATATTTTCCACCACATTCCCTTTCCTAGGGAGAAAAAAAATTTTTAGATTTATTTAAAGGCTGTTTTAAACTTTTTTCTTCACCGGCGTATGCAGTTTCTGTCAAGAAATCTCCAAAACTTTGGGAAAAACAAAACATATGAAACGTCATTTAATTATTAATATTTATGTTATTTCTTTTTGTAGCGATACATATATCCCTACGTTTTTTTCCATTCATTGTGCAACCAGAGCCGTTATGAAAAAATATCAATTGTGTTTTGGAAAAAATGGTGTACATTTTAAATCTTAGTATGACTATGTAGTTTGCAATTATTAATTAATAATTTGATAATAGGGAACGGAGTCTTAGGGAGATGTGTTTTTATTAGTTTGAATTTATTCTTAAGTAAAAGAATTATATAAAGTTTCGGGAATGTTAAATAATCAAGATTTTATTAAAAAGCGTTTTTGGTTATTTTTAGATAATAACTTTGTTTTTTACAATAGGGATTCATATAATGTTATATAAAAAATTAAGCACTTTTCGATGAGTTAAAAATGCAATGTGGCAGTCATAAAGAAAAACAAAGCTGATAGTAGTTCCAGAAAACCGAAACGTTTTAACTAAAATTTGACTAAATAGATGTATTTTCCGTGAAAAGTGGCCATATAAAAATGTATAGATTAAAAAATATTATGAAATTACAAAGTTATATCCTACCTACGAAAATGTGACATTTCACTTTTTCTTTAAATCTGAAAAATGCAATCGTTTTCATCATTTTCAGCTTCGTCTACCGTGTCCAACTACGGTGCAGCCTCCCTTATTCGAATGAATGAATGAATGAATGAAAAAGGGGTGGTGATAATAGATCATTGATGCTTAAATCTTCATTGAGTCCCTTATATCCCACCATAGCTGCACGTTATTCGAGGCCGATCGCCTTTGCGAATTCAAGCGGCCTCGTTAGTTGAAGTTGCCTAGCTGCTTCCGGTAACAAAATTGTATCTCCGAAATATATCTGTCTCAGTCGGTTGAGTGTTGGGCACTCTCTCAGGACATGGTCAACACTTTCATCCTCCCCCAAACACCATCTGCTGTAAAGATTGTCGCACATTGCTCGAAAGGGTAGTACCCTGACTCCTGTGCTACCACCAGGATCCATTTTTCAGAAGATTTTGTTCTCCCTCCCAATCCTTTCTACTTGGCAGAAATATCTACAGGGAGAGGTTGGGTTTTAAAGGCGACGTCATGTAATCTGTCCGCATGAGGAGTGATGGACATCTTTCCACCGCGCTTTCACAGACACCTGAGTAGCCGCCCGTTCCAATTCCAAGATACCCTAGGCAACTGAGATGATAAACAATCTTCAGGGCCTCGTTCTCTATTTATAACTTAAGAGAAGCGAAGTTCACCAGAACTTCAAGAGCCCTGGTGGAAGCAGTCCTCATCGCACTCAATATTCCCACACAAGTCATTCTTTGAACTTTGTCAAGTTGAAGAATGTGTTTGCGGTTTGTTGTACTATGCCACCATACAAGAAATAGCGGCATACGTTATCATGAGGTGGATCACCATAGTGTATATCCATAATAGAACTTTAGGTGCCAGTCCCCATGTACACCCAAAGGCTCGTTTACAATCAAAAAGCACATATGACGTTCTTGATTCGAGTCTCAATATGATCATTCTAGCTAAGTCGTGAGTCCAGAATTACTACCAGGTATTTAAGAGTCCTCCCTCCAAGGTAATTGGAAGTCTCCCCATTTTCCTCTTTTTTGTAAAAATTACCACCTCGGTCTTGAGTTTATTCCGAGCCCCTTCCTGTGGCACCGTCGTTTCGCGATCATCCGGAAGGCACGTAGTCATTGGCCCCTCCAGATCCCAGATATCGCGATCAGGGCACAAAATGACCGGAGCATCAGCATAGGCCTGTGTATACAACCCGGCATCATTCAGTTCACTCAACAGGTTGTCCACTACAAGGCTCCACAGCAAAGGCGATAGCACTCCTCCCTGTGGACATCCCCTACTTGACAGTGCTTTAACAGTTATATTATTAAGCTCTGCATATATTATTCTCTGAGTTAACATTGCTCTTATCCATGCGACAACTGTCGGTTCAGAGCCTTTTCGTTGTAAAGCATTGCATATCGAATCGTGAGACGTGTTGTCGAATGCACCCTCGATATCGATAAAGGTACCTAAGGCAATCGACTCTTGTGACGAGTTGGTGTAGCACCGCATCTGTGGATTTTCCTGCCTGATAGGAAAATTGTAAAAGATGTAAGGAATATTGCACCATTACTCCTTCTTCATTGCGTCGATCCACCAACCTTTCCAGTGTCGTTAATAAGAGTCTGATCAGGCCGATAGGGCGAAAAGACTTAGGATTTGTATAGTCTGTTCTTTCTATCTTGAGACTAAAGACTACTTTGTTTCCCTCCACGCCATCGGTATGTATCCCAAGCTCAAACATGAGCAAAATAGTTTGACCAGGTGGCTTGAAAGGGGCAATTCACCTGGCGGAATTTTATAGTAAAGCTGGAAATATAGCATCCTTACCAGGTGACTTGAAAGGGGCAAGTCACCTGGCCTCCCTTATTAAATATTTATATAATTCCTTCTTGTGACATATTTTTCTGACTAGCTATCTAGGACCAAGTTGTTTCTGCCAGTTTTCTGATGTCAAAATTCCAACTGAGATTTGTTCGTCTTGGTTTCTTGGCATTTCTGGAATACCACATAGTTGTTCATTTATTATCGGTTCTTTCCACTCATTACCATTTTAGGGATTTTATTCTTTGAAATACATATCAGTTACCTGGGTTTTCTATTATATCTAATCTATTCTTTTACGATCCTTTTTTCATGGCTCTTTGACTGACTTGGAGTTTCGTGATTTTTTTCTTTCTTTAATCTCCAAGTTTCATATCCTTATATCATTACCGGCAATATGCACTGATCAAATAATATTTTCTTAAGATATAGTGGGATTCTCGACTTCAAGGTTAGTTTCGTCCAGATGCCAACTACGCTAGTTTAATTGATTGATTCTATTATATTGATTTTCGAAAGTAATAAATCCGATTTGTCTTTTACGTTGCTTCAGGTACTTCCAGCGTGGTTCTTTTATCCTTATTTCAACCTTAGTAATCAGTTCGTTGCACATTACTTTTGCCTTTGTCAGATTAATTTTTAGACCTACTCCATTTCTCGCTGTGTTGAGGTCATTAATGCATTTCTTTAGGACCTTTAGCAATCAGAATTATGTCACCAATGAATCTTAAATGGCTTAGGTCTTCCTAGGTCTAATTTCTGGAAGATATTCTCTAGGATTACTTTAAAGAGCATTGAAGATATTGTGTCTTCTTATCGAACTTCATTTTTGTAGGAAATTCTGAGCTTTACTCTATTTTTGTCAAGAAAATTTAAATGGTAAGTTAGACGTTTTTGGATTATTCTAGATATAAAATATCCTTGCCAACTTTTAGGTGGAGACAATTTGAATATTTTACATAATTTTGAAAATGTCTATTTAGACAATTTACCGCTCACTGTTTATAGAATCCTGCGCGTGATGGCACATCTCTACATGGTAGCTACCTAATCAATATTTTTTAGAAAAATACTTTTGATGATTGATGAATAGCCAACAATGGTCCTTTCCCTTGGTCACTCCAGTCCCGAGATCTTTCAGTGCTCGAATTTTTATTTGGGTCCAATTAAAAATCAAATTTATAACACTCCTATAATAGCTATGGTAGATTCCATAGAGCGAGTGAGGAATGAATTTGCAAGTTTAAGTCCCGAGTCAATAAGAAAAGCAAGAAATTGACGGATTTTGTATTTCAGTGTATATTTGAAATTATTACAATCGGCCAAGCGCTTTCGGTCTCTCTATCGGACCATCCTCAGGGCTCAGACCTTGTCAAAGGGCACACCTCAATCCTGCCAGTTTGAGAAAAGTCGCGAGCGTAGCCTCCACACAGAACAAGATGTATACAATTAAAAGACCTCTAGAAACATTTAAAATCAAAACTTTTTTTGATTTTAAATGTTTCTAGAGGTTTTTTAATTGTATACATCTTGTTCTGTGTAGAGGCTACGCTCGCGACTTTTCTCAAACTGGCAGAGTTGAGGTATGCCCTTTGACAAGGTCTGAGCCCTGAGGATGATCCGATAGAGAGACCGAAAGCGCTTGGCCGATTGTAATAATTTCAAATATACACTGAAATACAAAATCCGTCAAGTTCTTGATTTCTTCGGTGTACAACCTGTTAATAACTTAATAAGAAAAGCAACCTATGAAGAAATGCTGCTCAGATGCAAAAAATATCTGGAAGTTCAAAGACTGCTATTTACTGAAGAAATATATGAAAAAAATATATCTCGATTTCTCTAATTTCAATTTTTTTTTCTTTCAAAATTGCTCTATTATTTTGACGTATCCAAAGTTCTTAAAATTTTCTATAATTTATTTAATAGCACATAGTGATGGCTTCAGTTTTTGCAGAATTTGACTGTTAAATATATCACATTCTTTATAAAAAATAAATAAGTTTAAATAATTTGTATAATTTAAACGCCCCGGAAGATTATTAACAACTTTTAAATAGTGACTGATTCGTACATTTCACAAGCATTTGATTGTTTTTCAATACCATCATAGCCAGCTATAAGTAACACGTTATAGCCAATTAAGATTATAACTGAAGTAAAAATCCGCAGCCAAACCGCTATATAAACTATCAAATTGGCAATATTTCGAAAACTAAAAATTTTCCACATAGACAACCTTATACAAACTTTCCCTTATTTTTAATTGTAAATAAGATAAAATTTGAAAATTTGAAAGAATTTACTATTGACGATTCGTTCAATTTAATTTTTATTCTTATTATTATTAATTATTAAAACACATAAAAATCTAATAAAGTGGGCCCTCTTCAACAAGAAATTCAACCCCAATTAAATAAAAAAGGCTTCATTATAGGAAAAATTGATAATTATTTTAAGGCCAGCAAACATAATTTTTGACATAAAAATTTAAATATGTCAAAAACGTTTAGAATTAGATATAGCCAGGTTGCGTCCATCAATATATACTGTCAGATTTTAAAAGTTTTCCTATATATAGTTTTCAATATATACATTGAATTGTTTCCCGGTAGGACACCCTGTACTGGTAACAAAGATGTCATTCATTCACCTTAGAATTTTAAATAGCACAGTACACAATAGGTTTATTTGCTCTCATCTACCCTTTTATCTGAACAAATTGCAGTAAAATAATAAATATTTGTAAAGAAGTTTTTATAAATACGTTATATTTACTTTACTTTATAGATTACCCATCGAGCTAATTGTTATCTGCCCTCTTCAGATTTTAGTTATAGTCTACTGTTTCGATAACATATAAGCTATTGATACAAATTCAAAAGAATACTAAGAAAGAACATTGAAGAAAGTGCAAAATGTTTGGTAAACTGCTAAGCTTTCTCCTACTTTTAATATTACCTTGCGTAATTTCAGAGCAATATTCGGTAAGTTTGTTTTATAATTGACTTTTAACCAAGTTTTTAAAAGAAGGAGGTTTTAAATTCGATCGCTATATATATATATATATATATATATATATATATATATATATATATATATATATATATATATATATGTATATATATATATATATATATATATATATATATATATATATATATATATATATATATATATATATATATATATAGATATATAGATATATAGATATTTGTTTATATACGTCGATTACTCCGAAACGGCGGCACAAATTTGAATAAATTGTATTGCCTTATACTCAGGAAGTTGCTGTTGTGGTCTCATATCAATTTTTCAGTACAATCCAATATGGTACTTATAAGATAGCGGACAAAAAAATTAATTTTTTCGGATTTTTTCAAAATTGGTATGGGGGCGTTTTCGGGGTTGCACATTTCGTATACAAAATTATTTTAAGAAATTCAAAATGCCGTTTAAAAATCATACATCTCTCGATATTGTCCTATTTTAAATTTGGCGAATGGAAATTTTACATCTTTCAATTTTATCCAAAATAAATACTGATGGATTTCTGGGAGTGCAATTAACGAATTTAAAATTATTTAAAGAAAATTCAATAAGGCAGATGCAAATTAGCGGTTTAAATATTTTACATTCCCCGATTATGTCCAAAATTGGTACTGGAGATTTTCGAGGCTATAGAGTAAGATCAGATTAAGAGTTTAAAATCATTATCTTAAAATTCAATAGGGCGGGGTCCATCTATACAAAGGATGAATATTTTACGTTCTTCATGCGAATAATATCGGTACTTGGTGGTTTTCGAGATCCTATGTTATGAATCTGAAGTTAATTTTTTACAATTTTAAATAGCCGATTTTGTTTAAAATTTGACAATTGGGGTTTCTTAGCGCATATATTACCGATCTTAAATTAATTTCTTCAAACTCGGATAAAATATGACTAAGGCATTTACATATCTGCCGTGTTTAGATAGTTGTCTGTATGTATTCACCTTTCAAGCTGAGAAAATGGAAAGAATGTATAGAGACAATTTATTTCCTATAAATACAATTCTGGTCGTCTATCCATGCGGGTTTCGATCAACTTATGGTCTCATCAGTGGAGCTGTAAAGTTCCGAGACATGTCGGCAGGATATTAAAAACCTGCTCACTTCGACTGAAAAATATTGCCAGTCGAATGATGTTTATACATTCACCGAAATAGTGCACAATTTTAAAAATCAAAATTTCAGTAAGAAATAAACAAATCTCTTTGTCGTGTGTAAATAGTTGCCTATATGTATCCTCATTTCAAGCAGAGAAGAAGGAAAGAATATATAGAAACAGTTTATTTCCTATAAATACAACTCTAGTCCTCTTTCCATTCGTGTTTCAATTATTAACAGGTTGTACACCGAAAAAATCAAGAAATTGACAGATTTTGTATTTCAGTGTATATTTGAAATTATTACAATCGTCCAAGCGCTTTCGGTCTCTCTATCGGACCATCCTCAGGGCTCAGACCCTAGAAACAAGAGAATATGGTCAGCAAATAAGTTTACTCAGTACTCACCAACCACACTCACTTGTCAAAGGGCACACCTCAACCCTGCCAGTTTGAGAAAAGTCGCGAGCGTAGCCTCCACACAGAACAAGATGTATACAATTAAAACATTTTTTTAGAAACTTTTAAAACTGAAATTAAAACCAGAACATTCAACACACTGTGCACATTGACATTATTAAAACAATAAACATTTTTAAAAACAACCCAAACGGGTGAGGTTATGCCACATACAGTCATAGCATAATACAGCAATAAAACTTTCCAAAAACTAAGACTACATACAAGTATGTGAAAGCCTGAGTAGAGATTTTCTGTATGAGTTTTCATCTTTGGATTTCTAGTCAATTGTATTTAAAATCAATAATTCATTGACAATGAGCAGAAAGAGCAAAAAAATGGAGAAAGGGCAGAAAGAAAGGGCATTAAAAGTTTATTAATCTATAGCGTTACTGTTATCGGCCATTCTGTGATCTATTTCGAACACTTGGGTTCAGTGGCGTGAAATAATTTCCATTTTTGTAAAAAAGCAACAAATTACACGAACATAGGCGTAGTTAAAATTTGTTGAAATGTGTTAACTATTAATATATTTAGAATGAAGTGTCTGAAACTGAAAAAGATGATCAAAATTATTATAAAATTGCACCCCACGCAATCACAGCTCCCAGACATTTAAATTGTTTAATGATTTAAGGAAAAAGTTTGAAAATGGGGTTGCGGTAATTTACGTTGTTCATTCTTACATTGAGGCAATGATCGGGGTTTCTCTTTATCTCCCTGCATATTTCAAGATCCTCTCTGTAATCCAAGGTTTAGGAGTGGTATAAGATTTTACTATTATGAGTAGGAGAGAAACTGTGTTTGGTAAAACTAATATGGTGACCAAACACAGAGGCCTGAGGTTTGTTAATATGTTCTCTAATTCGGACTGCTAATGGTCTAACAGTTTTCCCTATATACGTTGAAGGGCAGTCTGGGCAAGAAAGTTGATAGACTCCACTTTTTTGAATATGAGATATCAATTGTTTGTTATTGGCCAGATGGGAACTGAGTTGATTTACACTCTTAAATGAAATCTTCACATTTTGAGTGTGGTTTGTTAGAGTCCGTGCTATTTTATTAGAGAAGTGACCTAAGTACGAGAGTGAGAAAATTTTTTTTCTTGTTGAAATCCAAAGATGAAAACTCATACAGAAAATCTCTACTCAGGCTTTCACATACTTGTATGTAGTTTTAGTTTTTGGAAAGTTTTATTGCTGTATTATGCTATGACTGTGTGTGGCATAACCTCACCCTTTTGGGTTGTTTTTAAAAATGTTTATTGTTTTAATAATGTCAATGTGCACAGTGTGTTGAATGTTCTGGTTTTAATTTTAGTTTTAAAAGTTTCTAAAAAAATGTTTTAATTGTATACATCTTGTTCTGTGTGGAGGCTACGCTCGCGACTTTTCTCAAACTGGCAGGGTTGAGGTGTGCCCTTTGACAAGTGAGTGTGGTTGGTGAGTACTGAGTAAACTATTTGCTGACCATATTCTCTTGTTTCTAGGGTCTGAGCCCTGAGGATGGTCCGATAGAGAGACTGAAAGCGCTTGGCCGATTGTAATAATTTCAAATATACACTGAAATACAAAATCTGTCAATTTCTTCATTCGTGTTTCGACCACTTTATGATCTCGTCAATGGGGCTGTATCCAACCGAGAGCAACATTCCCAGAAAATAACTGCTATATAAAATATAAATTCCGACACATATAGGTAGCAAGAAGATGAATTGTACAAATATAGCCGTTAGAATTTATAGGGATAGAGATATCATTTTAAGTTGAAAATGGGCAATCATAGATAACCTTCAAACTAATCTTGATTTAGAGTTGATGTAAGCTGTGCCAAAGTTAAAGAAAACATTTATTGGGTATGTCTGGATCTAAAAAATGAGGAAAGTGGGCTAAGCTCCTCACCAGTCATCCAGCCTACAGAGTTAAAGTTGACGACGACGTAACCGATCGGCATTTCCCTTAGGTCAGTCAAAATGAGCCAGTACGCAGCTAACTTGGATCTTCTTTTTAGTGAAAGAGGAGAACAGTTACATAGAACATATTCTACAGTCTGGTTTTCTATTTCACAACCGCAACATTCGGGAATGTCGCATGATAAGCGGGCGATGCCCTGTAAGAATCCTTGTGTCTAATCGCAGTTTTCCTCTGAAGAATGTCAGTTATTCCGAATTGGAGGTTTATTTTATTAAAAAGAAATGTGCACTAATGCGCAAACGGGTTATAGTTTTAAAGATTCTCATAATGTCGTAGTTAGCGTCCCGAACCACTAACTAGCAATATTAAGAATAACTAGATTTCCGTTCCAAGAAACCGTAGAATACTAAAATTTTGTTTAAATATTTGAATTTTATTAAACGCTATTTAAAAAGCAAAAACATACTTTAACTTTGGCATGCTAAATATTGATTACTAGTATATTTTGGATTTAGTTTTTCTAAATTGTAAGAGTTTTGTGTAATGGATCTGCTGTTGTGTTTGTATACTACAACATATGGGACATCCTACATTTTAAAAATTTATAGATCTTATTTATAATACGCAAATGTAAAAGGCCTTCGCTTTATCTATATCTTACGGTTATCTAAATGTACTAGTCAACAAATACAAAAAAAATTACAGCTGATATAATTGCTGCCCGTGGGAGTTTATAGCATACTGATTGCGAATTCAACAACGAATGTATAAGTTATTTTTATTTAATACAAACATTTTCATATAATATTTATACAAAAGTTCAGAATAATATTATTTATAAAATACACATAAAAATATATTTATAATAAGTACATAACTTTTTTGTAAATGTTGATTTTCGTTTATATTCCTGATCACTTTCTCTCATAAGAAACCAACAATATTCACCTATCAATGTTGGATCCTATTCCTGGTGGAACATTTCTCCATGCTCGTCACTAACCACACCCAAATTTTCTGAGAAGAAATTTAAATTGGAGTGCAAGAAGTGTATTTTAAGAGACATACGACAGCCCATTTGCCAGCAGCTTGCAAGTTCTTCTACAAGTTTTTCGTAGTTTTCTATTTTTTTGCTTCCCAAAAACTCCGAAAATATTGTTTTAAAAGAAGTCCACGCACCTATTTAAATATCAATAAATTTTTTATGACACTCTTCATACCTTGGTATTTTTCTAATTTGTATTTCAACACATATTTTTTCCTTAAGTTTAGCATCACTTAGTTTGGAAAAAATTTGTTTAAGGTATTTAAACGAATCTTCTTCTATATCTAATGATTTAAAGAAATTTTTAGTCAATCTCAGTTTAACGTGTAATAGACGCAACAGTACTCTTTTGGGATCAACAGGAAGTATATTGTTTACGTTAGCTTGATCTGGAATATATTAAGCTCTCGGAAGCCATTCTTTTACTTGGTAATGGCACTGTATTGCGGTGCCGTATCAAAATTCATCCTGAAGGCGTAGTACTAGTCATACGACTTTTAGGTCACCACATTTTTGCCACATAGCTTATTGCATTTAGAATAAGTGACATACTGTCGTATGTTTCTTTTATATATACTGCATTTGCAAGAGTAATAGAGGGTCTTTTGTGGAGCTGAACTGATTTTAAACTCATTTTAGAAGAATCTATAAATATGCGCCATTCGTTCGGGTTATGTGCAAATCCAAATTTTTCCATAACACTATTTGAATTAACACATGCTCTTTGGACAAATGGAGGTCCCGAACTAGATCATTTAACTCAGGATGTTCGATTAAATGGGGTGCTTTTCCTTCACTTTCGGAAAAATTGGAATCGTCCTTTGCTAATACGTTGTCGGATTCTACTTTATCATTATACATTTCTAAATCCTCCTCCCATTTTGCCGGGAGCACTGGAACCGGTAAACCTTCTCCATGAAAAACCAGTTTTATTGCTGAGAGAATATCTGGATATTCAATATTATGTTTGCTTGAAAAAACAGACACTTTTGTCATGCAAAAGTAACAGTCGTTAAAATGATTTGTTGAAAGACGAGCGTTTGCCATTTAACCAGTCACTTAGATTTGCTGCACAGGTTTGACAACATATGTGAGGAGTCCAGTCCCGACCTTGATAGCCAGCATGACTTATGATAAGCTATTTTGGTCATTTAGTTAATTGCCCTATTCTGCGATTTAGAGGTAGACTGACCACATATGTAGCAAAAACTGTCCGCGGGATTAACACATTCACGTTTCTGTACTTTGGACATCTTTGTACTGCACGTCGGTTCAGAGATGTGTTACTACGTTTACAGGCGTCACCTAACTTTATTCAATACCAAGATAATACTAGCACTAGGCTCTTACTATTGGCTTGGTTCGCGCACTTCGCTTGTCTATGTAATACTGACTACTACTCGTGATAAACCAATACTGATGATACGACTGCCGGTCAGCTGCTTTTATAGCTGTTTCGTAGTCCTAGTATTTTCTAACAACATTGAGTAGCGGAAGTTCGAAAATCGAAGGCGTAGTTTTCGTATAAAAGGGCTATCTATAAGTAGATTCGGCTGAGGGGCAGAGTGAAATTTGGAATTATATGGATTTAAATTGGTACTCCCGTTATTTTAAGCCCTAGAGAGTTGAGAATTCGTGGTTGACTTGTCATTCCTAGACACCCCTACGTGGTGTTGCCAAATTATGCACAAATCCCTAACTTACGGAAAACGTAAATTTCACAGAGTCGTGCTCCGGTATATTACAAATTACTTTTTAAAATAATGTGACTAAAGTTGTCATTCATTTTTCTTAAAAAATTATAATTCAAAAATCTTACGTGTTAGGAAGTTTTTACCATCATTTCCGCACTAAGAGACCTAAAATTAACCAAAGACTGCCTTTTACATTACATTCGCAATATTTTTCTTTCAGTAGAATTTTATTTTTATTTATAGTTTTTTTACATAAAATTTTCGCCATTTAAAAAATTTTCGTTTAAATTTCAATTGAAAATATTTCTTCCATTGCATTTTTTGTGGTTGGTCTATTAATATTGTTTTGTCTCCTTTGGGCTTCCTTACTATCGAATTTCTGCATGGTCCTCGCCTTCTCTGAAGTAATCCTTTACTAGAAATTTACTTGCATCGATTGACAGCTTAGCCGCGAATTAAATCGCCATTAAGATAAATTAGGTTTAGTGTGTCACTACAGATACATTTTGTTTAAAATTTAATAAAAAGGAACTACGGGGAGCAATAGGCGACTTTTATCCCAAACAATAATTTTTGAAAATTTTATTTTGTTTTGTAATGTAACTTTAACTTGTCAAAAGACAAATATTCCTGTTTCCGTGTAAAAGTTACATCAATATCCTCTTTTAATAGCTTATCGTATGCTAAAATTAAGTCCTCTGAAGTAACTCTTGAAATTTCCGTATAAACGGCAGTCAGACAAAGCTATATCTCGTCCATCTGGTGGATTGCTCGGTTCAAAAAGATACCCTTGCAGAGAATGTATTGAACGTTAGTTGCTTTGTAAACTCGAATGAATGAATAAAAAGTGACTAGATCTTCGATATCTAGATCTCGTTGGACCCTTTACATCTCACTATGGCTGCAAGTCACTCAAAGCCAATCATCTTTGCGACTTCAAGTAGCCTTGATAATTGAATTTGAGTGACAGCTTCTGATATCATTTGTATCTTCGAAATGTATCTACCTCAGTCCGTTGAGTGTTAGGCACTCTCTGAGGACATGGTCAATAGTTTCAACTTTTTCCAGACACCCTTTGTACGTTGGGTCATACATGATACCAATCTTAAGAAAATGGCCTCGCAAGTGACTATGTTCTCTCAGTAGTCCCATCTCTTCAGGGACAGAAGTTCAGAGAAGCTTTCTGATAAGTCGAGCAATAGGTCGAGTTACATCTTCCTAAGCACACCTTAATCCAGTGTTTTCTAGCAATAGTTTTTTTTTACCAACGAGAACTGGTAGCATTGGTTGGGGTACGAGCGATTCAATTGCGGATTCTATTTTTGCCTTCTGCGTTCTTGTGAAAGTCCTACTGATTCTGGACCCACATGAGTCTGATTTTGCAGTCGTTCCTTGACAGATTATCCAGTATATTATTGCACTCAGACACCAGTCGTGAAGCTACAATACTACTAGTACCAATATTGCAGCCCTAATCTCTAAGCATTTATTTATTGCCCTTTTTCCATTTATCTTCCTCTCACAGAAATGGCCACATTGCAGAATAGCATAAATTTCCACCTGAGAAAGTAAGACTCTCATACTTCTACCGAACGCTACAGCTCCAGCTCATTCATCTTTTCATGATCGATCTGTAAACTCATTGTAAAGATGTGTAACAGAATAAGTTCATGGATTCCTGTAAAACAGATTATTTTAGAGATGTATGGCCATTTAACACACGATTTACTGCTGTCGCATATTATTCAGTAGCTGTTCTGTGAACCTGTAAGTAAAACCTACTATAATAAAAGCAATCCGATTGTTGATGATGATAGTATTACATGACTACAGTTTACCAACACCACACAATAACCTCAGATCCCATAAAAAGCTGCTGATCAAACGATTAGATCAGGACGCTTCTGTAGAACTATTTCCTCATTTGTTAGTGCGCCTCCACAAAATTGACCGCGTGAAGGTTTTTATTAATTTAAAAAAGGTCTGGTTTCTTAAAACATTTAAAGATAATGAGGAAAAATTAAAAATAAACGTATCTACCAAAAGAACCTTAAAATTTCAAATCAATAAAAAAACATTCTGACTGGTCCAAAATCATGGTTTTTTGGTTTAAACCTTGTCAAATTTGAACTATTATCCGACATTTAGCCTACGATTGAACGAAGCATCATCAAGGATCTTTACTCCACGAGATTAGAGCACTGAATGACAATTGAAGAGCAAGGACCTTTGAGCAACAATAATCTAGCAAGCACACCAATAAACACAGTTGTCAATTTGTCAAGCACACAACTTATCGAAGTCGAGACAACTATTATCTAAAGGACAGAACTTTGCCATCACTCCAAGGCACATATCAGTGGAAGAAATAGTTTCTAATGTCGAAGTCTTCATTAGATAATTATTGTCAGAGCAAATAGACACGATTCGATACGAAACAGCAAAGATCATAAAATATTCATAGCCACCTAAATTAAACATTACATCTGATGGCTATTAAAAAACTGAATGAGAACAGCACCATCTTAGTTATCTCAGCTGACAAAGGAAAGCAACGTTGTTATGGATAAGGACAAATATACTGAAAAAATAGACCAGCTCTTGGACGACAATACTTATAAAGTCATTTAGACGGAATCAACAAACAAAATCGAAAGGAACCCCACATCTCTAATTAACTCATCTAGTCTGACTCTAGATGAAAATAATGCTGTTAAACCAAGCAGCTCCAAGATTCCGCGAATCTACGGATTGCCAAAAATATATAAAGAAAATGTACCTCTAAGTCCAATCTTCAGAGCAATAGACTCACCAACCTACAAAATAGGTAAATATCTGGCCAAATTTTTACATCCGTTTACAAAAAAGACTAAATTTTTCGTTAATAACTCTGGAAACTTTGTCCAAAAATTAAAAACCATCCAAAAAGAGCCCGGAGACATATTGGTTGGTTTTGATATAGAATCCCTGTATACAAAGGCTCCTATAAATGATTCAGTTTCCATAATATCGGACATATTACGAAATAATAACATGGAGTCGATCTTACTAGAATTAATTAAAGCATGTATGATTTCCACCTATTTTACTTTTCAAGGAACTTTCTACGAGTAGACTTCGGCAGCGGTCATGGGATCTCCGCTATTACCTGTGGTAGCTAATATCTTCATGAAAGCTTTCGAATAAAATGCCTTATTTTCTGCTCCTCTAAAACCTAAATTTTGGTTCAGGTATGTAAATGATGCGTTCGTAGTATAGCAGAATACCAGTTCAAACAGAAGATACCTTGCTCTTGTGGTAAAGTATATTAGGTGAAACAGGACGGTCTATATCCACTAGGCTTAAGAAATTAGAAAAATGTATAAAAAAAGCAAATAGTACAATCTGCAGTAGCTGAATACCAGCATTGCTTAGGTCACACTTTTAATGTACAAGAAACTAAGGTACTAGCATCAGTGTCTGGTTTCTTTAAACGTATAACTAGAGAATCAATCGAAATTTGTAAATATACAAATAATATTAATAGAGATACAGGTTATAGTTTATATCACACGAGGAAAGCAATTGTAACGCTGGATCATGGTTCGCTGAATACCAGTCGGGTATAAATACCGGGCTGTTGCTCCTCGATAGTCATTCAGTGCTCTAATCTCGTGGAGTAAAGATACCTGAAGATGCCTCATGCAATCGTAGGTGAAACGTTGAATAACAATTCCAATTTGACACGGTCTAAATCCAAGAACTATGATTTTCATCTGGACCAAAACCGTGAAAGCTTTCGTTTTTTACTCTGATTGATCTTCATTTTAAGCCCAGTTAGTGTAATCAAACCTAATATTCAAAATGTTACATTTTAAATAGCTTCCTAGAAGACTAACATAAAGTAATGGTAAAAAAAAACGCTAAAAAGAGCTATTTAAATTGAAAATAAAATATCTACTTAACTTTATTTTTTTATGAAGACTAATAGAAAAATCAAAAGAAAACCTTCTTACTCGAATCAGTTTATCACTAAAACACAAAAAAAAGTTGACAGCCAAGTTTGAGATAATAAACTTTTTCTAACGAAGTTCAAATCGTAACTCCTTTAAACAGTGTTCAGATTATAACTGACTCCAACGAATTTCGAATCGTAACTTATTTGAACCGTATTCTGAATATGACTGTCTCTAACGAATTTTGAATCCTAACTGAAGAAAATTACTTTTCGCAAATTCAACTAAAACTATCAACTCTCAGATTATTGATATCTGCTAATTCGAGCTAGTTCTTACTCTTCTCCGCCAATAAAAAGTATCAAGGGTGGTTCCGATCCTAAAGTTTTAGTCTTTCATAAGTAAAATCTATTGTTCGATGTTTAATTCCCGATTTTGCCTGAGCATCTCATATTAATAATTTTTGTGTAAAACTATACTATGATTTTCTACAATTAGGAATTTCTGTCAATGATTATACTCCTTTTTCAGCTATTTAATGTATGTATTTTACTGGCTCCTTCTTTCTAAGTAGGTAAAAAAATAATTATGACCTAACCTTCGTACATAGAATATCGAGAAGATAACGATTTTAAATACTGGCGAAAGTTGAGTTATTTTTAAATGTCTATGTGAGCTGCACTACTTATTAGTTCATAAAATATTTCAGTTTATTTTCATTTATTCTAGAAAAACCGATAGTAGACTCAAAGATTATAGTCTGATTAAATTTGGCGATTGATGTACTTTTTCTGTATTTATAACGACTTTTGGATGGAAATATAAACTACATACTCTCAGTTCCCAAGACTAAAATCGGCACACAAAATAATTATTTAATTCTTCCATTGGGTAGAAAATACCTTCAGCAAATCAAAGTTTAATAGAAATAACTGATAATAATTTTTTGAAGATTTTTTTTTTCGAGATCAACAATCTGGGAACACACCTTGCTGAAACTTTACTTATGCCTAGTTTATCATTTAAAATCGTCAAAATACGAGATTGAGATAAATTTAATGTCTTCAAATCTGAAGGTCTGTCACTTTTGGGTCATCTTCAATAGATTCACTACTCAGTCGAAACTGTTGTGTAATATTTTTCTTTAAAATATGATGGAGTTTCGTCCCCATATACGACACCATATATGATGAACATTCATTCTTGAATATATGACGAGCATTCATTTGTTAAAATTGCGATGTTTCAGTTTCACAGAAGTTACTTCGTAAAACACAAAGTAATAAACCTATTTGAAATAAAATTTGACTCACATATGGAAAATGCCATTATTGAAGGTCATTAAGCAACGTATAGACAGTCGTTTCTATCATGTCTAGGTAGATCTTATTTCTAGTACGGGGTGTTCCATTTTCGACACTTTTAAGAGGTATTGGAGTTATTATCAAAGATATAGTGTTACGACTTTCACTTGGTGTTCTACTTTTTAACGAAACGAAAGATTTCGGTGTCAAATTTGTCGTGGTTCTCTTTTTAACTTACCGAGTGATTTTGAAAATCTTCGTTTTTGAGGCACATCTCAGTTCAGTGATGTAGTCAATTTTTTTCTAAAAAGTTTAGTTTTTGGGATATTAACCAAACTTATGATTTTTTGAACGGATCACACTGTATGCTATTTTAGATATCGACAGAAACAAAAGGCAGAACTTTTTTCGTAAAACACAGTTTTGTCAGATTGTTATTATTTACGAAATATAGGTGTTTATATTTAACTTTTTACTTATTTTGTACTTACAATGACCGTTTATGATATTTATGAAAAGTACGATATGTTAGTATGTTTTTACAAAGCAATGAAAGTCCACAAGAAGCTTCTAAATTATATTTCAATAGATAATGTATTTGAAGTGTTATCATTTGGATAACTTCTCATATATAGCGATCATTTGTGTTCATGTTAGGTATCCAGAAAGAAGGCAACCTTTTTTAAAGATATTTGCTCGTTTAAAAATAAATCTAGTTGAAAAAGGATCTTTTATTCAGCCGCGTCAAAAAACATACGTCAAAGAAGACAGGGAGAGAAAAGAAACAAATGTGTTATTTGACGCTGCAGTAACAACTTCATTATCGTATAGAAAAATAGAGGAGTATGTTGGTATGGCAAAATCTGACGCTGAAAGAATATTTAAAAACTGTAAATACCATCCATATAAATCTAAAATAGTGCAACATTCAAACCCCGGAGATGACGGGCGCTGAGTAACGTTCTGTCAATGGTATTTAGAATAAATCCGCGCCAACAAGTCTTTTGGCAGGTTTGTCATCTAGTCTGAAGAATGTTATTTTTGAAGTGCGTAAATTTTTAATCGTTATAGTCATTGGTCTGCAGAAAGTCACCATTTAATTTTCAAAAAGGCACAACAAGGGCGCGTCGGGGTTGGTGTATCGTGTTTAATTTTGGGCCGACGCATAGTCTACAGCAGTATAAAGGGGGTCTCACAGCACGTAGATAACTAGAAATCCTTGAGCAAGTTAATCCCGAATTTCTTGAAAATGTTTTATTGGCCCACTTCAATTTCATTTATCTTCAACAAGAAGGTACCTCGGGCCACAACTCTGGGCAGTTGCGGCCATTTTTGGACAATAACTTTCCTCAAAGATGGATACGTACCGATGGCTCCCACGATCTCTCGACCTTTTCATGTTGGATTTTTATTTGTGAAATTTTATACAAAATCAAGTGTATAAGACACGAGATGAATCTATAGCAGAACTTCGTGAGACAATTGATTTGGCCTCTTCATAATAGATCAATGATTCTTTTAAATGCAATTAGGAGGATAAACGGCCCTTATTTTGAGAACCATCTTAGTTGTTTTTAGTTTCAATTTTTATTTTGTTTGTGTTACTTTAGTTTTAAGAAATAACATTGTTCTTATTTTTTTGTAATCAAGTTTCAATATTCTGGTTTTACAATAACAATGTTGTTTAAAATAAAAAATGTAAAATTAATTAAGTGTGTATCGAACAATCGAGCAATATGCGAGGCAGACGTTTCAACGCCGCTACAGTTGAGGGAACAAGATATTAATTCTCACAACCAAACAGATCAAGAAAAGTTACAAACCTGGCTTCAGAAGCCACTTCATGGACGGCATCCAAATGAGGTCAATCAGGACAATGTCGACAACTCAGCGTCGAACTACTCGTTGATTTCAGGACAGATGTTTCCGGAAACGGAGGGCTTCTTGTTAGCTATCCAAGACCAGGTTATTTCGACGAAGAACTATCGGAAGTTCATCATTAGAGATCCCTCAGCAGATATTGCTGTCGAACATCGGAGACAATTCAGCACATAACTGGAGGATGCCAAGCATTTGCCGCAACCGAGTATAAGGAAAGACACGACTCAGCCGCTAAGATACTCCACCAAGAGTTAGCAGAAAAGTTAAACCTATTACAGGTAGGAAAAGTGCCTTATTACAAGTACAATCCGGAGCCTATTCTTGAGAACAACCAGTTCAAGTTATATTGGTATCGAACGGTTCTGACGGATCAGACAGTTGCTCATAATAGACCAGATATTATACTAATAGATAAAATTTCTAGGCGAACTACACTAATCGACATCGCTGTACCTAACAACAACAACTTAAGGCCGAAATACAACGAGAAGATCGCCAAATACAGAGATCTGGAGGTGCAAATCCGAAGACAATGGGCAATGAACAGCATCCAAACGATTCCCATAATACTGTCAACAACTGGAGTGATACCAAAGAACCTCCTGCAGAACGTCAAGGGGCTGGGTCTTAGTGAGCATCTGTATAAACCGATGCAGAAAGCAACTCTCCTAGCAACCGCGCGAATCATCCGAAAGTTCATGGGAAATACAGCAGACCACGTCACCTAGGACCCGATAACATGGAAAGGGTTCCCACAGAGCTTCATACTTTTGGTATCTTTAAGTAGCTGGTATGAGTCAATATTTCCTGGAGAGAGTGCGAAGCCGTTTGGCTTGTAAATCATATTAAGTGTGTACAATTGAAAATATAGAAAAACATTAAAATTAACTTTTAAAGTGACTAATCTTTAGTAAAATTATTATTGTCAAAATTTTGCATTTGTTTCTTATAAATTGGACATCGCCTACTAAAGTAAATTTTGAAAAGCCTAAATTATGCTTAATCAATATCCAAAATAATATACAGGGTGTTTTATTTAAAAGATTGGTCAATATCTCAAAAATTAAACTTTTTAGAAGAAAACTGATTACGCCACTGAACTTTATGTAAAAAACTCTATGAAGAACAGTTTTTACCTTTTCCATAAATTAACGCATAACGGAAATACGAGATGTGCCATAAAAACGAAGATTTTCAAAACTCACCCTGTAAATGAAAAACAAATAGAGCCATGACAAATTTGACACCGAGATTTTTCGTTCCGCTAAAAAGTAGGGCACTAAAGCGAAAACCGCAACACTATTCTTCCTAAAAGTTTCGACAATGGGAGACCCGATCCTCATGTAGAAGTTGAATATTGTTTGATAATTTGGTTGATTAATGTTAACAGACTTATTTAGGAATAAAAATATATCCTTTTATATAATTAAAAATGTTATTGTAATAATTGACCAACTTACATGCAGTTATAGGGGAAGTAATATCGGCCCTTCACAGTTTTGAGTTATTATTTGTAAACAGTGATTTGCATTGGTAATTTTACAAAATAGAATATTTATCTTTTCCGCTTAAATTTTTATTGCTGTTCACGATAGTTCAGTTAGTAAGTGTAACTGACTTTATTAGTATTTCGGAAAATTATTTCAAACTAAGTTTTGGATTTTTTTTATCAATCTAAGTGTGACAAAGATAAATCAATTCTCGGATCTATTTTAATTGTTTCACTTTATTTCCACAATTATTCTTATATATTGTATGCAGATTTAACCTAATTAACGTATGTTTTGTGTCTTTTTAGACCACTATCAGTGTTCCTCAAGATTCACCTCCCTCACCTCCAGTTATTCCATATTCGGTAAGATTATTTTCGATTTTTTACTTAGAAACGGCTGGTAATATATTAAAATTTTTTTAAAGAATATTTTGAGGAAAGTAATTTTTAAATTTAGGATATAGGAACTTGTTTAAAATATATTTAAAACAATTACATCTTCTACAAAAATATTTTAAAGATTTTTAGACAATATTTTATACTTCACTAGACATAATAATTGTTAAATATATTGCAAGAAAGACCCCTGAGGTAAAAAAAGTCTTCAATGAATACTCGCCTATATTATACTAATAGTAATGATAAAATAAATAAATAACAGCTTTAGTACTAATATAGAATTTAACGTAAAATGAAAAAAAAAATACATGTATTTTAGCAAGTTTTATTTTCAAACTAAGATATTTTTTTGGTTGTTAGTTCTTTTTCAAATATACTTTTGACGTCAAAATAGGTCGATTTAAGCCAACTTAGTTTCATCCGATACTCGTTCGTTTAGGCGGTAGAAGACATCAGAATTTTAAGAAAATATCGTTTTTTTCCCAAATTTCTTTAAAACTATAATATGACGTTTTCTAGTGCTTTAGCAACCGGTTGTAATGTGTTAAAAGCAATATCATTTATAAATATCGTTTCTGTCTTTTTATGTCATCAACGTTATGATAACCTAAATATTTCTATCGGATAATTGCAGCTTTTTGGAAGCTTTTTTGCCTCCTGAAACATTTTCATTTGATGAGTTTCACCTGGAAAAAAAGACTTTCAATTACATGCAAATAACAATTGACAGTAATATTAAAAAGTTGACTAAAATAAGATCACTATTCTAAATTTCTAAGCATACTTGCAGCTTCGAGATTTAAAGGTAGTGGTCGTATTTCAACAATTCGAAAAGTCGAAAAGGTAGAGTAAATTTTGGAATAAATTAAAGAAGAACTAGATGTTAGTACCCGCCGCTCAGTACATGAGTTGGATATCCCTAAAACTATTTTAAAGGATATTTAAAAAAAAACAGTTCTTATATCCATATCACTTCCAAAAGGCTCAGTAACTTTTACCAATTGATTCCCCCATGCGCCTTGCATTTTGTAAATTTATTCGAAATAAAAGAATTCAAATTTTGGAAGAAAAATTTGTTGTGGAGGTGTGCTTTACAAGATTTAGAGTCACCAACCTGCACAACGAACATGTTTATCAGGATAAACATCCATAGGCAATCAAAGTTACACACCATCAGCAAAACTTTAAAATGAATGTTTGGGCAGGTATTATTGATCGCTACCTTATTGGTCCTGTTGTAATTCCAGACAGGATAAATGTAAATATTTATTTAAATTTTTTGCAAAACCTATTGCCAAGTTTTCTAGAAAACTTGCCTATTTTACTTCGGAGAGAACTATGGTTTATGCATAATTGTGCCCCACCCCATTTTCCGTTGCTATTCGGCAATATTTACACAACCAATATCCCAACCGATGGATTGTAAGAGACAATGAGGCACCAATAAAATGGCCACCACATTCTTCAGAGTTAAATATGTTGTGTGACTTCTTTTTGTGCAGCACTCCTAAAACAGAAGTATACAACACTCTTGGAAACACCCGCGAAGAATTACTGACGTGCATTTTAAACGCTGGCAACATTTTAATAAACTGAGATATTAAATACAGTCCAATTTTATTTTTTAAAAAGTGTTAATATTTGCATTTAGCAAAACTGTGGCCATTTTGCATGTTTGCTTAATTAATATTTTCTTTTTAGATAATTTTTCAATATTTTTAAAGTACACACATGTACTCCGAACATTTATTTTAATTTTTTTTTATTATTACAGCAAACTGGTGTACGCATGTATTTGAAAATATTTTTTTCGTGACAAAACCGCTCAACCACTGAACATTTTTCAAAAGGTAGAATAGCTTCCAAATTTGTTTGGATATCCGATAGAAATATTTAGGTTGTCATAACGTTGATGACATAAAAAAAAACAGAAGCTATTTAAATTTTTCAAATAGTTGGTGCAAAATAAGTTTCCTACCAATTAAAGTAAAAAATTTTAATGATTTTCTGACTTTAAATTAATTTTGATGGAATATTTTCGCATTCCTAAAAAAATTGTTGAAACATTATAATATCAAACATGTTCTCCTACTACTTGACTGAGTAGTATTTTATTTATGTATATATAGTACACGTAGGTAAAGGAAAAATATTTATGACAGATCAAGGTTCATTTTTTTTTAATTTGTGATTTTGTAGGTGCACATAGTAAGCAGCAATGTACCCAGCGAACAATATACATTCGATGCTGTTGGAATCCTCCAAATTTATTTGGAAACATACGAAAACTTTGATGTAGCAATTCCAAAATTCCTACAAGCCTACAGAGAGAAACATGATAGTCAAGTATGGAAAGTTTCGAGTGGATGCAGTGTTTTAATTCTTCCCAATGAGACCACTTTTATTAAGTTACGAGAAGTTGTTACTAATACTGAAATTAACCTCTTTCAATAAATTTAAATATTGACAGTTAAATACTTTATGGACGACATTAATTGCTTAAATAATTTAGAATATTGGTATTGTTGCCCACATTGTTTTCTAAATAATATGTGACAGATTTTGTTAATTAAAATGCAACTTAATAAAATGATTCAAATAAAAAATATTTATTGTGGAAAATTAACTGTAGGGATGAACACATGTACAAATATATAAACTCTAAAAAATATATGTAACAATAGATAATTTCAGGTAACTAACAAAGTAGAGCAGCCGCTTGATTTATCAAGAATCTATAACAAGCTCCTATTAGGTAGTCTACATAACCTAAGGTTTTTTCTACTCTTTTTTCGATATTGCCATATCTAAAAATGATAATTGAATGCCTTTAAACAATTTAAATTTTGACAATTTTAGATGTTCACAAACACTTTATATAGGCGTATATAGGTTATTATTACTTTACTTATTCCTAAGAATTGTTTTCATGTATTTTTGTTGTAGAACCTACCATTGCTAAATCTAGTATAAGCAATTTGTTACCAGAGCATTAATTTTATGAATGCTCGTCACCTTCATTTCTACAACAATTTTTATAATGTTTTATTGAGTTCAATAAAGTAAATATTTACTTTATTACATGTTGTGTTATTTCTTTTGTAATTTATTATTAAATAAGCCTTTAAATATAGCAGCATTTTAAATAAATATACTTAAAACGTGATAATAATCATTCTTTTATATCTATGTTTAGTTTACTTATTAAAAGATGTGTTTTAAAATTGGATTCAAAGTTCAATCAGAGAATAACGTTTTTAACAATATTTTACACTAGTACTTCCTCTTGTGAGTATTAATTTAATTTGTTTTTTGAGTGCTAATATACCTTTGTCGCAGACGAGAGACTAATGGGACAAACAAAAGAACGAGATATCTTTCTGTTCGTGGAAAAATGCGTAATTACAAAGACAGACGGACTACTTAAGCAGACCTTATATACCTTAAAAATATTTTAACTCTATTTTCACACATATGAGGGCGGTCCGATAAGTAATTAGCCTACATAAGAAAAACGAAAATTTTGGAAAAACGGCGATTTATTTCCCAACATAGTCTCCTTTTAGCTCGATACACTTTACCTAGCGATGCTCCAACTTCTTTAACCCGTCTGAAAAATACGTTTTCTGGAGGTCTGCAAAGTAGGCCTCCGTGGCGGCGATAACTTCCTCATTCGACTGAGATTTCTACCTGGCGAGTGACTGTTTCAAGTTTGGAAACAAAAAGAAGTCGTACGGGGCCAAATCTGGAGAATATGGTGGATGGGGCAGCAGTTCATAGCCCAATTCGATCAATTTGGCCGTGGCGACGGCGGAGGTGTTAACTTAAAGTTGATGGTTTTATCGGAAAAAGATTTATCTGGCTGAATAAAACAAGTTAACTGGAACTTTTTTTTTATTTTATAAATTGTATAATTACAGTACTTTCTAAAATATATTTACAATGTTATTCACATATTACAAAAATATTGCACTCTTTAGGCCATTTGTAGAATTTAATTTCTACATACATAGAACCTATAATAAAATTATAATATACAGGGATAACAAAAATGGTATAAAGGAATAGCTTTAGTATAAACTTTTCCTAATTTGTATTAAATCTAGTTTTGTAGCTTAAAAATTCTTCAGCATCTTTTTTATTAAGATCCTTTTATCACTTTTTTAAGGCCCAAAAATTTGAATCCTTTATTTAAAATGCTGATTCTTTTTTAACACAGCATATTAATGTACATAATTTCATTAAGTCTGAGCATTCAAAATAGGTCTATTGAGATTAAAAAGCTAGCTGAAATGTTAAAATAAATTACATACAATTTTCTACAGCTGTCAAAATATACATTTCTTTCTGGTATGGTAATCCAGAAAAAATTATTAAAACAATTAATTTTATTTCTTTGCAATTTTTCCGAACCTTCTGAAGAGCAACTCTAATACATACTAAAATATTTATTTAATGCGATTGCTGAATCTGTCCAAGTTTATGACTGTTGACATTCATTCTTTTCTATAGATAAATTATTATGTTCAGTTTATTGGCGTCATATTTTTTAATACAAATTTAGAGTAGATACACTCCAGTTAGATATTGAGGTTGGTGTAACTAGAGGCAGTTTTCCTTTCTCGATAAATCATTCCGGATCGGCGACAAGAATGACAGTTGACCTATTCACCAATCTTACTAACTCTAAAATAGGAAATCATAGAGCAAATATTATAGAATATGATTTATTCGTAGGGAGATTTTCTTTCGATCTATGTTATATAATATTCAAATTTACATTGCAAAATGGAAAAATAGGCGAAAGAAGAAATGAAAAATATACTTTCTCATATAAGAGGAAAACCAACTTTAGACCCATACAATGTTTCCGATTTTGGGCTGTCCAGAAATTGTTTGGACTGTTCATTGCGCAATCAAAAAATGCTCGAATAGTGTTTAATATCAACTGTATTAGGATGCCTAGTTGTATAGTTATATAAGACAACTCAAGCTTAAAAATTACGGTGAACTTATTTAAATTGAACAATTAGGAAAGCCTAAGGGAATCACCTTCGTTTTTTTGCTAATAAATAAATTGAATGACTGACTGACTCCATAGCACTACAACCCAGGGTGGGTCTTGGCTGCCTCGACTATCTGCCTCCACCTGGAACAGTCTTGTGCCAGCTCCCTCCATTCTTGCTGGTCAACTTCAAGGATAGCTAGATCCTTGTGGATTTTATCTCTCCATCTAAGCCTAGGTCTTCCTAGTGGTCTTTTTCCTTGTGGTGCTTCCTCCCATACCCGTTTTATTAGTCGAGCGTTTTGACTCCTTTGTATATGATCTGTCCATCGTAGTCTTCTGGACTTTATTTCTTGAATGATGTCAGGGCTTTCATTCTGTGACGGCCTGTTTCAATGTCTCGGTATGGGCCATATATTATGCGCAGGATTTTTCTCTCAAATCTTCTTAGCAGCTCCGTATCGTGGACTGTCAGGGTCCATGTTTCACTGGCGTAGATTGCTACTGGTTGTATTATTGTTCGATAAATTTCGGTTTTTGCTTTTCTAGTGATAAATTTTGACTTCAGCAAAGTTTGTATCGCAAATGTACATTTATTTGCTTGTGTGATGCGCTGTTTAACTTTTTCCTGCATATTATTGTTTGCCGTTATCACTGCGCCCAGGTACTTGAAAACTCGCACATGCTCAAAATTATAGTCATCCATAGTGACGTTCTGCCTGATTCTGCCTCAGGCGGGGTTGCGGGAGACATGTATGTATTTGGTCTTTCCTTCATTTATTCGGAGCCCTATTCTCTGAGCTTCTTTTTCTATCTTTATGAACTTTTCCTTCACACTGACTATACTTTCTCCTATCGCGCCCATATCATCCGCGTAGGCCAAAATAAGTTTAGGGCCACTTGGTCCACAAACCTCCGCGTCAACAAATACTGTTCTTACGGCTTTCTCCAGTGCAAGGTTAAATAGTACTGGCGACAAAGCATCTCCCTGTTTTAATCCTCTGTTGATAGAAAATGTTTGGCTACACTCTCCTTCAATTTTGACACAGCTTTTTGTCCTCTTCAGGCACGCTCTACATAGTCTAATCAGCTTGTGCGGGATTCCAAATTCTTCCATAGCTGCCTACAACCTTATCCTAATAACACTGTCATATGACTGCTCGAAATCTATAAACAGGATATGTAAGTTTTTGTTAAACTCCCAACATTTCTCCAGCATCTGTCGGATAGTGAAAAGCTGGTCAACTGTTGATCTTCCGCTTCGAAAGCCACATTGGTAGTCTCCGATAATCTCCTCGGTATACGGAGAGACGTTGAAGGAGAATGCTGGAGAATAATTTATAGGCGTGGCTTAGTAGAGCAATACCTCGGTAATTTTTACATTGCATTTGTGTGGAGTGGAATTATTACCCCTTTTTTCCATTCAACAGGAATGATTTCTTGATTCCAAATTTGTTTCACGAGGTTATGTATTTGTGTGATTAGATCATTCCCTCTATGTTTCAGACTTTCTGCCAAGATATTATCTCGATCTGCCGTTCCGTTATTTTGAGTTTCTTAATGGCTCTAATGGTCTCTTCCATGGATGGAGATGGGACATTAACCTCTGCCGTAGCGAATATTGTAGCTTCAGGTTCTTCCTGCGTCGGCACGTTTAGTAGTTCATCGAAGTAGTACTTCCACCTGTCCAGTACCTCCACTTTTGAGGCGGTGATTGTGCCATCGTTAAGCTTTAGCATTGTGGCACTTCTTGGGCGGAATCCCTTTTTATGCCTCCCCACTTCCTTGTAGAACCTCCTAGTATTGCCGTTTGTTGTCCGCTCTGATGGGTTATGAAGCATTTTAATTCGTGCCTCTGTTTTGATGGCACCAAGATTTTTGCACTCATCATCGAACCAGGGATGTCGGCTGGGTCTTGGTTTGAGGCCCAATACACTTCCTTTTGCTTCCCTGATGCTTTCCTTTATGTGCTTCTAGCTAGTTAAATGTCATTATTAAACAAAATATTGTGAGATAAATATATAATGAAAGTACTCGAAAAGAGGTTTCTTTTAACGGAAGACTCGTCCAGATCCGATTAATAGCTTACGAAATATAGTACCTTAAAATCAAGCTAGGTTTGTTGCAAATAAATTGTATACTTCGTGTATCTTAGGGCATATACAACTTTCACTTTTGAGGACAAAAAAGTCAATTCTTTTGATTGGTGACCTATCGAAAAAAAATATACAAATCGGTTGAAAAGAAGAGCTAATAAACTTTTCACAGCGTTATTTGCGCATTTCGTTCAATAATCACAGAGTTATTCTCTATTTATAAGAAAACAGAAGATGATTTTTTTAAAAAATCTCATCTGAAAAAAATCAAACGTGGTTTTGAAGCTTGGGCCATCTTATACTCTAAAAAATTGGCGCCTATAAGGTGCGCTGAGCTGGATTAACAAATTATTGTGCAAAATTTTCCGACCGATGGGTACCATTCCTGGGGGAAATTTATTCGCTAAAATCCGAAGTTCAATATGATAAAACGATTAAAATATTTGTTAGGTTTAAAGTCATTTGGCGCTCACTTTAAAAAATTCCATTTTCTTCCACTTCTTTCGCTTATTTTTCAATTTGGCAATGTAAATTTGCATATCTCGTATATCGGCATGGATCAAAAGAAAATTTTCCGACCAATAAATTTGTCCCAAAAAATATTTTGCTATAATGAAAAAAAGAGTAAGAAAATCGTCAGTTCTGGCATTTTCAGGGTAATTTTTCATAATTTTACATCATCTTTTCAGACCAGCGCATACGTTAATTTATTCTTGGCATCATTCTGGAGTGGTTTGATCACAAAGTAAATCTACGCCACCAAATGAAGGCTACTTTTCGACTGAAGTAATTGTTGTTCAAAGAAATAATATATTTTAGTTATAAAAAATATTTTCCTAAATTTTATGCCTCAGGATGATTAGGAAAGGCTATAGAACTAAAGTGTGGGAAAACAAGCTGTTCATTATTTATTCCCAAATAATATCTCCGAATGGTCCATTCTACCTTGAAAACCACGTGCGTCATTTGGCATTAAGACAGCTGAGCTACATTTTATATTAAGATCGTAGTTTATTAGTTGTCGAAAACCTGCCTTTATTTTTATTTTAGATAATATATCTTACCTCGACTTTCCGCCTTTCCGTTTTCAAAATAACGTGGCATTATAATTTAAATTTAAAGTCATTTAGTTCTTTTTGTTCTAAGCACAAAATATCAGTAATTGTATCCAAGACTCAGATATGAATGTCCACAATCGAAGTTGAGAAATTTATAATTTTTACATAAAAGGCAAGCACACTTTTACATACAAAGATCACTTTACCTTTCCTGTCAGAAAAATATTTTTGATATGACAAAATATTTATCCACGTATTTTTTTTTTGATCGAGCATACTGAATGTCTATAAGAGCAAGCTTATTTTAAACGATTTCCGCAACGGCATTTATTCGACGACCTAGAATTATAAAAATGGTGATCTAAACGACAAAATAAAATAAAATTTATAACACACATTGGTAACTGCTTATGATCGATGGTAAACGAGATACTATCAGGCTGTTTTTCTCTCTCAAATCCAATGTCTGCCGCGTCGAGAGTTTAAATTTACGATCTGAATTATTTAGAATAATCTAACACATTCTGGAAAACTCATTTGAGAATTTCTGTTATAATATTACTAAATGGATGCAGTTGCTCAATTTAAAAAACCATTCAGGACATTATAATTTTGTCTAAGTTCACGATAATTTAGATACCTGAATTTCTTAACATATTCACTATCTATATCACATGCCCAATTTTATGTCGGGGGTACAGTTTTGATAACAAGTCCCCATAAAATAAAGATGAAAATTATATAATATTACAAATACGTCAAATAAGCATATTTAGTTATAAATTTTATATTATAAAAGATGGATTTTGGGCACAATACGCATATTTAATTTAGAACTTTATTAAAAATAGCACCAAGAATGGTGTTTCCAGTTAAGCCGAAAATAGCGACTTGATGATTTTGACAAAGTCACGTGAACTGATCAGCTAGACAGCTTATAGGTTAAAGAAACCGCACGTCCCATAAGATTTCATGTAAAAAATGCAAATTTTGGCTGTAATTTTTAATAAAACTGTTTCGTTCCGAATGCTCCTATATAGACGAATTTAAACTTACGATCTTGAAAAACATAAAGTAAGGTTACCTGCCAAAATGAACTAACGTGATGGGCAAGATTTTTCGATGAAATTAAAATTTTTTACTGCACCATTAAATTTTTCCCAACTGTTGAAACGTTTAATTGGAAGAGAGGCTGTCCTTTCCACTTTTAGCCGACTTAAGAAGGAGGTTCTATATTCGACTATTTTTTAAAGAAAAAATTATACTATTGCTTACCAATTATCCTTGAATAAATGTATCAATGAATTTATCAATTATATTTAATTGTATATGTTTCCATTCTTGTGTTGATTCAAAAAGCCAAAGAAAACAGCATACATTTCTCTTATTTAAATGTCACATATTCATTAAAATAACCTTACCTTATATTTTTCAGGTAGTCACGAGTTTTAAATCTCTATTTCGAAACCTGAAACACTAAGTAATTTTGCTAAAAACTAATGCCATAGTTTACGTTTTTATATGGAATCTAATGGAACATACGGTTTCTTTACCTCCCCAAGCTGTTCAGCAGATTTGGTCAAAAAAATCTATAGAATAATGACAATTTGGATAGTTATCTCGTAAATACATGGTACACTTTCTGCAAAAAATATTGAATCAAACGGTATAAAACACATACACTGCCCGTCAATCATTTTTGCCATATCTACGCGAAAACAACTTGAACTTCAAAGTTCTGTATTTCGGTAAGGAATCATCGCATGACAATTCTGAAAAAAGCATTTAAAAGCTCCTTGTGAGTACTTGCAGATGACATAAAGTGTAAGTCGATTTTTAATTTTTTTAAAGATTTTAATGGAGAATAAAAAAATTAAAAAAAAGTTTTTCGACTTTATTAAATTCAGCGCCATTTTTGTAGAAAAGTTTATGGGAAAATTCTGATTAGACAATTTTTTAGAGTTTTATAAGCGGTTTAAATTACTTTTTTAAAGTTTGATTTAAGTGCATTTTTGACCAAAATACGGCCCTTCTTACGAAAAAAAAATACTTTTCCTCAATATTTTGTAGATTCTTAACTGAACTAGATAGAGAAAAACTTCAAAGAGAAAAAATGTCTGTTTTTACATGCAGAATGACTTCTATTAGTTCCAAAATGTTTTCCGCGAATTACAGTTTTTTAAATCTTTTATTTTTTTTTTTTTTGATTTTTCAATTTTTTTGAAAATAAAAACGATAATATGTTGTTTACAACTGTTCACTCAATATGATACCAACGCGTAATTTTCGGACAATTTTGAAATGTTTTTACATGAAAAAATATTCAAGTTATTCCTTTTTTTATGTGTAGTTTAGTTGTAAACAGTTAATTCCATGATAAATAATAAAAAATTGGAAATCACGCAGAGAAACCAATGTAAAAACATGTGAAAAGTTGTCCGAAAATTACGCTTTGATGTCATACTGAGTGAACAGTCGTAAACAGAATATTATCATTTTTGTTTTCAAAAAAAAATGAAAAAATAAAAAAAATGAAATTCGCGGAAAACATTTCGGGCCTAATGAAAGTCATTTTACATGTAAAAATAGGCATTTTTTTTCTTTCAAATTTTCTAGTTCAGTTAAGAATATACAAAACATTGAAAAAAAATCTTTTTTTTTTTCGTAAGAATGTCCGTATTTTTGTCAAAAATGCACTTTGATCAGACTTTAAAAAGTAATTTAAACCTCTTAGAAAACTCTAAAAAACTGTGTGATCAGAATTTTCTCACAATCGTTTTTACAAAAATGGCGCTGAATTTAATGAAGTAGAATTTTTTTTTAATTTTTTTATTCTCGATTAAAACCTTTAAAAAATTAAAAATCGACTTATACTTTATGTGATCTGCAAGTACATGCAAAAAGCTTTAAAATGCTTTTTTCAGAATTGTCATGCGATAATTCCTTACTGAAATACAGAACTTTGAAGTTGTACTTGTTTTTGCGGACAGTGTATGTAAAATGTTTTTCATCAAATTGAATAAAGTACATCTGCCAATTTTAAACAAAAATGTTTGGACACAATGAAAGCACCAAAATATTTCAGCGGTGTACACATCATTTAAAAAATATTAGATATAAAACAAAATTTACTTATATTATTTCAATAATTAAAAATGTTTTAGGACTTGTATAAAAAAGTGGAATTTTATTACTATCATATATTAAGATTTATTCTAAAATTCTTTTTTATCGTTACACTCTGTGTAAATTTTGAGCACGAAAATTTTACACATATTTTTTTGGTTCATTTAATTCTTACGTTAAAATAAATTTTAACTTGCTAAATCTAAAACTATACTAAATTTGACTTTTCAGTTGTACAACTTAAAAACTACGGACCCATGGGGCCAACCATCATCAGTCTCTCAGTGGATCTTCTTAAAGCCGAGGGTCCATTCATAAATATTCCAGAAGGACCTGGCGGTGCGTTCATCATGTTTTGAATTTGGTGTAGTCCTCCAGCATCCATAATATCTTCTGTTATCGAACGATTTCTCGATCTTCTATTTTGCCTTGTATTGTTCGATCCTGGTCCTAAAGCGATATGGTGGTGCATAGCAGGTGTGGGATCTCGAAGTTTTCGGCTATGAGGAATTGATTGTAGTGAGTCTTCGTAACTACTGCATTAAGAAAAAATACTATTTATACTATAATAGTAAGTAAATAATAAAAAGAACTTTTAATCAGGATTTCGCTATAGATTAAGCCATTTTTTGAAAATACATCGATATACAGGGTGTCCGATAAATAATGCTACACAGAGCAATAGCACATCCCTTATGAAAAAAATACAGGGATATATTCAAATTTGTCTTAATTTAAAAATTAAAAGTAGGTAATTAAGATATAGGGTATCAAAGTTAAAATTTAATGATGGGAATTTCTCGTAGTGAAAAATCCAAAATTATTAATAACACCAGTCAACAATTACAAAAAAATTGCGACTGTCCGTGAGAGTTTAAAGCACCCGGAGTGGATTCAACAATGAAAATTTTCCACCACGTATAGATTTTGAATTATAGAATGTATCATTTATGGGAAATGTTTAAAAGGAACTACTATGTTTTATACCACTAAATTTATTAAGAAAACAGTGACTGCAGTTTCAACTCACAGAGTCATTTTCAAACTGAATTACAAAGGTAGACTAAGTATTCAATACAGAAAAATGAGAAAATTTAACAATAAATAAAAACTACCTGAGATATTTCATTATTACAAAGGGGAGGTACTAAATTTTGGGAACTAATTATTGTTTGGCAACAACAAATAACGGGAAAAACCCAAGTTCTGTCTGGCCATTAAGCAAATTTACATTTTTATTTCTACTATGTTTATATATTTCTAAAGATTCAAGAATATTTAACTTTTGGCCCTTTGTTGAATAATGCAATATGTCGGTGTTGCCCAAATCAGGAAAACTATGACTGTGTTCTAAGCAATGGTTGGCAAAGCTCGAGTCTGTTTTTTGTAGTCTATATGATCGGTGGTGTTCTGAAAAGCGAGTTTTAAAGCTTCTACCACTTTGTCCAATATACAAGCTATCACACTCTGAACATTTATAAGTTAAAATGTTCAGAGTGTGATAGCTTGTTTATTGGACAAAGTGGTAGAAGCTTTAAAACTCGCTTTTCAGAACACCACCGATCATATAGACTACAAAAAACAGACTCGAGCGTTGCCAACCATTGCTTAGAACACAGCCACAGTTTTTCTGATTTGGGCAACACTGACATATTGCATTATTCAACAAAGGGCTAAAAGTTAAATATTCTTGAATCTTTAGAAATATATAAACATAGTAGAAATAAAAATGTAAATTTGCTTAATGACCAGACAGAACTTGGGTTTTTCCCGTTATTTGTTGTCGCCAAATAATAATTAGTTCCCAAAATTTAGTACCTCCCCTTTGTAATAATGAAATATCTCAGGTAGTTTTTATTTATTGTTAAATTTTCTCATGTTTCTGTATTGAATACTTAGTCTACCTTTGTAATTCAGTTTGAAAATGACTCTGTGAGTTGAAACTGCAGTCACTGTTTTCTTAATAAATTTAGTGGTATAAAACATAGTAGTTCCTTTTAAACATTTCTCGAAGATGGTTAACTACCACATAGTAACGTCTACCAGCATCAACTTTTTTGTATCATTTATTTTTATTTAATACAAACGTTTTTATATAATATTTATACAAGTTCAAAAAAATAAGAGATTTTAAGAATAATAGCATTTATTTACAAACATACGCATGAAAATATATGTATAGTAAGTCTTTTGTACATAACTTTCTTGCAAATGTTGACTTTATATTTCTGATCGTTGTCTCTTATAAGACACCAACAATAATCCCCCGTCATTGCTGGATCTCATCTGCCTTGGTAGCGTGGCTCCATTTTTAATATGTCTTTGTGGAACCTTTCTTCTTGCACGTCACTAACCGCACCCCAATTTTCTGGGAAGAAATTCTAAATGGGAATTCGTTTTAAGAGACATGCGACGGCCCGTTTTACAATAGCTTTCAAGTAGTCCTTCTACAAGTGTTTCGTGGTTTTCTACTTTTTAGTTTTCTAAAAACTTCGAAAAAATTGTTTTAAAAGAACTCCATGCAGCTAATTCAATATCACTTAATTTTTGATCAAACTGTTGATCCGTTAGTATCTTCTAATTTGTGGTCAAATAGTACTTTTTTCGGATCAAGAAGAGCTATATTTTTTTACGTTAGCTTGACCAGGAATATATTAATCTATCGGAAGCCATTTTTTACTTAGTAATGGCTCTGTGTTGTTCTACTGTCACAAAGACAAAGAAAACAACAATACTTCCTAAATCCACCCTGAAGCTCTAATAATATTCCTATGACTTTAAGGTCACCACATACTTGCCACTTATATTGCATTTAGCATGATGAACTTTCGTATATTTCCTTCATGTCAACTACATGTGCTAGAGGAATAAAAGGATTCGTTGTCATTATGGAGCAGAACTGTTCTTGAATTTATTTTAGAATAGTATATAAATAAGTGCCATTCGTCCGGGTTATGTGCAAATCCTAGTTTTTCCATAACATTATTTGGATTAACACAAACACACATTTTATCCTGCAGAGTAAAAAACTAGGAAAGCTCCTGGTTACAGATCCTAAATATTGGACCTTTGGTTCCAGTGGTTAGTATATTTCATTATGCAACCCCAATACTTCAGCATGCTCTGTGGACAAGAGGTCCCGAACTAGATCATTTAATTCAGATTGTTCGATTAAATGGGGTGATTTTCCTTCACTTTAGGGAAAATAAGAATCGGCCTTTCTGCCTTGTTATCATGCATTTCTAAATTTTGCCGGGGGTGCTAGAACTGGTAAACCCTTTCCATGAAGAACCGGTTTTATTGCTGAGGGAATAGCGGGATTTTCATGGTTTGCTCTTTCTTGAAAAATCAGACACTTTTGTCATGCAGTCCTTAAAATGATTTGTTGGGTCTCGCCAAATCATTAGAACTAGAAAAGGCATAGAAAAGCATTTGCCACTTAGATCTGCTGCTTAAGTTTGGCAACATATTTGACGAGCCAAGTCCCGATCTTGATCGCCAACAAGATATCCAAAATACTTATGACAAGTTACTTTGGTTACTAAAGGGTTAACACAGCCACGTTTCTGTACTTTAAACATTTTTGTATTGTCGCGTACGTCAGTTCAGAAATGTAATAATAGGATTACAGACGTCAACTAACTTTATTGAACACAAAGATAACATTAATAAAAGGCTCTTACTATTGGCTTGTTCGCGCACTTCGCTTCTCTATCTAATAGTGACCACTACTCGTACTAACCCAATATTAATGATACGACCGCCGGTCAGCTGCTTTTATAGCCGTTCAGTACTTCAGGTATTTTCTAGAAACATCAGGTATCGGAAGTTGGAAAAGCGCCCGCATACTTCTCCTATACAGGGACCATCTATAAATAGATTCGCCTACGTTGGGATACTGCGATTGTATGAATGAATGAATGAATGAAAAAGGGGTGGTGATACTAGATCATCGATGCCTAGGCCTTCACTGGGCCCTTTACATCCCACCATATCTGCCAGTTATTCGAGGCCGATCGCCTTCGCAAATCCAAGTAGGCTCGTTAGTTGAACTTGCCTAACTGCTTCCGTTAACAAAACTGTATCTCTGAAATATCTCTGTCTCAGTCCGTTGAGTGCTGGGCACTCTCAGAGAACATGGTCAACAGTTTCATTCCCCTCCAAACACCATCTACATGTCGGGTCGCCTTCTACACCGATTCTATGAAGATGTCTCCTGAGGTAACAATGTCCTGTCAACAAGCTCACCACAATTCTCAGCTCTTTCCTTCCTAAGGAGAGAAGCTCCTAAGTACGCCATACGCTAGGCCCAGTTATATGTTCCTTAGCACACCTCATTTCAGGAGCTCTCATCTACGATTCAATAAATTTGCTTTGCAGCAACGATTTTAATTCCCTTTTGCTAATAGCAATTGGGACAGATAATATTGGTTGGGGTCCATACGATTCAGTCGCCGAACCCAACTTTGCCAGACGGTCTGCTTCCTCATTCCCGCGAATGCCCGAGTGACTCGGGAACCATACGAGTCTGACTGTGTAGCCTTTCCTTGTCAAACCATTTAGTATATTCTTGCACTCAGACACCAGTCGCGAAGTCACGAACTGGACTTCAGTGCCAATATTGCAGCTTTACTGTCTGAGTAAACTACCAGAATCCATTTTTCGGAAGATTTTGTTCTCCCTCCCAATCCTCTCTACTTGGCAGAAATATCTCCAGGGAGAGGTTAGGTTTTAAAAGCTGCGTCATGTAGTATGCCCGCATTGGGAGTGATGGACACCTTTCCATCGCGCTGTCCCAGACACCTGAGTCGCCGCCCGTTCCAATTCCAGGATGTCCCAGGCAACTGAGACGATAAACAGGATTCAGGGCCTCGTTTTCTATGTATAAGTGAAGAGGAGGCACTCGCACTCAATATTCCCACACAAGCCATCCTCTGAACTTTGTCAAGTTGAAGAATATGTTTTCGCTTTGCTGTAATACGCCACCATACAATAGCGGCGTACGTTATCATGGGGATCACCATAGTGTAGATCCAAAATAGCACTTTAGGTGTCAGTCCCCATGTACACCCAAAGGCTCGTTTAAAGTCCCAGAAAGCCCATAGGACTTTCTTGGTTCAAGCCTCAATATGATCATTCCAGCTCAGTCGTGAGTCCAGAATTACTCCCAGGTATTTAACTACCCCTTAAGTTAAAGAGTCCTTCCAATCAATGTAATTGTGGGAAGTCTCCTCATTTTCCTCTTTTTTGTAAAGAGTACTATCTCGGCCTTGTCTGGATTTATTCCAAGTCCCTCTCTGGGGCACCATCGTTCCGTGATCCGGAGGGCCCGCATCATTGGCCCCTCCATGTCCCAAACATGGCGACCAGGGCACAAAATGACTAGGTTACCAGCATAGGCCTGTGTATACAAACCGGCATTATTCAGTTGACTCATCAGGCTGTCCACCACAAGGCTCCACAGCAAGACTTCGTGGTTGACTTGTCATCCCTAAACACTCCCACGTTGTGTTGCCAGAGTGTGCACAACTTCCCTAACTTGTGGGAAACGTAAATTTGTCAACGTCGCGCTCCGGTATAATGCAAATTACTTTTTAAAATAATGTAATTAAAATACTCATTCATTTTTACTGAAAAAATCATAACTCAAAAATCGTACGTGTTGGGAAGATTTTACCGTCATTTTGGCATTTAGGGACCAAAGAATGCCTTTTACATTATAGTCGTAAATTGGCTATAAAGTAGTGTAATTTTGCTCTCTCTCTCTTTGTCAACCTCTGTCCATTCACTCCTGGATGTAGGTCTCTCTCAATTGTTTACATCTTTCTCAATTCTTTGTCAATCTCATCCAGTGCCCGCCACTGTCTTTATGTCGTCCACCTATCTCTTTTGAGGTCTTCCCGTGTTTCTTGTTATCTCCCTCGGTCTCCATTCCAGGATTCTTCGTGTCCATCTGTTGTCCTCATATCGGGCTATGTGACCAGCCCATTGCTACTTCATCTTTGCAACCTCCTTCATGATGTCTTTGACTTTCGTTCTTATCTCGGTGTTTCTAATCCTGTCTCTCAATGATATTCTAAGTATGTTTCTTTCCATCGCTCTTTGGACTGTTTCTAATTCGTTAGCGGATTTTTTGGTAGATATGGTCTTTAATCCATACGTACACACCGGTAATATGCATGTGTCGTATACTTTTCTTTTTAGATTTATGGGAATTGAATTATTTTTCAGGATGTATGCAAGTTTACCGAAAGCGGCTCATGTCAGCTGTGTTCTTCTTTTTATTTCAGCATCCTGGTTTGATTTCCCTAGTCTGTCATGACCCAAGTATACATAGTGTTCGACGTTTTCTATCCCCTGGTTCTGTACTGTTATGTTTGCCTGTTCGTGGCTCATTATTTTTGTTTTATTGTAGTTCATTTTAAGGCCTACAGATGTGGATACGTCATTTAGCTGTTGTAGCATTTCGATCAATTCTTTGAGATTACTTGCAATTAAGATTATGTCATCAGCAAATCTGAGATGGTTCAAGTATATTCCGTCGATGTTTATACCTTTAATGTCCCATTTAAGTTCCTTCAGGACTAGGGTGAACAGTTTTGGCGAGATAGTGTGCCCTTGTCTCACTCCTCTTTGTAGTTTTATGGGGTTCGTTTTCGTCATGTCGTGTATTTTTATTTGAATGGTTGCATTTTCGTATATGTTCTTTATGATGTTTATCTATCTTGAATCAATTCTTGCGTTTTCTAGGGATTGTAATACTGCCCATATTTCGACGGAATCGAATGCCTTCTGGAAATCTACAAAAGCCATATTCGGTGCACTTCTCAATTAATATTCTTTTTGCTCTCAGCCTTTAGAATATTATGGCTTTTATGAGTCTTAGCTTATCTTTTTTTAGGATAAATGCCTGTATTTTTATCTGATCTAAAAAAGGTGTAGTTTGTAAATTTCGTTTGTGAGAGCCAATTTTAAGATACTTGCTTTTAGATTTTCTAATGCAATCAATTTTAAATATTATTTAGGCGTATTGAAACCAGTAAGCACTGATAAAAGCAAAAACAGCACAAGATCTTTTAAACTTAATTTCGATCAGACTTGCTTGTTTTTTGTCAGTGCGTATATTCTTAAGAAATAATAAATTACGATTAAAATGACTAGGCATAAATTATTTATAAATGTAGAGATGCAAGATTTAGTCTGCGGAAAATTTATTGCGCGCAGAGCTTATCGACGACATTTGGGAATATTGTATATACAAACTAAAGGAAGCCAGATTTAAAGATACGAAGATGGGATAAAAACTTTTCAGTCCTCCCTAAAGATGACGTTCGAAGCTCTATTTTAATTATACTACTTTAAACCTCAAGGTAAGTGGGAGCTATTATGGGTTGTTTTTATTCTGCGATTATATAAAGGTTTCAAATTTTCTTACTTTCCAAGTAGGAAAACAGCTAAAGTGACAGTTACGATGATTTTTTTTTATGAAAAATCTATCTACAGATATGAAGGCGGAGGAACTTAGACGCTACGTTGAGAGATTTTGCATCTACAACATTGAAAATGCTGAGCTTTTCGGTAGATCAAAATCCGTCAGAGCCGAAGAAGTCATACAAAAATTTTCCAAAAGAATTAAGAATGATTGTCTATTAAAATTGTCGGATGTAACTAAAATAGTCTAATGATATGTTGGGGATGAGGAAGCATGGTGGGAGTTGGGTTTGTCGATTCTTGGTCAAAAACTGTAATGTATGATTGCATGCGAACAGTATTTTTCTGTCTATTAGTTCAATCCAATAGTTATTGTGAACGAGTCCTGGATCCACCACTATATGATGAGACCAAATGTCAATCATAACGGTAAATATGCCGCGGAGAACCATTTGCAGCTACTATTTTTGGCTTGTAAAGGAAATTTCTTGATAGATTATCTAAAAAGGGCAAGACGATTACCTTGCTGTCCATGAAGAACTACTTTTTGGGACCCTAAGTCTAATATTTAATAGTATTTAACCCCATTTTTTTTGAGCTGCCTTCATATTTCCAATATTGGTCTATGCTAATTTCAATGCTATTAGTACTTATGTAAGTACGGAGAAGACGCATATATAGAAAACTTTGGCTTTGTGGTTTTGTTTAAAGGGACCCTTAAATAGGTTTTTAAGTTTTTCGTAAGCCGTCCAAGTGAGCTGGATTCTTCTTTTAATCTCCAATGATTGTGTTAGTTCATTTGTAGTTAATTTTTGTCCCAGATAAATGTAATCAATCACTGTATGTATGTTCTCCTCATTTATTTGTACTTGCTGATATTTTTCTTGATTTGTTCTTATTTAATTCTTGAATATTTTAAGGTTAAATTCTACCTACTGTAATCCCAATTTTATACCTGTTATCATTTCCCTTGAATGTATTGTGGGGGTTGAAAGTGGAAATAAAATTGCAGTTTAATGAATGAATTAGAAGATAGATTCCATTAGTTTATTACAGTTTCACTGACGATTCCATCAAGTAGTTGAGATGTGTAAGCAGAGAGAACCAGAGTGAAATTTACAGATAACAAATAGATGGTCCTTCGAAATAACAAGAACAAATCCTGAATTTAGTACTACAAAGACTAAGTTTGGGTCCAGCGATTTATGGAACAGTGTATTAGGAGAAAAATACTCGGTTATGTCGGAGAATCAAAGCATTTCTCCACAGACTTCATTCCTGCACTAATAACTTTGTATTCAGACCCACAAGAACCCGATAGATACCAGCGTAACCTTTTTTTTCCAAGAAGATGAAGTGCCGCCCCACTACGCTGCCTGACTCCGTGCTTATTTGAAAAATATTTTTTCGAATCGTTGAATTGTCAGTCAGATCATAAGTTTTGACCTCACTTGATTAGTTCTTGTGGGAATACTTAAAAACTAAAGTACACTTGACCCAGCCCGACAATTTGGAAGCCCTAAAAATTCAAATACGCCAAGAAGTACGAAACATAACCGCAGATGTAATCGACAATGTTCATAAATGAATTTATCCCAGTGACGGATCCAAGGAGGGGTGATGGTCCGGCCCAAAGCTTGGAATTCAAGAAAATAGACCTGTACACTAGTAATATGAATGCTATCGGCATCTTTCCTCCGGTCAATAACTCGCTTTCGCTTGCGATCGCAACTCTCAAAAGCTTTGAATTTACAAAAATAGACCCGACCCTGCCTTTTATCTAGAAATGGGAATGTTGTTGGCATCCCCCCCCCTCCCGTCGATAACTCGTTTTCGATTGAGATCGCCCCTCTAAGAACTTCAAATTCAGAATTGCCGCGGAGAACCAACACTAAAGGAAGCAAGGAGCGTCATATTTGCAGCTACTATTTTTTGGCCTGTAAAGGAATTTTCTTGGTAGATTATCTAAAAAAGGGCAAGACGATTACTTTGCTATCCATGAAGAACTATTTTTTGAGACCGTACGAGTTACTACTTACAAGTGAACGCCCAAATATGATTCTTAAGCGAGATGGGGTTTTAGCGAATTTTTTAGATCTATCAAAATCAGAAAGATTTATATGCCTGATTATTCATAGGTCATAGGGATTAATTACGTTTGCCTTCGCGCAGTCCTAATTTTAATCCGATAGATATATGCAATAAACACTCGCGAAGAAGTATGGTAAAAATAATTATAGATTTACAAGCCAAACGGCTTCGCACTCCATCCAGGGAATTTTAAGTCATACCAAGTATACAAAAATACCAAAAGTAAAGAGCCCTGTGGAGACCCTTTCCATGTTATCGGATCCTAGGTGATGTGGTCTGCTGTGTTTCCCACAAACTTTCGGACGGTCTGCACCGTTACAAGGAGAACTGCTTTCTGAATCGGTTTATACAGATCCTCACTAAGGCCCAGTCCCTTGATGTTCTGCACAAGGTTCTTTGGTATTGTTAGTAAAATTATGGGACTCGGTTGGATGTTGTTCATTACCCATTGTCTGTGAATTTGCATCACCAAATCTCTGTATTTGGTAATCTTCTCGTTGTATTTTTGCCTTAGGATGTTGTTGTTAGGTATAGCCATGGAAGAATAATAAAAATGATTGGTATTATCATTATTATTATGTTTTGTAGCAGGCGGACCAGTAAGTGAAGCATTCGCACACACTGATTGTCACTTTACTTTAAAACAAAAAGTACAGTTATATATATATATATATATATATATATATATATATATATATATATATATATATATATATTATTTACATAATACACATGTTTGGTTCTATTAACGTATAATGATTAGCAATTTTAAAATTATTTGTGGACTGGTCGAGACAACTTCCTGATACGAACTACCTCTTTAGTTAAAAATACTGGCGATATAACCGTTTTAATTGTTCAGTTCTCAGCCTTTGAGTATGACCTCGTAAATTATCGTTTTCATTGTGATGGAATATATCGACGTCGATAGAGTAGTCACAATACTGAATTTTGCAAGTTTAAATGAGGTCGCCACCGTTTCGTGTTTATTTAAGTGTTATTAACCTGAAGTTTCTCATTATAGTTGTTATTCCTAAAAGAAACTGGCAGTTTAGTAGCACGCTTCTGAACCTTTTTCAGAAGCTCTACATCCTTTACAAAGTAGAGTATTTACACCATCACAGCATGCTCCAAGATCGTTCAGATATAAGTCTTATAAATACTCAGAAACATCTCTGTTGTTATGTTACTTAAATAAATAGGAGTGCTTGCCTTTTTGACGACCCTCTTCACCTGTTTTTTTCTTTTTAATAGCGATGTAACCGAAACCTCTAGGTCTGTTTGGGTTTCGATGGAGGACACTGTAGCACCGCTAAATGCATATGCAGGCTCAGGATTCCCTGTCCAATGTGAAGCACTTTGCATTTTTGTGAATTGAGTCTATTTAGCATATTGCTCATCCATTGCTTAAAGATAGTTAGGTCTTCATCATCCAACACCCGTATTCAAGCATTAATATTCTGGATCAGTTTGGTAGTGACCTATCTCCTTCGCCAAAATCCATGCCGATTTTCAAACTTTTTCTTCTGAATATCCAGCAGGAATTTCGTTACCTTACTGAAGATTTATTTTTTCCATAGTTTTGCAAACCTCTAATGTTAGACTAATTTGGCGGCAATTTGCTGAATCCAATACTGCCTATTTTATATATGAGGTTGAATATGGCTTTTTTCTGTAGTTCTGGCACACCTGAAATTATAGATTCCTTTATCACCTCAACAAGAAGCCTCATACGCTCACCAGAATACCTCCTGAGAAACATTGGAGAAATTATAGATAACGTAGTAAAACTAAAATTTTACTTAAAAATTCCACTTTAATTGAAACTTGAATAAGCGAAACAGGTCGGATATTTTTTCTTCAAGTTTCAATTAAAATGGAATTTTTAAGTAAAATTTTAATTTTGCTACGTTATCTTTAATGATATGGAGTTCCACCAAGTATCGGCAAAATCAACATTAGAGAAACCTGATCAGGTTCAATTTCTGATTCAATTTCTTGTTGGCTTAGCGCTTTACTAACTTTATCAGCTGTGAATCTCATTTCTTCCAAAGAATGCTCGTTTCTTGTTTGAAGATACAGTCCTAGTAGTTTACCCGCCGGATTCTTAACCAACACACTACGAAACTGTTCAGCAAGTACCTCTGCCACGTCATCAGCAATGGTTGTAATTTGATCCTCATTATTTTTTAGCTGGGGGTGGCGTGGTTTGAATACAATATTTAATGGTGCTACTACAGACTAAAATAGCGATAAAAATACAATAATAGGTTGGATCCTTAAAACTTTGGTAACAGTAGTTAGGCACTAATATCTTATAAAATCTTGCAAATTAAATGGTGGCTGTTTCTTGTTAATGGTAATAAAGAAAAGGATGATTTATTTTTTGGAAATATATCTCTGGTTCTCTTTTATTACATTTTTCGCTCATCCCATTATCCAATCACTGAAAACAACTACCTATTTAAAATTGTGTATTTGCCGATTTAATGATAGACTGTCCAATATCAACAGTCAAACGGTTACAATAAGTAAAATGTTTTGAACCTTACACTGCATTATAGATTACTTGTAACGCATTGATAGAAAATGCTGCAACAAAGTCATTTTTCTCAATTTACAGAATTTTAAATTACCTCCATAAAACCCTCTAACAGAACTGTGACTACGGAAACGGTTACGACCAGTTATTTGTTCAAACCAGATCGTCTACGTTAGCAGTTATAAATATAGACTATAAACTCAAGTTTTTAAAATGTAGATTTAGAATGTTATGAAATTTTATTTTAAAAATTATGTTCAGGAATACAGGGGTTGACTGTTACAGAAACAAATTGTAAGATATGTGTTGCCGCCTTGTAATAAAAAAGTATTTTGAATCCTCGACCGGATTGAACCGATTTCTGGAAAAAGCGCAAAATAACAATATATTCTTATATGAAATTAGAAATTTAGAAATTGGCGCCAAATGTAATTCATATAAAAATATCGAGAAATATTTGTATGTATCTCGAGTTGATAATTATTTGTTTCATTTAGTAATAATTTACCGCCAACTTCAAAAATTTCAATTAAGTATAAAAATTTTTAAGGTTATTTTTCGCTTACTTAGGGGCTCTATTTTTCTAACAAAATTTAATTTTTCGATTTTTAAGTTCAAATTGAGTTGAATTTCTATGGCCGTAAAAAGTTCCCATTGTAAACCGCACTAAATTAAACAACAAAAAATCTTTAATTCTGAAAATTCTCCAAATATGAGTTCTTAATGAAATTGTATCAAGCAAATACTTAGTCTACCATACACCAATATTGAAAAAAAACTAGAGATATTTAAATTTTGTAGTCAGATATATTTTATCCTGTATATTGAGTTTGAAGAAATTAATTTACAACCCATAAAATATTTTCCAAGAAATTTATAATTTATAAAATTTGATGCAACTAGAGAAAAGACCAAGAAAATTTTGTCATCCTGCACGTAACCTCAAAGGTATCCAAAAAATATTTTTCCAGCACATAATCTGAAATACCTCAAAATCCTAACGTCGTGGGCTAATTCAAACTTCGGATTCGGATTCCAAGCAGCAAATTATTTCTGAAATAACCTCCAGCTGCCCCACAATAACCAAGACCCCATTATTTGTAGACCTATGTTATCGATTGTCTGCCGTGTCCAATAGAACTCAAATGTACCAGCAATTCCATAGAATAAGTTTGAGAATTATACGTAAAATTTATTATTAAATTTCCGTAAAATTACTTCAATATTAATGATGTTACTAATGTACAAATTTTAAAAAAGAATCGAATTATACAGGATTATATATGATATATGTCAAAAAACAAACGTTTATATAAGCAAGTTAGCGACAAAAATCTAAAGATGAAGCCTTGAAAATAATTTGAAGCCTAGTTGCCTCCCCAAAAAAAACGAAATTTTATATTTCTGTCGGTGTGGTAATAAATCATGTTAAGGAATTTTTCAAATATTTGCCTTAAGTATTCTTGGTTCCTTAAGATTTGAGATATTGAATATATAATCCTTAAACCCCCTTCATCTTATCGTTGCTTACCCTGTACATAAAACGTGTTGCTTATATTATCTTGCTGATTTTATGCATTGTGAAAGATATATGTGCTAGAGTCAAAGGATTAAAAGAAATAGATTTAGTAAACATACTTATATTCAATATATTTTTCAACATTCAGACGATAATCCAAACGATTTTGCACCATATTTATAAGATAAAAACATCAAAGTCAATAGTTTTTAAATCGCATGTTATGCCAACTGGTATAGATAATAAGATCGTTTAAGCGGTTTTTTACTAGCGACACAGCACGGCTTCGCCCGGTTACGATAGAGTTTACAAATGAGATCTGTTTTTGAAAGCTTGAAAGTTTGGAATGTGATATGTAGTACGTAAAATAATAAGAAACTGTCGATTTTTTTTCTACTATAAAATTAATTTCTAGACCTTATTAAGCCTTTCTTCCTCAGAAGCCTGAATAAACGGATTTTATCTGACAGTTACACATAAGAATGAAAGAGCCAGCATACGCTTTTACTCCACGTCAAATAGCTCGTTGAGCTGTTAATTTTTCCATATTTATGGAAATTTGTAAAAAGAGTAAATAAGGAATTAAATATATAGCAAATAATTGCTATTCAACGAATAATGCACAAATTAGATGGAGTTAAGGAGTTGCCTTCCACTCTTGCATGCCTGTATAAAAAATCAAAAAGCTTCTTTCTGATCAAAATTTTGGACTTTTATCAATTTTTAAACGAATTTTTTTTATAATCTATGAATTATTGCGAAAAAAGACTTATTTTTTTTCAGACTTTAATACCCATGTATCTTAAAAATTAGGTCCTTGAAGATTTTATGATTTATCAATATGCGAGAATTATCACCTCTCATTTATTGAGAAACAGCTTAACCTTCAGCGAAAACTTAAATTAAAATTCACTCAATAGTTTTTGAGATAAGCTCGAAGATATAGATATAAGCGGCCAAGAACTTTTTTTCTCGATATATAGTATTTTTCTGTACTTCATATATATATATATATATATATATATATATATATATATATATATATATATATATATATATATATATATCGTAGGTTTCACGGATGGTGGGATGAATGGTTTGGTTATTCCGGGTTTCAGTCCATTCGTTCAAAAAATCGTTTTCACAACGTTTCGCCAAAATCTCATTTCGCATTTTCATGCGGTTCATCTCGTGACTCGCTGAGAACTGATGGTGGCCTCTGATGAATGTCGAGTTTTGTGTAGCTGGCTCGCTTTCTGATGGACGAGTGGCTTCGCAGGCTCTTGCCCTCTGTAGAGTGCGATATATTTGGTGCTTGTCTCTCGTCTCTTGGTTGATTTTTGTTGTTTAGTTTCTTGTTTTTTTATTAATGTTTTCCATGAGATTGAGATATCGGTCAGTATGTGTGGGTTTCCGATATACGCTAAAACCTCGAATGTTGTTAGGTTTTCGAGTTAACAGGTCCAAAAAAGGAAGTTTATATTCTTGCTCGATTTCTGGCGCGAATTGGATTCTATGGTGGATATTATTCAGGTATATGAGGAAATCGTCCAGGTGTTCTTTTTTATGTGGTCATATTATAAAAATATCATCCAATAGCGTTTCCAAAATTTCAGTTTTAAGAGTATTTTTTGCAGTGGCTCTTGTTCGAGATATATCATAAAAAGGTTGGCTATAACTGGTGAAAGTGAGGACCCTATAGGTGCGGCATCTGTTTGTATATTTGGTTATCGAACATGAAATATGTGTTTTTTAGGCAGTGTTCTGCAAGTTCAATTGTGTAGGCTGGAAAATCTTCGTTTATGGCGATTTTGTCTAAAGTCTCCTCCAGTGGTATGCTTGGATATAGCGATTTTATATCGAGGCTTGCTAAGAAGCCATGTTCTGCGAGATGAATGTTTTTGATCATGTTGGTCAGATGTTCGGAGTTTTTCACGAAGGAATCGGCCAGTTCGACTTTTGATTGCATGATGCTTGCTAAATATTTTTCTAGTTTTTGTGTTGGAGATTCCCCTGTGCTCACTATTGGTCTGAGTGGAGCATTTGTTTTGTGTTTTTAGGTAGGCCATACAGTTTTCGACATTTGCTTGATTCTTCCTTTGGTATTAAAGATTTTTCAGTTCCTGGGTCTTGTTTTGAGGCTTTGATCTTGGCTTTCGTAGTTTTTTCAAGGTATGTTATTGGATTTCTGTTTGTTTGTTTGTAAGAGACGTTTTTGAGAATTTCTGACATTTCCTGCATATATTCGTTGGTATTCATTACAACCGTGACATTTCCCTTATCTGCTGGTATTATTATTATTTCCCCATTCTTCTTTAAAGATGAGAGGACTTGATGTTCAGCTCACGTTAAGTTTGAGTTGGGAGGCCGGCTTGATTTCGAAATGCGCGTTATATCCTGTCTGGCTTGTTCGCTATTTTCTTCAGGGATGTTCTTTAGGGCAGCTTCTTTATTCGAAATTATCTCTTCTAAGGGGACTGTTTTTGGCGTTACGGCAAAATTAAAATCTTTTGAAAGGATTAATTTCTCGGATTCTGTTAATTGGTAGTTGGAGACCACCATCAGTTCTCGGCGAGTAACGAGACGAACCGCACTTGAAAATGCCAAATGAGATTTTAGCGAAACGTCGTGAAAACGATTTTTTGAACGAACGGACTGAAACCCGAGGGCCAAAAAACTTATTTAGTATTAACTTAAAAATAATTAAAGAAGAAAAGGCAAGGAAATTACGGATGAATAAATAAATTTTTATATTAACATAACTTTTTTAAATAATTTATAATAAAATTGTGCGATCTGTTTTCAAATTAAATACTTATCTATATAAAATTTAGTATTTTTTATATAAATTAATTATACTTACTTGCTACTTCCTTCTGAACTTCTACTACTACTATGGCCACATTGGCACGAATGCATTAAGGTTGCGTCCGCAATGCCTGAGTCATGCCCACTCGAATGCAAACTCGTAATTGACTTCTCTAAGCCCATAGAACTTCTCGGTCTGTCTCGATATCCGCCAATTTTCGCCCCATATCGAGGACATGTGATTTCATGTCGCGATGACGGCGTATATGCCATGTGAAGATCGTGAGAAACAGTGTCTGGATAGTGCATTGGATCGCCATATGTTGGAGGGAAAAGACCAGCTTTCGATGAATTAAGAGCGTATGCAAGAGGCGACGAATAACTTTTTAAGCTGCAATGAAATAAATATATTAACTTTATCTAGAGTTTCCCTACATATATGTAGCTTATCCTAAATAATCCAAAGTTCCCGAACATATTTGAATAATATTTTAACTGAAATGCTGACGGTAATAATAAAATAATCGTTGAAAATTGCTCTTAAGTGTGTAGGAATGTACAATGGAGGTTTTATACATTAAAATGTAATACTTTAATTGTTTAAAGCCATCATTCCACATTTAAATTTTTTCATAGATTATTGGATGTTAAAAAATATATTTAATTATATTGACTAAATGTAAGATTTGTCAGTAAAGCTGAGTTTAATTTATATAAAATTCAATGTATTTAAAAAAAAGTAAGTTTTCTTCTGCTGAATTAAATACAGAATTTATGAAATATCAAAAGCTATTAACAAACTCACAAATCGCAAATTTAATACTCATATACAGTAAAACTAAAATTACCAAGCTCACTCAAATCATATATAATAAACGAACTAATCAACAGAGCGAAAAAAGACGGTGCGTGTAGAGAATTTTCCAAAATACTTACTGATTACAAAAAAAAAAGTGAAGCCAAAAGAAATTCCTGGAGGAAGCTATGTCAAAAAGTCGAAGGCGTACATAGCAAATAATTATCATACAAATTAGATGGAGTTAAGAAGAGATCGGCAAATTGCAAACGAGGTACATCAATGGATCCCACAGCGTTGTAGCTCTTAAACCATTCTATAGAACAAGATCATCTTGATGTGAGTTGTCATCTCAATATTTCTGATATAGGGTGCTCTGCAGAATCCTAAGAGCAAGTATAGCTACATAGATACCGAGGTCCAGGAAAGACGAAATCTTTTGGATCTATTAACCTGTATTTTTTTTGTTGGAGCTGGCAGAGGATCTAGTTGAAAGGCACATACGGGAAGTCTCGCTATAAGAGAGATCACTACACCCCAATAAACATGCCTATCAATGAGGAAAATCATGTGAGTCAGCTCTACATCATCTGGTAAAGAAATTAGACTCTGCTATGAATAACAAGGAAATAGTGCTAACAGCCTCCCTTGACATTGAAGGAGTATTCGACTATATCTCTCTCGTTTCTATGGCAACGTCCGCCAAAATACGTAACATTGAAGGTGGTTACAAAACATGTTCAAAAGCAGACGAGCACAATCAAGTCTATTGGAGGAAACCGTGGAAGTATCGGTACCCAGAGGCTGTAGGTAGGAATTCTCTCCAAACTTCTGTGAAATGACAAAACATGGCAAAACATTATCGGAACTCATACAGAGGGTTCTGATTACAGTGAAGCACCTTACGGTATATTCTTTTGAAAATATACTTATCCCCTTCACTAAAAAAAGCAAGTTGAACGAATTAAAACTACCAGCTCTACACCACTGCAGATGAGGCAGGAGGCTAAATATCGAAATGTAATCTTAAATGCAGAGCTTATATGGAACTTATATGTAAACACTGGTTCTATACTGTTGTGGTAGAATTCATGATTTATTATGGTTGGATTGTATGGTGGACAAAAATCACTCAAAGACGTGCCATTCTGGAACTCTCCAGCGACAGCCCTGCCTATATATCACGGGACTTCAAAACAAGGGGGGCAACTGGAGTAGGAATGTATGGACCCAGCATCAGACACTATGAAAGCTTGGGTAAGTCACCGAGCATTTTTCAGGTAAAAATATATGCCATTAGAATATGTATTCAATTTAACAAGGAGAGAAACGATCACGGCCAAGAGATTATCATGATGTCGCATAATCAAGCAGCTATCAGTGCTCATAGCTCTCAAGTTATCAGTTCCAAGATGGTCTCGGAGGCCTATAGGAACTAAGTGATTTGAGTAAGAATAATAAAGTAGCCCTCATGTGGGTACCGGGATAGAGGGGAATGAAATAGTAGACAGGCTTGCGAGAAAAGGGGCTGAGATACCATCTTCAGGGCCAGAGCCTTTCTGTGGAATCAGTAGCAGCATAATGCTGGAAGAACTAAAGATAGAAGAAGAAAAGAGGAGATCCAATTATTGGACGCAGCTGCAAGAATTGAGACAAGCGCAGATACTTCTGGAGAACTATGACCAGAAGAGATTAAACGAATGCATAAGCTTAATTAAAACCAACTCAGAGTTCTGACCGGGGTCCTGATGGGGCATTGCCACCTGAAGGGCCACCTCAAGAAGCTCGGACTAGTAAAAAGAGAATAGTGCAGATTCTGTAAGGAGGACGAAACCTCTATTCATATCCGTTCAAAGTGTAGCGCTCTAGAAAACCCTAGGATGCGGTTTTTGGGAATAAACCAAATTGAAGAAGGGGAGCTATTCACCTTCAACCCGTCCAATATCCTAAAATTCCTGAGGGAAATAGGACTGGAAGACTTGCTCTAGCCGGGGTAATTCTTACGACTGAGCAGCAGTGGAGGGGCACGATAGATTTACGAGATGGCCGTGTCCAGATCCCCAACCACACGTACTACATACATGCATCATGGGTGTCATGAGATGCAGCTCAGACCTTATTAATTTTTACTTCTTCCCCTTGGATATAATAATCAGGGCTGAGGCGAAGGTAGGGACATAATATACAGGCTTGAAATAAGCAAGGTCTGTTGGACTGGACCAGCGAGATGACAAACTAATTGTTGGAAATGAGCAGCAAAAACCTATAACTTTGACGATACTGCATCGTTCAGATCGACTGGAAGGTAGGATTTGATCGATTGTTGAGTCAGCTAGGATACCTCATTTGGTATACAGACCGGTCCAAAACTGACCACGATAAAACAACCGAAATAAATGAAGGTACGTCCACAATCAACATAAGTGAAGCACTGGGGCAGCAGGCCATAGTGTTCCAGGCAGAAATACATGATATTAATACTTGTCTTCGAGATAATCTGACGAGGGTTTACAGGAGTAGGACAGTTCGTATTTTCTGTAACAGTCGGGAAGCGCTGAAAGTTCTCGCATGTTATCAGATAAAATCAAAACAAGTCTAAGATTCTCTTCAATATCTTATTGCTCCGGCAAAACATAATAAGGTTATTATTGCGTTCATACCAGGACACAAGGGCATCTTGGGCATAACATACCAACTGGAACCGGAATCAGTATTTAGAATTTCTAAGACAGCTATTCGTAGATGGTTATTCTGATGAATAAACAATCAATACCAGACCTATTGAAACAATCTTGCGGGCGATAAGCATAGCAGGCCACTGCTGAGTGAACCATTCAGACAAAAATTTAGGTTGATGATGGAACTAATAACCGCTCACTGCAGCTAAGAAAACATCTACACACAATGGGTATCTATAACGAAAAATCAATAGGTTGAGTATGTGAAAAAAAAAACATCATCTTTGAACGCGAAGACTTAACTTCAGGAATCAATCATTCCGAAAAATTTATACACAGAGAACAAACTTGTGAACGGGTTGATAAACCTGATTAAGGCAACCAACTTGTTCACCTAGAACAGATATAACAGACGACATAATGCCTTAAGGTAACAGTGTAAAAGTTCTTCAACACTAGCCTGCTATATTATTCAATGAATCAGGTTCACTTGACAACCGAAAATTTGGGTAATCTCGAAAAAGTGTCGCGGCTGTGTATGGCGATAATGTTATAAATTTAAGTTATTAATGTGAAACCACTGTCATTACTTATTTATATTCACTAAGCCAAAAATGATGAATTAAGTATAGATTTTGAAAATAAAAACGAGATATCGCGGAAATGTTTGGTTTATATTTTTTAATGTTATGTCTTTCACCGTGGAAAGTTACGATTTTAATAAGAAACATTATTAAGCGATTAATATTTTTAAGTTTCCGGCATGAAATTCCAGATGGAAAGCAACTGCCACCGCACAGAGACTTAATGTTTTTGTTTTGTTTTATTTAAATTTAATTTCAATTTCTATCAAAACGTGATTTCATTTAGTAAAATTTGAAAACAAAAACACAAACTTTAAGAAAATCATAGCTTTTTTAGATAAAGGTTATTTAACATCCCAAATTTCTAACTGTATTTTTTGTTTAATTGGCTTTTGAGTTAGTGCGTACAGTTACTATATAAATCTAAACTTTTATAGTATAATATAAAAATGACCTATCAATAATCATACATTAACATTTTATTTACACCAGTCGAGAATAGCAAAAGAATATTAAACAAAATTTATCAATATAGGTATAGAAACCCATTTCTGGTCACAGAGATTCTTCTGAGTCCCACAACTTTCCTAATACATTCGTACAAATGAAATATATACCTTCAAAATGTTATTGTTAAACCTTATTTAAATAATAAGATTATCAATATTCATATGTAGTTATAATGCCAAATTTTGCCAGGTTCTGATGAAGGTAATCAGATGCTCTTTTATTACGTGAGCCACTGAATATCCAGTAATGAATACCATCTGGACTCATACGTAGGGGTTATCGATCAGATTAATTTTGTATAATAAGTATTTTAGATTGCCATGTCCAATATTTCCATGTTCAATATTGCCCTTATAAATATTGTGTAGTGAATTATACCTAGTGTGATTTCGTCAAAACTAGAACATTATTCTCTTAAATTTCTAATACAATGAAATCCATTATTAGTTAAATATTATATAATTATATTGTAGCAACTTTTATGTCTTCTTCCATAATAATCTATTTGATTATTAGCTGCAATATCTATGTGACCCCTAAACCACAAAAATAAGATATTTAGATAATATGAATATCACCAAATTCTTGTAGGGGAAATTCATACAAAACGACATATATGGACAAAATGACACATCGGTCTTTATTCAAATTTGGCGGGTCCGAACGAGCCCTACGTAATCACGTCCGATAGTTTTTATATCTGTGACCAACCCGTCAAAACACTAGCGCCACTCCGTCATTCATTTTGCACTTTAAACAAGATTCTTGTTGGTTCAAGATTTGTTCACGTTGAACTAGATTTGGTTTCTGGTAAGTATTTATCATATATATCAAATATAAATTAACATTTCTTCCTGAAATTGAAAGGAAGCTTGTTGAACATTTAAAATTTTTGAAATGCGATTATCTGGTTTGACACGAGTATCAGTTCAAGAAGTGGAATCCCAGTTAGCAGAAAAAAAATGGATTTTTGCACAGTTTTAATGTAAACAAAGGCCGAGTAAGACAAGAATGGCTGGAAGGCTTTTTAAGGAAAGATAAAGACATATCTTTGCGAAAACCAAAATCCATATCAGTAGCTAGATCACAGACTTTTAATAGACCACAGGTGTCCAATTTTTAAAGGTATATCAAGCTTTACTATCTAATCTAAATATAAAACCTGATAAAATTTACAATATTCATGAATCCGGACTCTCGACAGTCCAGAAACCTCAGAAAATACTTGCAAATACCGGGAGAAAACAAGTGGGGTGCATCACGAGCGCTGAACGGGGATCGAATGCCTCTATTATATCTTGTATGTGTGTAGATCATATGAAAAATGAGCTCCTCGACGAAGCTCCCCCAGGCACGCTGGGGATAAATGAAGAGTCTGGTTGGATGACGTCTTTAGTTTTCTTAAAATGGCTTCAACATTTTCATAGCTATGTAAAATCCAACACTGAAAATAGGGTTATTTTTGTTGTTGATGGGCATGCTAGTCACAAAGGAATAAATATCTTAAACTACTCATCCTCAGAGCCGTTGTTTTTTCCTTTAGATGTTCTATAGCCTGCACCGAAATGAAAATTTGTCTGCGGTCAGGGTAAGCGGAAGCCAATGAATAGAAAGTTTTACCTTATACTACCCCTAACGTTGAGGAAATTAAAGAAAAAATAGCTCCAAATAAATCACAAGAAAGAAGAAGGAAGACACTCTTTAAGACAGACAGCAGCGACAATGAATCTAGTCTCGTTCAGGACAACGCACAGCAAGATGAAGTTGACTGAGCTTGTATTTACTCTAATGATCTTTATTCATGCTTCTAGTCTGGTGAAGTTTGGTTAAGGTGCATGCATTGTTCCCGTTGGGCTCATGCTGACTGCGTTGATCTATCAAGGAGAACTAAGCGTTTTATTTGTGCTCTTTGCGTATAAATTTATGAAAAATTATAGTATGACATTATGTCTATTACCCTTGTGCCATTTTGTCCATATAGAATGAACAAAATGGATTCTCATTGATCTCCATTAAAGACTTAATAACTTTTAGTTATTGAAATGTTTTGTTGATTTTTTTTTGCTAAATTTACAGAAAAATAACCAATATTGTTTGTTATGTGATTTAATTGCTCTTAATACTAATAAGTAAAAAGTTATGAGGCCAAAACAAAAGAGTATGGTATTTTGTACGTACTTCCCCTATTTTCTAAATAATTTCAATAGTGAAATATATGATCTAAGCCTTGTTTGGTAGTGTATAATTTAACGTTCGTTTATTTAGTTTATTGTAGAAATTTGCAGACGTTTCCCCAAAATCTCATTTGGCATCTTCTGTGTTTCTTGGTTGCAGATCAATTAATTGAGATTAAGTATATAAAACTAAATAAAACTAGTTTTATTGGAATTAAATTATTTAAATGGCTTAAATTGAAAGTCTATAATAAATTAGAATTAACGTATGGAGTACAGAAATATATTTTTATTTTGAAAATTATTTGCCTACGTATATGAGAAGCATACAATATAAACATACGCTCGCACTTACTAAGAATATAATAGGAACCTTAAAATTGTGGATTGTTTTATTCATAACATGTACCATAAATATTCTCTATGGTTTTACCGAATATTTTTAGCGTATGTATCTTCTCAAAAGTGGATGACTGTAATACGATAAGAATATAAAATTATTGTGTGGGTAGAGAAAGTTGAAAGAAATATTGAATTCGGAAATGCAAAAGTATTGCTATTAGCTTGGAAACAAGTTATAGAACAAAAAATGGTGAAACCATGAATCTAGCAAAGAAATCTTGAAACTATGATGGATTGATTGAAAAAATCAATTGTACCAACTTTTCTTGAAGTAACTGTTGGCAAAAATTAAATAAAAAACAACAGAATAATTTGAGGCTGATTAATTGCATTTCTGGCAACGTGTTTACTTCTTCTTTTCTTTAAAATGTTTGTTTTTAACCTAAAAATAAAACCTCATACTAATGGTAGAGAGACTTTAAATTTTTTACTAAACAATCATCTATGGAAGTAGATATTTCATTGCTTTTGCTGCAGCTAGTAATTTGATCTTACAATCGCTGAATTTTAATATTGATTTTACTTTGGGAAGTAAGAATTTTTTAAGATTTCTGCTTGTAAATTCTAGAACATCAAATATTGATGTCTAAAGATGAAAAAGTAATATTTTACGTCCCAGGGTGCAATGTTAAAAATGTGTGCTTTTAAATTTGCTGTTTAGCATAAAAAAATTTGTAGCTTTCAGTGTAGCTTTAAGAGAAGAAAAAATTTAACCTCTGCTGGTTCATGACGTGGAAATCGTCAATAAAAAGTATATTATTGTAAAAAAAAGTATTGAATTTTGTCGTAAGATTTGTTAAATAATGTTAATCATCAAATAATTGAAAAAGAAAAACGATTTGGCGGAGAATAGAAAAATCCTCAAATTAAAATATAACAGATTGTATGTACAGGGTGCTGCAAATTTGAGTCTATGTACAGGGACTTCGGTAGCTGTAAGAGATACATTAGTTAAATAGGGCCTCTGAAAAACTTCGACAAATTACACATATTTATCACGTTTTCTCCTCCACACTATGATATTATAAGGTGTCAAATTATACATTTCGGATTCGATGGACCATCAGCAACTTAATTTTTTTAATACGCATGTGGTAAATTGATTCCATTTTTAAAAGATTTATTTTTTCCCAAATTTAATGTTGTGTTACATTAAGTGGCCATAGTAAGAATACCGCGTGAGGGGTTGCTGGTCCCCCATCGGGCGCCTCCCTGGGTGGCGGATAGGGGAATGCCTCTCAGATATGGGTGGTACCAAGGAAATTAATATCTGGGGTGGACCAAAACTAGCATAGCAACGTCTGACTCAGAGTGGGCGGTTGCAAACAGCGTCGGACCCAGAATGGGCGGCTGAAACTAACACTCACCAACACGTCTAGCCAGCGCGGTGTTTTAAAGGCTAAATACCCCTTATAAAAATGTCAGTTGAAAACACACAAGTACCCCAGGCAAGTAGGAGATCATCTCCAGAATTTTGCACTGATAACCTATCAGTCTGTCCCACAGATTCTGGGGGGGGGGGGCAAAACACTGACAAAGACAGTAAGCCATCCGAATAAGACGACACTATTATCAGATGAAAGAATTATTGAACTTGAGTGCGAACTAGAAAACATTAAATGGGACATAGTCGGTCTCAGCGAAGCCAGAAGACGTGCCGAACAATTTTTAAAACTAAAATTCAGACATAGTTTTTACCACATAGGTGACAATAATGATTCCGTGGAAGTAACAGGCTTCATTACACACAAGCGTCATGAAACAAATATTGTATCACTAAAGAAATTCTCCACAAGAGTGATTGGTCTTACTCTCAAATTAAACACCAGGTATAACTTGGAAATAATACAGGTTTATGCACCAACAGACCATGATGAGGAATAAGTGAATCTATTCTACGATGATATTGAAGCTGCTCTTAAAGACCAACAAGCACATTTTACTTTTATATGTGGTGATTTTAACGCCAAAATAGGAATGAAATCTAACCCAACAGAAACGCCACTGGTAAACTTTGGCTCGGACGGCAGAAACGAACGAGGTGAAATACTCTTAAGATTTCTGCTGCAATATAAACTATATCAAGTGGATAGATTTTTCCAAAAGAAACCACATAGAAGATGGACATAGCAAAGTCCCGACCGAAGAACAAGGAACGAAATAGATTTCATTATCACCTACAAGAACCACATAGTTAAAGACATTACGGTATTAAACACGTTTGCTACCAATAACGATCATATGAGGTAAAATAGAAATATGTTTACAAAAGGAGATGTATAGGATGATCAAGAAGAAGAACAAAGGGAGGCCATGGATGAAACCATCAGATGTAGATGGTTTTCAGCAGTGTATTGCCGACCTAATTAGCAGCCCTGAAGCAGAAACTGACGCTAACGACCTAAATAATAAATTAACAACTGCCTTACTAGAAAGCCAGAACAAATTTTGTCCTAAAACCCAAAAGGAAGAGAAGCTCAGTCAAAATACCAGACAACTAATGCAGAAAAGAAGAGAAATGAGAAGCGAAACGGACACTAAAGCTAATGAACTACAAAAATAAATAAAGAAATATCCAAAGCTGTTAGACAAGACACTCGAAAATACAACCAAGAACAGATCGAACATACCATTGAGAACAATAAAAGTATGAAAGTATTGAGAAGAAAATTAAAAACAGGAACAAGCAAATAATCAAAGTGAAAGATAAGAATGATCAGTTTTCAACAGACAGAGAGGAATTCCTTAAAGTAGTCGAAGATTTTTACAAATTTTTATACAGAAGCCAAAATAAAGAGAATAGCAAAGATCAAGTACCAGAAATATTGACAAGGAAAAAGGGCATTGTCAACCAAGGATCAGAACAAATGCTGGAAATCACAATAGACGAAATAAAACTAGCCCTAAGAAAAACTAAGAATAACAAATCTCCAAGCGAAAATGGTGTAGTTACTGATGCAATCAAAACCGGAGATGTTGGTCTACTTAAAAAAAAAAGATCTTTGTAATATGTGCCTTTTGGACAGTACAATACCCGACAAGTGGCACAATGCTGAGGTAATTTTGATTTATAAAAAAGGAGATCCCCATGATTTGGAAAACTACAGACTAATAAGCCTTCTTAGTCACCTATATAAACTCCTAACAAGAATAATAATGAATCGACTTGACAAAAAACTTGATTTCTACCAACAAATAGAGCAAGCGGGGTTTCGTACTGGGTCTAGAATAAACGATCACCTACAGAGCATCAACACGGTAATAGAAAAAACTATCGAATACAATCGACCACTCGTTCCGGCTTTTGCGGATTTTCATAAGGCCTTTGATACGGTAGAGCTTGACAAAATTATGGAAGCATTACAAGCATGTCGCATTGACTATCGATATACAAAGTTAATTTACAATATATACAGGAATGCAACTCGGTCGGTGAAACTACACAGAAACAAGGATCATATCTCAATTGGCAGAGGAGTTGGACAGGGTAATACATTATCGCCTAAACTGTTTACTGTAGTACTAGAATACGCCTGTAAAAAACTCAAGTGGGAAAAAAAGGCCTGAGTGTAGACGGTCAAAGATTAACAAATTTGAGGTTCGCGGACGGATAGTTTTGTTTTCCGATAATCTCAAGGAGATATGTTACATGAACTTCAGCAAGTATGCGCCAACGTGGGTTTTAAAATAAATATATCAAAAACAAAATTTATGATCATTCTGGTACCTAGTGCAAATGTCAGTATTGGAGACAACGAAGTGGAGCTTGTGAAAAAATACATATACCTTGGACACGAAATAAAGATCACAAGAGATAATCAAACATGCGAGCTACGGAGAAGAGTAAATCTCGCATGGGCAGCTTATGGAAAACTTAAAGACATCTTTAAAAGCGATATACCAATTTCTTTAAAACGTAAAGCATTTGACCAATGTGTGTTACCGGTTATGACCTACGGTGCCGAAACTTTGACACTGACAACAGCAAATTCTAAAACGCTGCAAATAGCTCAGAGAAAGATGGAAAGGTCAATGCTAGGTATATCGCTACATGACCGAGTTAGAAATGAAGATCTGAGACGAAAGACAGGAGTTACCGACGTAATTTCCCGAATTGCTGCACTGAAATGGAATTGGGCCGGACATATCGCCCGAATCAGTGATAGAAAGTGGACGAAGAGATTACTCGAGTGGAGGCCGAGATTAGACAAAAGAAGTAGAGAAAGACCCCCTACTCGTTGGACTGACGATCTCAAGAGAATTATAGCAAATTGGATGCAAATCGCTCAAGATAGAGCACAATGGACAAGAATAAGGGAGGCCTATGTACAGCAGTGGACGCAAAGGGCTAGATGAAGAAGAAGAAGAAGAAGAAATTAGAATACCATGTGGAGAAGAATCCATATGCACAGACTGGAATTTGTAGCAACCTGAATATTGTCCAGACTTTAATTTTTCAAAAAATCTTAATGAAATTTAATGATCAATTTTGCGAACACAGGATAAATTTCTCAAGATCTCATTAATTTTATTTTTTAATTACTAGTTTAAACCTTAAAACAACAAAACAAACATATATAAACTGTATGTCACATTACCGGATTTTACGTACCAATTCAGTTGAATAAAAATGAGGTTATCAACTATTGTTAATATTCAAATTTTTATTTATTAGTTTCAAACCTATAAGTTTTTGTATTAAGAACAAAATATCAAGACCTTGGAAAATTATTGAAGACTAATTTTTAAAACTGATAAAAAAAACAAAAACCGCCGAAAAAAATACATCTCTGCAGAAGAAAACTAACAAACAAAATTTTGTTCAAATTCAAAATTAAATAACTTGTATTTGCATCGATTTAAATAATGTTTTTGAGGTTGAAGGCGCTTTCATCTTAATCATCGTCTTATATTGAGTTTGCAAAAAGTGTCATTGCATTTGATATTAAATAGGGTAGAATCTCAAGTTGCATTTTGGCCGTAATTTCTAAATAATATTTGCAAGTATTTCAGTCATCCCATACTTAAGTTTCATTGTACCCATTTTTTTCTAATTTATACTGATATATTTATTGTAAAAAAAATTAAGAAAGTTATATAATTTATATACAACAATAACGAAAATTAGAAACATTACAGATAATTAAACGAAAATAAACAATTATATTTATTTTTTGGCGGATTGTCAAGAAATTTACAGTTAAAAGAGAATCTATTTCCCATTTCTATATATTAGAACTACTGAAGAAGCATATTAAAGTGAATTCAGATATAACTAACCTTATTAACGATTTGCTTATGCGACCAGAGAGGCAGCAAAATAGAATAAATGGCATTTATTAGGCGAAGCTTACTTACAAAAATATACGTATAATCCAATCGATTTTTTTGAAATTCACTACTAGACAATCAGTGGCACATCGTGTGTAAGCTCAAAGTAAGAACCAAAATAATTATTGTTCATTTTTCTCTTAAAACTAAACTAGGGAAGAGAAATTACCACATTCTGGATTCTGCAAATCAAATATTTTCAGAATATTACAAACGAATGTGCAAGTCTGATAATTTTCCCATAAGTCGATAATTTGAAATTACCATAGATATTTACTAAAGAAGTTCTAAAAAAAGGATTAATCTAGGAACTTAAGAGATTAACTATTTCCATGTAAAGTTGTGAAATTGCACTGTTGCATTTTAAAATGTTGTGACATCTCATTCATGAAAACTAGCAAAAATGAGCCTTTATTTTATAAGAATTATTTTTTATTAGAAAGCAGCTTTTTATGGTGCATAGGAACCCTGGCAGTTTCGTCATGTTCATCTGTCGGTCTGTATGTCACAGACTTAATCAGTTGTTAATAATTTGTAATGAAATGTTGTAGGCATATGCATTCCAGTAACCCATTGTTACTTGCGAGGCCATGTTCATAGGATTACCATCACGGATGACCTGGTATGCAGATAGTGCTTGGATTAGGATGAAACTCTTAAGTATGGTCAACGGACTGACGCAGAGATATTTGGGTAATACAATAATATCACTCTAGCAATATGGCAAGATTAGGTAACGAGACTGTTTGAATTCGCAGAAGCTACCCGTCATGAGCATTGAAGATCGAGTACCACCCTTCTTACTCATTCATTCATTTAAGCCTCTAAAGTTGCTTAGAATTGTCGCCTTATTTTACGGGTGTAGATTTTGGTGAAGAGAATTTTCCATTAAAAAGTTTACAGATCGTATGAGGCTCCTTGATATGCAAGCGCAAGTTTTCTACAGATTTATCCTTAACTTTTGTGACGTTTAATTGCGAACTGGTTGTTTGTTTACAATAAAATACAAATTTTTAACTGAATTATTTGCATGCTTATAATTAATAATAAAAATAGATATATATTAAAATATGTTTAAAGTATTATGGCAAGGATCAGCGAAAACACTAGATGAGAGGCTGTAAGTATACTTCCACTTTTATAATTGATTAAACACTTTTTGTTTATCTCGTTAAAAAGCAATAAAAACATTACATTTTTGTATTTAAATTGATCCCACATTGTGGTTTTTGGCTTAAATTATCAATTGTTGGGCGCAGAATTTGATATTTATTTCATCAAAGCTATTTGTGCTGAAAAGGGGTAAAAAATGCAATTTTTCAAATGTTCAACGATTTTTAACTTAAACTCTGCGTTGGACGGAAAAACCAGAAAAAACACTTTTTGCTTAGCATTAATCGAGAAACCGAAAATATCTTTTATTTTACAAAAAAAAATTATTTAAAATTTTTTTGTTTATATCAAATTATCTGATTTTTTTTCGGAAATCCACCTCGATATTCATAATCAGATGGTCAAAATACATATGAAAACTTTTATGGAGCCATGACCCTTGATCGGCTACGAAAACTCGGACTAAGTCTTTTAACGAAATTGGTCCCATTAATTTACGTGTACTAATTATGAAATACATATTCTTTAAAATTCAATCTCTAACGTTTAACGATTTCAAAATTCAATTTTTTCGGTAATTATAGCATCTAGAAGTGAGAGCGGCAGAGCGTCGACCCGAAACTCAGGTAGCGAATGGACCGGTCAGAGCCTTGATAAAAGTATGTTGTTGAATATTATTTTATATTAGATATTTTAAATCAGCTTTTTATATTAATAGTTGCTTTGAGGAACTTCAGAACGTGAGAATAAGTGTGGTACGTAAAGTTGAAACTATATTAGACTCTCTATATATTCAACGCGATAGAATCAGTTTGCCAGTTTATTAAACATTATTAAACTTTAGCTCAAACGCGCTGAAATTATCTGATAACTTAAATTCTCAGCGAGTATCTATGGCCAATAAGATAGTCTAACAATAGACTATAAAGGTCGGGAAATTGAAAAGAGTTGCTCAAATGGAGTCGGTGAATATCCCAGCATCAGTGGAAGACCACATATACAGGGTGTTTCCAAATAAGTGCGAAAAATTTTGAAGAGTTATTCTTGAGCTAGTTTTAAGCATAAAAGATAATATAAACATATGCCCGTTAATGCTTAGTTTTTAAGATACAGGGTGTTAAATTTTATTTTTATTTTAAGTTATTTTTTTAAATTTATATCATTTCTTTTTAAAAATAATTAAGTCAAATTTGAAACATATAAAACTTTTTACAGTTCTCTTAAATAAATTATTGTTATGTGAAATAATATACAGAGTGGTATTTTTTTCTAGGTCTGTAAAATTTTACCATCTCGAACTTTTTTTTCGGGGGCCATTGACTCAAATTGATTATTCAGTTAGCTTTCCAATCTTATTGAGAAACTTTTTTGTCTCCTACGTTTCCCTCTAAAAATCAGTTTTTTCACTAAAAAATAATATTTGTTTAGATGCGTCTCCAATTAAGTTCTGTAGGGATGGTTTATTAAGTGACGAAAAGATAATGTAGGCTGTTGTCAAATAAGTTCATCCCTAATTTATCATATTGTTTTTTTTTTTTGTTGTAATGTGTTATAATTTCTATGGATAAGTGTGACTGACTCGTATTCTTAATATAAAGTAAGTAAAAAATAGTAAAAATGGCAGAGTTTACAAATGTTAAAATGTCAAATGTGCTTTTGTTTATGGTCGTGCTGATGGAAATGCATTAGAAATTCAATAGATATTTGCTGAATTGTATCCACAACGTAGGTTACCTCATCATAACACATTTGCTCGTCTTCATAAGCGTTTACGATAAAATGGTACATTTCTAAAACGAATTTCTCACTGTGGGCGTCTTCGGGAGATAAGAGCTGTAGCGCTAGAGGAAGCTGTTCCTAATTTAATAGAAGCATTTCTTAAAATAAGTACGAAAAAAATTGTCTATATATTAAATATAAGCAATTCCAAAGTATTTCAAATTTTAAAAGAACACCTGTGGACTCATTGAAAAATAGGAGAGCAGCTGGATCGGAAGGAATACCTGCTGAACTGTTAAAGAACGGTACTGAAAAACTAACGTCCTTTCTCCAAGAACTATTTAACAGACTCATAAATAAAGATGATCCTAGTCCAACTATATGGAAAGAAGGCTGGATAACACGAATCCACAAAAAAGGAAGACGCGACGAAGGCTCAAACTATAGATGTATAACTGTAACCAACACAATGAGTAGAGTATACGGAAAACTGCTTAGAAATATCGTAGAATCAGAATATGGCCCCCAAGAAATTGAAGAAGAAGCAGGTTTTAGAGCTGGCCGATCGTGCGTAGATCATATATTTAGTTTAACTCAAGTTAATGAAAAGAAGGTGGCAAGAAATAGAGAGGTTCATCTGCTTTTTGTTGACCTCACAAAAGCATATAATACGGTGCCAATCCAAAAATTATGGCACGTGATGGAGAAGTCTCCAATTAATAATACAGCGATCCAAACCATCAAACAGCTATACGACCAAGCATTCTCCAGAATTAAGATCGGCAGTAACTTATCAGAAAGCTTTCATGTGACCAAAGGCCTTCGCCAGGGATGTTGTCTATCATCAACTCTCTTTAAAATCTACCTCAATGAAGCTTTAAAGAATTGGAGAAGATCATGCAGTAGAATGGGAATAGAATTAAATAATGACACCCATTTATATACGCTCCATTTCGCAGACGACCAAGTGGCAGTGATCCAAGATAAAGAAGACCTCGAATTTATGACGAGGAAACTATTTATTATTATAAATAATACACAGAGTGGGGATTACCTGTCAAATGCAGTAAAACTAAATATATGTGTATCGGTGGAGAAGAAACAGATTTGGAAGTGGATGACAATATCATAGTAAAATCTGGTTCTGATTATACCTACCTTGGAACAAAGATCAGTCAAAGCGGACGAACTGAAGATGAAATATTGGAGCGAATAACTAAAGGGAAAAAATCTATCTGATGCCTAAACTCACTATTATGGGCAACAAATATCTCCAAGTAAAGAAAACATCTTTTATACAATGCAATATTTAAAAGCGTTGTATTGTATGGATGTGAAACATGGCAGATAAATAAAACTTTAGAACGTAAACTGCTGGCTCTTGCAATGGAGTTTTGGCGAAGATCTGCCTGAAAGTCAAGAATAGAACGGATAACCAACGAGAGAATTAGAGAGATTATGGGCGTATAGAAAACTATTCTCGATGAAATCGAACAACGTCAGCTGGTATGGTATATGACCACCCAATCTCCCATTTTTTATTTCGTATTTTGTTCACTGATAAGGCAAACTTTTCAAGAGAATCCATAAAAAAATTTCACAATAATCATATTTGTGCTGAAGAAAAGCCGCATGCATTCCTTGAAGCCAATTTTCAACATCAGTTTTCATTAAATGTATGGATTTGTGTCATAGACGATTATCAATTTGGTCCATGTTTCCTTCCATTAAGATTAAATGGCGACCAATACTGTCCTGCCCTTCTTGAAGACGTTCTTCTTTAAATTAGACAAGAATTATGATGGCGCTTCAGCACATTTCAGTATTAATGTACGCCTTCACAAATCGTTGGATAGGTCGAGGAGGCACTCAACACTGGCCTGCCCGAACCCCAGGTCTAAATCCTTTGGATTTTTATATCTGTGGTTTCCTTAAATCTTTGGTTTATGCATCTCCTGTTGAAGATGTCAAAGATTTGAGAAATCACATTATTGCGTCTTGAGTAAGGATAAGAAATACTCCAGGATTATTTTAACGAATACGCTCTACAATGAGACGAAGATCGGATTCTTACGTTACGGTTGAAGGTAGTCAATTTTAATATTTCTTGTAGTTTCTGTTATCAATATTTTGTTACTATTGTTCAAATTCTGTTATTATTATGTTGTATTTTTTATTAGTTCCTATGTTTAACACAAATATGAGTGAAAATTTATTAAAACAAATACATTACGATTTTATACTTATGAATTTTCTTTGTTTTTTTTTTGTGAAAAAACTATTGACTTTGGGAGGAAAATTTAATAGACAAAAAAGTTTCATAATAAGGAAGCTAACTGAATAATTAACTCGAGTTAGGGGCCCCCGGAAAAAAGTTCGAGAGGGTAAAATTTTACAGACCTGGAAAAAAGTATCACTCTGTATATTATTTCACATAATAATAGTTTTTTTATGAGAACTGTAAAAATTGTTATGTGTTCCAAATTTGACTTAAGTATCTTTAAAAACAAATGATAAATTTAAAAAACTAGAAATAATAATAAATTTTAACACCCTGTATCTATATCTGAAAATTAGGCATTATCAGATGTATGTTTATATGAACTTTAATACTTAAAATTAGTTCAAGAAGAACTTTTTAAAATTTTTCGCACTTATTTGGAAACACCTTGTACATTTTGCAATTTTTTTCGAAACTTCGTTTAATCTCTTTCGATAAAATTTAAACTACATACTTTTTATGATATTAAGTAAGTTTTTATGATATTAGGTAAGGTATAGCATAGAATTTCTTGATGCTTTTTTATAAATTTTTAAAACTCAAAATTCCGGTAAAAATCAAATTCATTTTTACAATAAAAAATTTTCCTCTTTGCTATTAAATTTCTAAATAAGATTTTTTAATTTGTTGGACGAAGCCTGATGGAGAAAAGAATTTCATCATCGAAAATGATTTTCAAAAAAGAATCTTACTGACGACTCATATCTGCGTAATTTTTTTTATTTATTTGTTTTCTTTTCGAATTATTCATACAAATAATATGAATATGTGTAAAATAACATAGCATATATTTAATTGCTGGGTCAAAAAAAAATGTTATTTGACCCATTTTTCCCGAGCGACGATTTTATATTTTCAGGGTTAAAAATTCGCTGTCTACAAGCTGAGTTGCGGAATGGAAATTTGGTAAAAGTTCTACTTTTAAAGTTGTTTGTCAAGCGAAATCTAATAAAAAATTTAGGCCGTCGGTAATCATTATAGACTCTGGCTACTACGCCCCTTAGTCAGACCTACCTTTGGTCCCTAAATCGGGACTAAAGTTATTGCTTAACTTTCAATATTGGGTAGGTTGTGTCTGTTTTCAGCCGGCCTTGAGTAAACTTGAATATTTTAAAATTCAGTTGATTAATCTATAAATAGCATTAATTTCTAGTTGATACATAAGAGAGACTATAGTGTTTATTGTGGTGCCCTTTTTAAGTTCGTCAATTAGGTGCACCGGTCATATACATGAGATACCTTATTCTAAAAAAGTCAGATAGAATTTTTTCCTAAACTTTAATTTCGGTTTTTTATACCTCCATTTATTTTGAAGAATTGCAGTATGTGAGATCCAATCAAAATTAATTTTCACCTAACATACAATTAGCCGACTTCTAGTTCAATTGATCTTCGGGCTTGTTAAATTTTAAAAGTCGGTATTGTATATGTCTAAACCTATGCCTCTTGTATGTATGTATGTATATATGTATATGGAGATAAAAATGGGTGAACTGCAACTTGAAAAATCTAAACCATTTTGCTGTTAAAATGGTGTGGATGTTACGCCGACTAAAGCAGGTTCTCCGATCCTATTCTTCTTAGGATTCCTCAGGTGGCAATTCCTTGTTAGGACTCTCTTAAAATTCAAAGTTAGTTTTTACTTCAACCAATAAGTTCTTTGAATTTCTTGTGGTCATATATATTTACCCAGAAGTATTTTTGCTTTTCCGATTCCTTGTAGATGTGTCCAATAAAGTGGTCCCCCTATCTTCCGCTCTTTTTAGTTCTTCTGGTATTGCGCTGCTGCTAATTCCGCAAAAAATTCATCGCCAAGAAAGGGCCTTTCAACACCCTATTTTGCAAGTTTGTCTAGTACTAATTTCCTTCTACTGCGTCCCGGCACCCACAAAAGGATAACCGTGTTGTTTTTTCCTAGTACGCTCGATTCCTTTAATCAATTTTTGAGCTGATCATATGAAAATTCAGCGCAATGATGTAATGTTGTTTTCTCTATTGAATCATACGCATTTCCTAATGGCGTAAATTTCTGGTTAGAAAATGCATTGCGATTGGCTAAAACTTTTGAACTGTCTGGTTTCTGGTTCATACATTTATAGCCAATTTCCCTGAGTTGTTTTAGACCCATCTGTATGCCATTCAACTGACTATTTGATAAGTTTCCTAATGGTATCTTTGTTCCATTAACTTTTACTACCTAACTTTGAGTTAAAGTATATTAGGGAGTAGAGCTCCCTTTTCATTTAATCTGCGAATATATTCCAGGTCTGCTGGTCTCTAGAAGAGAGGTGGGCCTTATTTGTGTAAAGTCCGAAAGAAGCTTTGGCTTCGGCTTCGGTTTAGGCTACCTTCGGCCAAAAAAGCACCTTAGGTTGCATGGTCCGCTTCGGTGAAAGCAGTCGAAGTTTGGCCGAAGCTGAAGTTTTTAATTCAGCGCAGCGCGCCGGCAAATCGCGAGCAACACAAAACAACTTTGTGTGCGCAGATGTCAATTTGTATAGATCACAGTGTTTTTTTTTGATTATTGCTGTGTAAGAAAAAGTGACGGAAAGAAATTGTGAATGTGACATTGCAACGTACGTATACCTATTCGTATTTTTTCAATAAAATTATCACACGTTAGTTACTTTAAAGAATGTAGGTTACTTTACCTTACTTATTTATTACTGTTGGTTGGTAGTTAGTAATTAAGTAATCGTCAAAATATCATATTTAAAGAAGTCACGGATCCAGGCACCTAATGCGTTAATTAACCAATAAAATAAAGTATCAGTATCGGCAAAATTACATGAGCTAGATATTAGGTGTACTCAATGAAGTATCGGCTTAAAAAATAGGATTGTCAGATATATTAAGTAAAACAAAAAAGATGCTCGGAAAGTACTATTATCTTTTATCTATTTTTATGTATAAAGGTAATTTAGAAAGTTACAAAATTAAGACAATTAGGTAACTAACGATTATAAAAATGTATAATAATAAGCTTTGTTGACAGGTCCCAGATTTGTAAATTAAAGTAATGTAACAAAATACATATTTTTCATTTGTTCCAGGTATCTAATATCACAAAATGTCATCTGTTGGATCAAATCCCATTCGGGAATATTTTAAAAGGAATGACATTAAAGCAGCTTCCAAAATATGCAGTAAATCGTTGTCCCTCGCTAGTTCTTTGCCAAAAAAGCAGACAATAACAAAATAACAAAAATAAAGAATCATATGGCAAAAATTCATAATAATGAATGGAAAGTCTATTCTGAAGACAGTGTTAAATACCAAAGTTTGATTGAATTTAAAAAATCAGAGATCGTGAATGCACCCGAAAATCTTAAGAAGGAAGGTAAACAATCTACTCTGCCAGATATCATTGAAAAAAAAGTAGTTCCACCATGGTTTAATCATCATTCGATTTCTTTGCGGATCGAAATGTTTTATAGACCTCATCATCATAGACATGGTTTCGTACGACCTTGTTCAAGGAGAAGCATTTCTCAGACTTAATTTTACTGATCACCAAGCTACAGACAAAAGTCAGAGAAATATTTTGGAACATCTTTAATGTCAGCTACGTACGAAAAAGTAAAGGTAAAAAAGTTATACTGCTTTTAAAAGGGGCTGAATGGGTCAGTTTTACCACTGATGTATGGAGTAATCCCACAATAACAAGTTCACATTTGAGTTTCACGGCACATTTCTTTGTGGGTTCCAAAAGGAAAAAGTTATACTGGCAGCTAGTGTCATGGAACAAGATCATACAGGGCAATATATTACACAAAAAATAACCGATGCTGGTACTGATTACAACATAAAATGAAAGATCCATGTAGGTATTTGTGATTATGGTTTAAATACAAACGCGGCCATGCGTTGTGGAAACTTCGTTTCTATTAGTTGTGTGGCTCACATTCTACAGCCCGTGATTTATGACGTAATTTTCAAAGATATTGCCATAATGGGGATAGTAAAAGAATGTCGTCTGCGGTTTGAAGAACATTTGACGTGTTATTTGAAAGAACTTTTTCTGTTAAAGGCCACTGACATTTTTCAATATTGGGCTTCCAGTCCTTATATTTATTTACGATGGATAGCAACCAAATATTTATCAGCTTCTCTTACTAGTATTCCTAGTGAACAATTATTCAGTGCTTCAGATTAAATCTATAACGATAAAAGAGCTACATTATTAGCATATAACATTAGGCTGTTTAACTTTGATTATTAATTCTTATTTTGTTTAAGTATTGGTGTATTGTTTGTTTAAGATTAATTTCATAGACACTAATGTCTGTTATATTTAGTATATTTTATATTTATCTAAGTATAAACTGTGCACCTAAAACTAGTGATGATATTATCTTTAAAAACCATAGCTAAATAAAAAATAAAAAGTTGTTAATTGACTAAACCTTTAAATGATTAATAATTTCATATGGGAGACTAATTTAGACTGTAAAATCTCTTATTTGAAAACTTGTTGAATATTTCATGCTGAGTAAGATGACTCAAGCTTGTTTTTTTACGTTCAATAAAAATTACAGTATTACTATATATAAGCTCAAGTAAGACAAAAATAATGTGTATTCGATTGACAAAATTTATAAGTTTAGTCTATGAGACCGATTGTAATCTAAGTAAGCCTGTTACTTTTAATTTTTTTAGAACTAATTTTTATTTTTCTGTTAAATCATAGCTTTTAATTTAGCTAAATTGCATTGCTCAAAATCTGTTTTGATACTATGTTACGGTTATACTCGTATTTCATTTCAATAAATTGAATTGGTCATTATTGGAAAGGTGCATTTTATTTAAGGTATATATATATATATATATATATATATATATATATATATATATATATATATATATATATATATATATATATATATATTTTCTTGATTCTTGAACCATAGATTATATCATTTTTCTTTATTTTGTCTTTTCTTGGGTTTAGGTTCTATATTTAATAAATACACAAAACGATTGACGAAATTTTTTTATTTTTTTTTTAGTAACAAAACAGCAAAATGTCAAGGAGGCAAGAATTTTGAAAATGCCTTGAATAAAGGGCGAAACGTCAATCGTTTTGTGTATTTATTAAATATAGAACCTAAACTCAAGAAAAGATAAAATAAAGAAAAATGATATATATATATATATATATATATATATATATATATATATATATATATATATATATATATATATGAAGTAAAATGTGAACAGTAAATGCAAACTTCTCTCCATCATATCCCTTCTGTGTTAGAGGTTGCACAGTTAGAATAAATTGTTATAAAACGCAATTTATCCTATTCCACCACCATCGAGATGATGGCCTACCTGTACCACCACACCGAGAAGAAAGTCAAAACTTACCCTCCCCGCCACAGTGATACGGCAGAGGTACATGTTTCGTCTCTACTAGACTCATCAGGGTACCGACATGCACCTGGCTGTGCAAAGGACAGGTACCCTGATGAGTCTAGTAGAGACGAAACATGTACCTCTGCCGTATCACTGTGGCGGGGAGGGTAAGTTTTGACTTTCTTCTCGGTGTGGTGGTACAGGTAGGCCATCATCTCGATGGTGGTGGAATAGGATAAATTGCGTTTCATAACAATTTATTCTAACTGTGCAACCTCTAACACAGAAGGGATATGATGGAGAGAAGTTTGCATTTACTGTTCGCATTTTACTTCATTCATACGCGGAGCTGCATATAGTTGTATGTTTGCTGAATGTGATTTCAGCACTACAACGGCATAATGTGGATATATCCACTGCTATTGCATCTCATACGGAGGAATCCGTGGAATCCGCATTAACATATATATATATATATATATATATATATATATATATATATATATATATATATATATATTCAACGCATAAAAGAAAATAACAGTAGAAAATTTTCATTGTTATGCGTACATTTTAGTTGATTGAAACTTCGGCTTCGGCCGAAGGTTATGGCAAGAGTCGAACAATCGGCTTCGGCTTTGGCATCGGCCAAAAACTGACCTTTGGTCGGCCTCTATATTAGTGTAATAACCATCCTTTATCAATCTATGTGTTATCTTTATTTTCACAATCCCCACTAATATTTGAAGAAATGTGAGAATACTATTATATCAGACGTTGGGTACGATTTCAGTTATGCTTGCAAAGGCTAGTAGAGGAATTAGCTCATGTGTTGTATAGACTCGTTCTTTTACTCCAAATTGCTGCATCAGTGGTGGCTTTTTAACTATTAAATCAAAAGAATGGAGTATAGAGAGGAAAATAATATAAAAGCCGACGCTTATAAAAATATTCTTTTAATCCGATTGATTTTCGTAAATTTATTTCTTCACAAAATTATTCAGACAGTTTCCATGTAGGCTTGAAGTTAGAAATAAAATTATTAATGTCAGTATTTTCACAAAAATTCAACTTAAATAGGGAAAAAGATAGCATACTGGATTATTGAATCTTGATGATTAAATATATGTTTAAGTCTAAAAATGATTCCGAAATGCCGCTAATTACAAACTACCCTAGAGTACTTCTTTGTATGTTTTAGTATAAGCTAAATACTTACAAATAACCAAACTTTTGTTTAATTTTTATTATGAAATGAAAACTGTACGATTTCTTTAATTTTGTAATGTCTTAAAACTTGCAACTATTAAAGTCTATGGCTGAATTTGTCAATTTAAACCCAATACATCACAAATAGTAACAACAAAAATATTACAAATCTTTTAGAATAGATTTAAAACTCTCCTCCAATTACAATAATATCAGTAAATCTCTGTCCGACGAAAACGATTCGTTTCTTTCTGAATATTTTCAGCAAGAAGTTTAACAAGCTTCCAGGTTGAAAGTTACTTACTTTACACTTAAATAAACCAACAAAACGCAGGAATATTTTATAAGATTTAGCTGCTAAAAAGCTTACTTAACGAATTATATAAATCCACTTGGTAATAAAGATTTTCCTTGATTCGCCAAACAAACATAAAAGAAACTTGCGAAATAACATGAAGTTTATTACATTCTACGCTATAATTACATTCTAAGCTGTTCCTGTTTACCTTTTCTTCTTCCTTTTAACACATACTACACAAACGGCGGTAATCAGGGCTCCAACAAAAACAATACACCCCAGTATAATGACCCCTATTTCAATGGTGGACAAAATAATTCTCGGTGTGCGAGTATGATATTTATCCAGACTTCCGCCACTGGAGAATGATAAAACCTTTGAGCCTTCCAATTCTGTTTCTATCTGACTTTGTTTTCTTTGCAGAATTCTAAAATTAAAAAAAAAATGATTATATTTTTTTATACATGATCGGTGGTAGTAAAAATAAACACCATATACTTGTGTATACTATAGAATTACATAAAATGTTTCCGATCGTTTATAAGTAAATGGTTCTCGTATTTGCGTGACTTTTAAGCTTAAGCTTCAGGATTTAATGCGATTTTATGGAGCTTCGTTATGTAAATACATTTTTTAGTTCGTGTTTTTTCCTTGTTTTAGTATCTTTGTGAGATACTCTATAATTTTTCATCAATGTTAGGCCTGTTTTACATATTTAGCCTCATTTTACATTTTTTATCAACAATTCTAATATAGGGGTTTTTATGTATTAAAGTAAAGGGTGTTTTCTTATAGAGGTATAGAACTTTAAGTCGGCAACACTTTTTTAACTGGCGGCCATTTTGTCAGCTGCTAAGTGATTTATGTTTAGTTTGATTTGGCATTTCAACATGAATAGACTGACGCCTGAACAACGCTTCCAAATTGTGCAAATTTATTTTGAAAATCATGGTTCTGTTCGAAATACGTATCGCGCACTACGTCCATTTTACGGTCAACATAATCGTCCATCAGAGCAATTAATTCGATTAACTATGGAACGTTTTTGCACTACGTTTACTCTAAATGATAATGCGCATCCATACAGACGTCGTACAGTGCGTACAGAAGAAGTCATTGCTGCTGTAGAGTGTAGCGTAGAGGAAGACCCGAATCAGTATATCCGCCATCGTGCACAGGAATTGGATATGTGTCCATTCACTTTATGGAAGATTTTGCGGAAAGATCTTGGTTTGCATGTTTACAAAATCCAACTCGTGCAAGAATTGAAGCCACACGACCACCTAGCAAGGCGTAGATTCGGTGAATGGGCCCAAAACAAGATTGCCGTTGATCCCGATTTTCATTAGCGTATTTTGTTTAGCTATGAAGCTCACTTTTGTTTGAATGGATAAGTCAATAAACAAAACTGCCGTATTTGGAGTGATGATAATCCTCAAGTGTATATTGAGACACCGTTACATCCAGAAAAATTGACTGTTTAGTGTGCTTTATGGGCTGGTGAAATCATTGGTCCGTACTTCTTTAAAAACAATGCTGGTCAGAACGTTACAGTCAATGGTGACCGCTATTGAGCAATGATTACTGAATTTTTCGTTCATCAATTGAACAACCATGATGTGCAGGAACTGTGGTTTCAACAAGACGGCGCAACATGTCACACAGCTCGTGCCACAATTGATTTATTGAAGGAAACGTTTGGTAACCGCATAGTTTCATGTTTCGGACCCGTGAATTGGCTGCCAAGATCGTGCTACTTAACGCCGCTAGACTATTTTCTGTGGAGATATGTGAAGTCGCTAGTCTACGCCGATAAGCCCGAAACGATTGATCACTTGGAGGACAACATTTGCCGCGTTATTGTCGATATACGGCCACAAATGTTGCAAAAAGTCATCGAAAATTGGACCTCCAGATTAGACTACGTCCGAGCCAGCCGTGGCGGTCATATGCCAGAAGTCATATTTAAATTATAATGCCAGAAGGTTATCTTTCGAATAAAGTAAATTTCATGTTAATTTAAAAAATTCATCTTTGTTTTATTCCATTTAAAAGTTCTGTACCTCTATAAAAAACATCCTTTATAAGTGGAGATTTAAATTTAATATACATATTCAATTGCAATAGATATTTTAGTATATAATAAATATTAAAAATAAATAATTTCACGGTTTATGTGTTTGAAAATGTTGTTTTTTATCTTTAGGACCACCAAGAATGACGGAAGACAGTGTATTCTGTCAATAAATATTTTGAAGGGTGTTGGCAAGTAATTTTATGGATATGCTATCTCCCTGTCTGTGATGCATTATACGTCGACAATTTTGCATTGCTGTCTTTATTGCCCAGAATTCTACGAGTATATTATCGAACGCTTTTTCGTAGTCAATAAACCCTAGGTAAGTTAGTATGTTATATTCTGTTGTTTTTTCTGCAAGAATACGTATGGAATTGAGATAATCACAAGTTTTGAAACCTTTCCTAAATTCTCCTTATTTTTAAGATTGGTACTCGTCAATTTTTTAATTATTACTTTTGTTAAAATTTTTGTACGAAACTTATATATCAGAGAAATATTAGTGTGAGTAGTTTTTAGTTCTTTAATAGGATTTTAGAATTGAACTGTTAGTATTTCAGTCCCGTTCTACGTTTTTTTGCTATGGTGTAATATTCAAAAGAGATATTTTCATTTTTAAATCTTTCCCGCTATATTTTATTACTTCTAATAGGATTTTATTTTTAGCTGATAATTTATGGAATCTCAGTACCTTTGGAGATATCTTTACTGCATTTACTTCTATGTTTCAGTGGCTCTATCCTATAATGAAATTACTAATTTTTTGAACCTGAGTATGCATACGGAGATTTAACTCGTTTAATATACATCGGAAAAATATAATTATTGCGAGTGAATAATATTTAAGACATTGACATTACCATTTAATAAATAGTTTAACCAACCATGTGGGAAAATGAGATTTTTCGAGTTGCTAAGAACATCAGATTACCATACTACCGAGCCACATACTACGGAATAGTGTGGGTAAGTCTCTCACGTCACCGATCACCAGCATCATAGTAAGGCCACGGTGGGAAAACCGTTATTACAAATATGTTCTCCACCTAGAAAAAAGTCCGAAGCCGAAAGCACCTGCTGGACTGCCTCTTCCTAGTCAACTGTCATAGGGGAGGCAGGCTTGTGGGTATATGGTATTTTACCATCTCACCGTCTTCCTAATATCCTACTCACACTGTCACGGACTCGATAAGCATGGGTAGAGTCGCTCCATTCCTAATATCCTACCGACACTCTCACGGACCGACAAACATTACCAGTGTCGCTTCATCCCTAATATTCTACCCACACTATCACGGATACGACAAGCTCGGGAATTGTCGCTTCCCTCCTAATATTCTACTGTTATAAGTCAACATTGTTTCGGACCCAATAAGTTTGGGAGAATATTGTACCATTTTTTTTCTCTCATATCGCCATTCATACCCATATACATATAAAGTCGTTAGTGTTATTGTATAGTGATTAGAAATGTTCCCCAACATGGACATATTTGTGCTATTGTTAGAGACGTATAACATCAGTCGTCCGTAGCCTCTGATCACTGCCAGGGTTACCGCCGCCGTTAAGCGTTCCTCTGCGTGTAAAGACGTTGCCTTTCATAGACGAAGCCACTGATCCACGCCGGTTTACCGCCATTGTATAACGCATCGCCGCTGGTAGATTAATATGAAACATTGTGCTGTGAATAACGCCGTCTAAACATTCTCTCGCCCTCCATTACCGTCCGTTTATTTGCTGTTCGTTAATATGGGTAGTTAGAGGAATGTTAAATTTTTATTTGTTTTATTACGTAGTCATATTTTAGAATTTTAGTAATTGCCAGCCAGCCGCCAGTAACTAACATGTGAATATGACCCCTGGCTTGCTATTTCTCTGCTGTAACAAACTACCCAGTACCAATGGGCCCTCTACCACTGTAATCCAGAAGGCGGCACCATGGACCGTTAATTGTTAGATCAGTGGAGGAACCAGCATCTTTCTTTGGAGGGGGGAGGCGATATCACAAAAGTTCAGTATGGCAAGTGAAAGCGAGTTGTCGGCCGGTAGGTAGTCCAGCCACATTTACGTTCCCAATATAACAGGTAGAGGCGAATTTGTTTTCTTTAATTCGAAGCTCTTGGGAAGGGGGCGATCGCACAGTATGGCAAGCGAAAGAGAGCTGTGGCTGAGTGGGGGTGAGTCTATTTTTCTGATCTCGAAGCTCTTAGGGGGGGGGGGGGTTGATCGCCCCCTCCCTCCTAGATCCGCGCCTTCACTAAATATGTTAGTTGATAGACAGTTTAGATAGTTCAACCGAGAGTTAGCTGAACCGTTGGATATCCTTGCTGATAGATAGTGTAACCGTAGGATATCCTGGCCTATGTTTGGCTGACCGGTGAATAATTTAACCCATGACAGTCTCAGGGATAGATATCTACCGATGCGCCGCTGACTTAATAATAAGATCCTACGAAAGGGCGTCACAAATTTAGCGTCGGAGTAGGGGCGTCTTAATCTGTATAGGTTTTGTGCATTTTTAATATTTTATCTAGATTCTAAATTTTTTGATCAACTTTCTTTTCCTTCTATGGTCGTAATAAGGCAATATTTAAATAGAAGTGTAATTAGACTTGCAAGTAAGGAAATGGGATTGAATGAAAAAGTTGACAATAATGTCATCTGTGTTGTACTCATTGGTCACAGGTCACACATATTTTGACCAGAAGTTAAAATTTTTTTAGACAATTTAAACGTTGTTTTATTTCATTTCTTGAAGGAGTGAACTGATAGGGAGAAATCAATTACTTCAAATTTATTGATAAGCACTGCTATGTATCCATATAATAATGATTTTTTATAGACATTAGTAACATATTCGATAAATTTAACTTGATAATCCCTTCAAAAAGTCAACGTTTTTTGTATTTGATTTAACATAAATCAGAATCTGACCTGTATTTAAATGAATATGTAAATTTTCGTTACAAAATAGTAAGTCCAACTATTAATTTATTTAGAATTTCCAATTTTTCGATAATATACTTTCTGCTTTTAAGATTTTCTCTTATATCTATTACTTTTTTGTGCTATAGCTATATATTGTTTTGTTCTCTCTGTCTTTCTTCGCTGCTTGTTTAGGCGCTGTTTGCCCATTATACTCAATAATTTCTTATGTGGTAGGTCGATATTGTTTCTTGTTTAAGTTTCCATATTTTTCCGCTGTTTTTTTTTTATTATTGGTATTCTAATTCTTTTTCACTCAGTTTTTGTGTATGTATACTTTGTTTCGTAAGTTTAAATTTTTTACCCTTTTCTAGTCTTATGTTTATTCATAAATTCACCTTTAGCATTCAATAATAATGTTATTGACGACTTCTCTACTCGTTATTAATAATTTGCGCTATACCAAAATATAAGCACGACAATTAGCGATGCAGATAAATCAGCAGTTCAAGAAGAATTAGATGAAATTCATCTTATCCAGACTAAATCTGTACAGATTGAAGCTAATTGCCCTCAGTGCGAAAGAACAATAATCTACTAATTTAGGGATATTAGGGGATCAGCTTTTAAATCTGCTAATGACACAATTAATGAACAACATATATAAGTTTACTTGAATTTACTTACAAACCACTTTTTTCGCTATATTATATAAGAACAGAATAAACACATTACACATTTTAATAAAAGTTTATTTTAAAAAAAATTGTTTTCCTACATTCATTTGAATTCTTTATTTGTTTTATGTTACCAAATATTATTTTTGTATTTCATTTAAGAATATTTTTCAAATTTCAATTTAAAGAAGTTTTAAGTTATAAAAAATTCAATAGGTTGTTTTTAGAAAGAATTACCACAAAATCTTTATGGAGTTTTTGATAAGTGACTTTTATGAGCGATTTGGTATGATAATTTTAGATATTTTGTTTTATGATTTCCGTCAACAACTGAATAAAATTAATTGGAATAAGTTTTATATTAGAAATTCAAAACAGCTTATTGAGAATGAGTTTGAGAAATGCCTGAAATTTAAACTATACACTTACTTTTCCAGTTGACTCATGTCAACAACGGTATTAAGGGCTGGATCTATGGCATAAAGGTACATGTCCGTCCTGAAATTTTGATAAGGTTCGTTATTAAAATATAAAACACAAAATAAATCATTTACTTTGTATTCAAAACGAAAGAAAAAAAGTTTCATTCAAGGCTAAAATATTTTAAAAATATATTAATTCAATGAAGTGGTGAAATTTTAAGGAATATGCCAAAGTTGTGCCTGTTTTTTTTTTCTTTATTTATTTAGAATGCAAAGTGTAAAATTCTGAATATAGGACAAAGCAAGAATCCATTGCCATGATTTTTGCTTCGCTGAACTTATTTCGATGAGGTTAGAACTTTTAGAGGTCACCAGAAACGTCATCAAGTGCAAAATCGAGTGAAATTACTGGTAATTTTCAGTTTACTGTGCTTTTTTTTAAAGTGTAACCAACTACGTTGTCAATTACATGACTTAAAATACACACTAAATTATACAGCACCAACAAAGTGTACTCGATTTCATTTCAAAAAGGTATTATATTTTTTTATAGCTATTTTTATACAATTATTTGAACAAATTTTAATACCCAGGTTTGCCATATATAATGTTTGAATAATTTCATAATTTTATTTTCAGTAAGTACGTGCCTACACTAAATTATTTTTGTAATTTTCAAAGACCCTGTTCTCATAAGCGAAAAATATTAAAATGATTCTCTCATTCTATCTTTACCCAAATTAGCCTATTAATCATTTGGACCTAAAATTATTTTCTCTCTTGTAAATTACCATTCATTTTTTTTTTGGAAATATGAGTTACAAAGAATAAATCTTATTACTTTAAGAAATCTAAAAAAAATTGCCTTCATTATCTCGTAAATATCAACATTTTTTAATAAGAAACGATAACCAAAGATATTTATTTTCGAACTTTTGTCTATTAAAGAATTAAAATAGAACTGGTTAAAGAATTTAGGAAGTATGCAGCATACATGGGTCCAATTTGCTATGCTTTTTTTTACTATAAAGCAAACTAATAGGTAAGAAAAGCGTATATAACATAAAAATTCACATACACTGTTAAAAATAACCTCTAATGCAAATTTATTGTCCATTCTACATTAAATTTAATACTTTTGTACCAAAAATAGTGAATAATTTACATTTACTTTGAATTTAAAGCAAATTCATTGAAATATCAGTTCGTTGTACATTAAATTTGATTAAGTGGTATCTTAAATTTCAATAAGGCAACTGAAAAGATAAGGGTTTACATTTAAAAGAAATTCTTCTTCTTCTTCTTCTTCTTTCTCTAGGTAGAACCAAGTTCTGTTATCTACACAATGCCTCATCGATCCTCGTTTGAGGTCGAAATCCAGGCGGCCGTTTGGTGTTTGGTTTCTCTTTCATCACGGTTTTTGCTAGTCTGTCATCGTCCATTCGTTCCACATGATCTCTCCACTGCCTACGACGGTTTCGAACCCACTTCACAACATCCCCCACTCCGCTGTCCTCGCGTATTTTTCTATCTCTTAAACTTGTTCCCGTGGTCATTCTCAGCGTTTTCATTTCTGTGCTTCTCATAATTTGTTTTGTCTTTGTTGTTTCATTTCTTGTTTCTGCGCCGTAGGTCAGTATCGGTCTTACATAGACCTTGTAAATTCTTGCTTTGCTCTCAACCGTCATATATTTATTGTTTCAGATTATCTCTTAGTTGGCGTGATATCATGGCCACTATGTTGGCTTGTGTGCGTACTTCTTCCGTTACTACCCTGTTATTTGTTATATGTGCTCCCAGGTATTTAAACTTCCCAACCTGTTCGATATGTTTGTCATCAACCATTAGTTTGCATCTTACCGGTTCTTTTGCTATTACCATTGCTTTAGTTTTCTCCACAGATATCTTCATATTATACTGTTTGGCTGTTCGATTGAGATAGAAAAGCATTCTGTGTAAGTTCTCCTCGCTATCTGCTGTCAATAGAATATCGTCTGCAAAGCATATAATCTGAACGGTGTTGTGTCTCATTGGGTACCCAATATTTGTGCTTTTTACCTCATCAATGATTTTGTCCATGATTACATTAAAAAGTGTTGGACTTAGGCTATCACCCTGTCTTATTCCTATGGATAGTGGGATTTTCTCTGTTAGAGTGTTCTTTGTTTTAATTACCATGGTGTTTTTCGAATTCAGTTCGTATATTGTGCGTATGATTGCTTCGTCTACTTGTTTTCTTCGCAGTAATTCTGTTATGTGTTCCAGTTTGACTCGGTCGAACTCTTGCGTAAAGTCCACAAAACAAATGAACAGCGGTTTATCGTATTCGATAGATTTTTCAACCAGCTGTCTGATAATAAATATACCGTCGATAGTGGAGCGGTTATTCCGGAAGCCCTGCTGTTCTTCGCACGCCCCTAACTTATCTACGATCCGTTGTGACAGTATTTTGGTTAACAATTTGGCTGAACTGTTCAGTAGGCTAATTCCCCTGTAGTTTTTGGGTTGTTTCTTTGATCCTCTTTTGTGAATCGGAATTGTGATGCTTTTCCGCCATTCGTTGGGTACTGACGTTGTGTGGAGTATTTTTTGAAATAGAACAGTGAGCTCTGTGACAAGGCTGGGGCCTCCGTACTTTAGCATCTCATTCGTAGTTTGGTCGGTACCAGGTGATTTTCTGTTTTTTAATTTCTTAATTGTCCGGTGCATCTCTGCTTCACTGATGTTAACATCTGTTAGTTCTGTGGTTTCTTGTTGGTATTCGTCTACGTTGTTTTCTGTAGCTGGTGCCTGAAGTAAGTCCTTAAAATGGCTGATCCATTGTTGGCTGTCGATTGGATTTGGTTGAACGTATTCATTGATTGGTTTCTTTCTGTTCCTCAGCATGTTCCATATTTTCTTTTTTCCTCCATATAGGTGGTGTTCCATGTCTTTTGAATACTTTTCCCAGTATTCTTTCTTTAGTTGAGCTATTTGACTGTTGATTCTGTTTCTCACCGTTTTATACTCTTTGAAATGGTTTGTTGTTTTGTGCTGTCGGTATTTTGTAAATGTTTGTCGTTTTTCTTTTGCTAGTATTTTCACCTCTTCTGTGAATTATGGTTTTGTTGCTTCGCTTTTTCGTGCTAACTGTTCGTGTTCTGATCGCCTCCCTGGCGCTCTCTTGTAGATTTCTTTTCAGTTTTTCCCAGGCTTTCTCCACTCCGTCATTTTCTACGATTGTATTGGCTTTTATTTTCTCCGAGAGTCTCTGCTGATACAATACTTTTGTGCTATCGTTAGCGAATGATTCGGTATTGTATTTAATAAAGGTATGTTTCTGTTTGTGCGTTCTGTTTATACTTTGTTGGGACCGGTAGTTACATAATACTAGTTGGTGGTCGTCTTTTCCCAGGTCTGACGAATTCAGAGTTCTGACATCGAGTATTTGGTGGGGTAACACTTTTCTGTTCGTTATTATGTAGTCTATAGTTGATTCTTGTTCTCGGGTGTTTCCCCATGTCCGTTTATATTGCCACTTATGTGGAAAGAAGGTGTTGTTTATTCTCATCTCGTTTTGGGCGCACAGTTGTATGAGTTGTTCCCCGTTGTCATTTAGTGTTACCTTATTATATCTCTGCATTACTCCCGGAATGGGTTTGTTGGCTATTCTTGAGTTGAAGAAATTACTTTTAATAATTTTTTCAAGTTACTATTTAATGCTAGTTTTTGAATACCCTGTATTTATTTATTATCAAAATATCAACTCAGTCCACTAAAGTAGAGTCCCTTCTAGAAGGAAACCAACCCGCATTAAATAATAAAGGAGAAATTTATTTTTATGTTTAGGCCTGTAAACGCCATTTTTGACATAAAATTTGAACTATATTAAAAACAGTTAAACTTAGGTGTAGGACATTGTGCATGAAATATTTCTACAATTTCCGGTAAAACATGAACCATCTTAAAAATATTTTAGCCGAATTGCCCTCATCAATTTTAGTAAACTGACAAATTTTAAAAATGTTCGAAATTCTACTTTCTGAGAAATTGATCGCGACAATTCGTCGTAGGACACCCTGTATATGGCAACCTGGAATACTAGTGCTTTGTAACATATATAGACATTTAACTTATTTCTTTATTATTTTAATTGTTTTTTGAATAAAAAATATGAGTTATAACAAAAGAAAATTACTTATTTCTAAAAATTATGTAAAATTATTTTAATTTTTCAAATAGGATAGAGTTAAAAGGGACACTTACGCATGCGTACCCATAAACGAGGTAAAAAAAATCTTTTCTACGTCTTACAAATTTTGCCTTTGATGATGAAAGTTATTTTAAACAACTCGAATTTCTTACACATTATTAAAAGACAACATATATTTTCCGAACACACTGAATTATAAGCAGCAAATTAAAGTAAAAAAAAAAACATCAGACTATATTATTGAGGGTGTTATCTCTTTCCTTTTTGCATTTAAAAATACTTTACTTCTTTTAAGGATATTATGAAAAAGTCAAGTGCTACTCTATCCTTTATAATCTCGTAAAAGCGAGCGTTTCTTCCATAGAAATGGTTAAAACGATATCACTTTCTGTTCACTTGCTTGCTAACATATGGTAATAAAATAAAATAAAAATTTCTTACGCGCTATTATCCACTTGGTTTCGTTCATTGTGGGGTTCCAGCTTTCTAATGCGAACGTCAAATCCAGTCGCATTGTACAACGCTCTGAAAAATATAAATCGATTTGTAGGACTAGATGCAAATAGAATCCTTTAAAAATGTGGCTTGAAGGAAGGAGAGACAAGGTTTTCTAGCTGTTAATATCAGTTTTTCTTGCCCTGTATGAATTTTTTTTTATTATATATATATATATATATATATATATATATATATATATATATATATATGTATATACTTTTTTGTAATATTTTCTTGGGTATAGGTTTTTCCATTAGAGAAACAAAGGACAACAATTTTTTTGACGTTTCGCTCTACGTAGTGAGCTTCTTCAAAGGGCTGGTGTATTTATTTTAATTCTACAAAATTACGAATTTTTTTAATAAACATATATAACAGTAATTACACATTACATTTATATTTTCAATTTAATCAAAATTAATAAAAAATAAAATAGGTTTTATAACAGTCTTAAAGTTTACAACAATACAACAGGTTAAAATAGTAAAAATTATAAAATAGTGTGTGTGTACACACAAAACTACTTTCAAGGTATGTACTATTTTATAATTTTTACTATTTTAATCTGCTGTATTGTTTTAAATTTTAAACTTTAAGACTATTATAAAACCTGTTTTATTTTTAATAATTTTGATTAAATTGAAAATATAAATATAATGTGTAATTACTGTGATATATGTTTATTAAAAAAATTTGTAACTTTGTAGAATTAAAATAAATACACCAGCTCTTTGAAGAAGCTCACTATGCAGAGCGAAACGTCAGAAAAATTGTTGTCCTTTGTTTCTCTAATGGAAAAACCTATACCCAAGAAAATATTAGAAAAAAGTATTTTAACAAAACGTTTAAGATACAAAAATAAATTATATATATATATATATATATATATATATATATATATATATATATATATATATATATATATATATATATATATATATATAGGGTTGTGCAAATATTTAGGAATGGTTTAATTAAGGGAAAATGATAAGTGTTAAGGAATAATGGTTTTTTTCAACCTTGTCGATTTGATTGTGCATTCCATATGCCAGTGATGTCAGCAACTGTTAAATGACGATGCCACATACGTTATCAGTTATTTTAAATATCTAACAAAATTGAAATATTTTTTATTCAGCTTACCCTATGGAAAAATTCAACTGTTGACAATATAATTTAACAAAATCATAATTTATTATAATATATTTTATCCTTATGCTCCTTCCTAATTAAAAATTTTAGTATCCATGGTTAGTAGATGTTTCCCTAAATAAGTCATGAAAATCTATTTGACTATTCTCTGACATTAGTTTCTGATGAGTGATACTAGTTCAGTAAACTAATACTTATCGAAACAAAATGTGATGGTTCATCTAACAAGACCAAAACGCATTACTCTGCTTATGATGATAGGATACGAGAATTGAAGTAGATTCTTCCAACAAGCAACCGACCTATTCAATTGAACTTTCTCTGTACGAAAACCCATTTCCCAATCAACTGCCAATTTGACATTCCATATGGGTATAAAAAACCTACCAAAAACAGCGCTTCCGAAAATAGCTACCAGTGACTATAAATCCTTGGATATTATACTGGTTCTGCAAGAAAAATTGCGGCCCTCCGTACCAAAAAGAATAATTACAAGAAATAAAATACACTCGTGTAAAGTAACGTTGTTTCACAAACTATCAGAAGTAGATCCTGATGCATATATGCAATTTTGTTAAGAAATAAAGGATATTATAGACCTACAACATGATTTTTTAAACCCTATCTTATTTTCTGATGAAACCACATTCTGTCATGATGGCTTTGGCAAAAGTCACAACTGCCGAGATTGAATTGACCATAATCCTCACTGGATAATGGAATAACATTCTCACCATCTTCAAAAATTATATATTTAGGCAGGTATCATTCAAAAATACTTTACAGGACCTCTTTCAAAAAAATTTGGTGGTTAATTCCTACATAAATATACTGCGAAATAGAATTTTATTCGATTTAATTTAATTTGTGTCAAACACATCAAACTGATATTAAGATTTGACATCTGGTTTTTTCTGGTATACATGTCAGAGAGTATCTAAATAAAACATTTCGTGAAAGATAAGTAAGCAGAAGAGGGTACATTGAATGGATCCGATCTAACTCCTTTAGATTTTTATCTTTGGAGTCATTTAAAGACTGTAAGGTATAGTACAATACCGGACTCTTTCTAGAAGACATAATTTTAAATACAAGATATCCCACATCAATATTTACGGAACGTGCTTTCCTAGTTGCAGTTTTCAGGAAGGATTGGATAATGCCACGTGGCTGAGAGAAAACACCTCAAAATTTAATAAAATTATTCTCAATTTAAATTATTGTTTATTATTTTTATATTATGGTTTGTATTCTTATACCTTTAAACGTCACTATTTTCGGAACAGTTGAATTTACCCATGTAATATGCTTAACAAAAACTTTTTGAATTTGTTGGAGTTTCAAAGTAACTGATACCAAATAGGATGTTCCCTTTAAAGAGGTTATAAATAACACCGTCATTAGACAGTTGTTGAGGTCACTGCTATATGAAATGCGCAGTCAAACAGAAAAATTCTATTTCTGAACATTGAAGAAAATCCTGATCCGCTAAAATTTTCTGTTTTCCCTCTAATTAAACCTTTCCGGCATATTTGGCCAACCCTGTACTAAATAAATAGAGAAAGGAGAAGAAGAGAGAGACTAGTATATTCATGATGAATTTTGTTATGCGAAGTTTTGATTAATATGTGTCTCTAAATGTCATCAAGTGAACTAAAGTGGCAATGCCATCATTCATTTTTCTTGTATGTTCAGTAATTTAACAGAAAATGATGGCCTAGAATTTCAATCTTCAGTAAGCTACTGCCTATTAGCAGTCAGACGTCATTTTCACATGCACGTTGTTTTTTTGGTGGCGTTATGAAAACAGATTTCAGCCATTCCTACGGTCTGTTTTCCAGTGTTGTACACAGAATTAAAAGACTTTATCACTATATCGATATTGTCTTCATGAATCAGTTGCAGGAGTTACACTGGAATGTCGTCTTTGCTGGCCATAATTTCTTGACTAATATTGAAAATTCCATAACTTAATTAACCCATACTTTAATTTTCCCACTTCACAACGTTGGTCATGACATTTGAAAGTAAATGTAACTAAAGTTTGCATACTTATAAATGCTCACGAAGAATGCGGTGAACAGTCGCACTCTCAACTTAAGTGTTTTCTTTTTCTGTCAGTATATGTTTGTCTTCTACAAGTAGTTTTCTTACAGCCCCAAAAATTTTATCAGTAGTCACAGCAATCAGCTTTTAAAATTTTTAAACTAAAAATCATCTTACGTCATCCATAGTGACGGAACAAGTTCCTTCAATACTTTTTTCGAGACGGTTTTGTTTCCTTTACCGATGTTGAATATTTAGTCAAAAAATCGTATATAAAGCGTGAGTACAACTCGTATTTAAGATGAATACTGACTTGTGACTTGTTTTTTGTAATGCATTCACATGTCAACATAATTGTGAGTTTAGTAACGGTACAAAAATATTTATGTATATTCACAATTAATGAATGATGAAACGAACTCATGAGGATCTGTGACACAGAGATTGTCTAATAATTGAAAATAAGCACAGCGTGAATAAGATACTGCGCATTATGCAAGTCTGCCTCTAAATCGGTATTTAGTTGTCATACCTTGTATTTATGAATGAGTTTTATGATGGTTTTAGAGCCTACACTTGGTAACAACTAGCTGTACATATTAATCAAAATTGCGGCGCAGTAAATATAAGTAAAATTGTAAGTCTAAAAATGTCTTCAAGCCAATTTTTCAACACTGGGGGCTATTTATTCAAGGGACTTTTGTTGTAAGAGCTAAATATTGTTAGTAGTTTTATACAGGTCTTTTAGCTATTTAACTATTTGTTACTTAAAATTACTTACGTGGTAATATTCTCCATACTTTTTTCGACTTCAGTAGGTTTTAATCCCATTACCATAATAAGTTGCTTCTGCTCATCTAAGACGTATACCTGTTGAAAAGACAGTATGTTTAGAATTTTAAAAAGATCCGTATAGAAATAAATTGTTTGAAATAAATAGGATCACGAACTTATCATAAAGTGTACTACGTTATTACTGCTTAACAAACAAAATTCGATAAACTTTTAATAAAGAAAATATTCAAAACTTAAAACAATTTAGGAAAATACAGAAAAAATACAAAAATAAAATTGTAGGAAATCGAAAATGCAATGTATACAAGTTAGAATGTGATTCTCTTCAAAAGTATTACATTGAGTAGACTAGAAGGACCTTTAAAATAAAAATCACAAAACATTAAAAAAATATACAATTCAGCATATACTACACATTGGTTAGAAAATAATCATATCTTCAATAACAAACTGAATATATTACATACAGAAAATAAAAGCATAAACCTTCACTACTGGAATCATTAGAAATTAATAAACTAAAAATAACAAATATTATTTTAAGTGACCAACTACAAATTAACAACTCTCCTGTACTAAATTTGTTCAACAACTCTATGTTGTCCCAAAATTAACACTTATATTAAGGGTACCTGGTTTATGGTTTAATATTTACCTAGAATATTTGGTACAATTACGGAAAGTCCTGAAATAATCTTTAACTGTAAACGATTTCGATTTAAATTATATCTTAAGCCTTAAAATTGTTAGCGGCCTATCAAATGCTTATCTGATGAAGCAGTATTATTGCGAATTGTCACGCCGGTTTAATATTTTTTCAAATATAAAATCTAAAATCAGTGAAAATCTGTTTCTTTAAATAAACATTACTTGAAATTTGAGTTGAGTTTATGATTGGGTAAGTTATATATTGCAAAAGAAATTAATAAATGATAAATGATGACATGTTAACAATAATTTTTATTTTTCATTACTGGTACAATTATTGGCGAGAGTAATTCGAAATTTTTTTTTTTTTTTATTAGCCAAGCCATAGGCAAATAGAGTGACGTAAGTTCCGAGATGAATAAGACCTACGCAGGGATGTTTGGGGAGTGTAAAAACAAATACTAGATAAAATGTAACAGCAAAAAATAGGTTGAGGCCATGAGGAGGAAAGTGGTCAAAGTTGGCCACAAAGGGTTTTTTGAATCAACAAGTTAAGGAACATATTTTGGAAAAAAAGTTTCAAATAAAAGTTGTAGAGCTTTTAAAAACCTACTATTTAAGCTTTTGTGCGATCATTTTTGTCAATTTGTTATTGCGAAACGGCCAAAAAACCGTCAAAATCGGCCAATTGCAAAATTAACTTTTTTTTGCAGTTTTTACTTCTAAAGAGAAGCCCTCGTTATTCTGAATAAAATTATATTTTATGATAGTAAATCGAAAAATTTGTTGCTGAAATACTGCTATATCCCAAGACGTTCAATGTTGATTGCTATAACTTTTTTTTTGATGAAAATTTTCACCTCCACCAAGGCTCAATCTCTTCGTGAAGGCCTGAATTTTCATATCTTGTTAGGGGCAATTAACAAAATTAATTTTCAATCAATTTAATATCACTTTAAGAAAAGGGGAGTTTTTTTTTGTAAAGAAATGGAACTGGAGCCTCTCCCTTATATGGTAGATATTTCTAATTTGAAAATTCGAATTGCTGAGTACAAGACGAGGATTTTTGAAAGATAAAAACCTTTTTGGACCAATAGGAGCGGAGTTTTTCAAAAAATCGCAGTCTTTTCGTTTATAATAATTAAGAAACAAATCCATCGGCGTTTGATACTTAGAGAGTTATATCTTCAAAATCCAGGTTAGATTTTACAAAGTGCGGCTTTTTGTTGTAAAAAATCATACGTAAATTAGAGCGTTCGAAAAGCGACTGGCTGACCGCGGTGGTGAGGGAGCCCGTCTTAGTATAAAACGCCGTTGGATTTGTTTCTTAATTGTTATAAACAAAGAGACTGTGATAAAAAAAAATCCTAACTCGGCTCCTATTGGTCCAATTTTTTCAAAATCTTCATCTCGAACTCAGCTCTTCGAATTTTCAAATTTGAAATGTCTAATATGTAAGGAAGAAGCTCCAGCTCTATTCTTTATAAAAAAAAATCCCCTTTTTAAAGCGATACTTAAGGGGTTGAAAATGAACTTCTTCATTTGCTCCTAACAAGATATGAAAATCTAAGCCTTCACGAAGAGAAGGAGCCTTTGCGGAGGTCAAAATATTCACCCAAAAAAAAAGTTATAGCAACATTTTGCGTCTTGGGACAAACAAATAGAAATATCTCAGCAAAAAATTATCCCATTTACTTCTATAAAATATCATTTTGTCCAAAAAGACGAGGGCTTCCCTTGAAAAGCAAAAAAGTGGAAAAAAAAAGTTAATTTGCAATAAATAATTGATGTGCAAAAAATTGCCGATTTTGAGGGCTTGTTGGCTTTTTCGCAATAACAAATTGATGAAAATGATTGCACAAAAGATGAAATTGTAGATTTTTAAAATCTCTACAACTTTTATTTGAAATTTTTTCTCAAAATTTATTCCTTGGCATGTAGATTGAAAAAATCTGCTTTGGATAACTTTGACGCCTTCCCGCTCTTGGCCACAGCCTATTTTTTGGTGTTACATTTTATATAGATTTTTTCTTCTATTGCTTGCAACATCCCTGGATATGTGTAATTCATCTTGGAATTTACGTCAAAAACAGCATAATTTTTAGCTAGACGTGGACTATATACAAAAACTGTCTAACTGTATTTAGACAATATCTGTTTTCCGACCGATCATAGAAAAATCTGTTAGTTCCTAAAACGAAGTTTATTTATTATTTCTAATCGTATATTTTCTGGAAAAATTTTAAATTACATCTTCAGGAATTTACTTATACTCGTAAGAATTCCTTCTGAACCTAGTGTTCGCCCTTCGATTAAAATCATCAATGCTTGGTTTCTGGCGTGCCAGGCGATTTTTGATTTGAAAAATTTTCGATTTTTATATGTTGCAAACTAAATAAAATATAGATTTAATGGAAACTGACTATTTTAGTTGAATTATAAATGTTATTTTCATGCCATGTACTATTATAATATTCCGCATAATTTTATTTCTCGCCATTTGGTTAACTAACGTATAAAATAACACTGGAATAAGAAAAGTCACGTACGAAGGCACATATTCTCTTAAGTAAAGATCCAGAAATATATGAAGAACACAATATTGGCGCCATCTCCCTCGAAAACCTACATAATGATTAAGTTTTGCCACTAGTTTTCATATAATAATCGAAAAAACTTTCATACATCTATACACATGCCGAAACATAACTAGATATATGATATCAAAAATATATAAATCTTCTTAGTTTTCAACTCTCACAGACGAGTTAAAGTACGAATGAATAGTTTTTTGGTGTTAAGTGTGGGAGTCAGTTTATTTATAGTATATTCAGTCTGCGAGGCTGAAAAAACACTTTGTTTGTCTCTACAATGAGCAAAATATTTTTCGAACGTCAGCATTATGCCCCATATATAAATATATAAGAGCTTTTCACAAACAATAACTAGCATTTTAGAGCTTTTTGTTTCGATATAAGGTTTTAATGTGAAAACATGATACATGAAAAAAATCTTACTAAATTGGAGACTTTTTACGAGTATAAAATATCACTGAAAACTTATTAATAATAAACTCGATAGTAAAAGTTCAATTTAAATAGTCCCATCAAAGGAAATTATTACTGTCTGAAAGTTATTACATTAGTGACAATTTAGTGTATTTTTTTTTTAAATTTCCAAAATAAAGTTATTGTAACTGAAGTTCTTTCTGTTCAAGTACATTTAGTGCCTCTTACGAGTAGCATATAAATATCTATTCGTATCTACCTATTAAAGATAGTTTTAATACAAATTATAAACATAAACAATAATCGAAATATATATATATATATATATATATATATAAAATATATATATAAAAATATATATATATATATATATATATATATATATATATATATATATATATATATATATATATATATGTATATATATATATAAATATATATATATATATATATATATATATATATATATGTATATATATATATAAATATATATATATATATATATATATATATATATATATACATATATATATATATATATATATATATATATATATATATATATAAATATATATATATATATATATATATATATATATATATATATATATATATATATATATTTTAAAGTTTGTTAAATTCATATTTAAAAAAAAATATGTATAAATTTGGAATAAATATTTGTTATAATTTTTTAATTTCTAATTTTTAGTAATTCTATTTTAGGGTAAATATATATATATATATATATATATATATATATATATATATATATATATATATATATATATGAAAGTAAAATGCGAACAGTAGATGCAAACAGTTTCATCATAACCTTTCCGTATTAGAGATTGCACAGTTCGAATACATTGCTATAGAACATAATTTAACCTCTTCCACCACCATCGAGATGATAGCCTACCTGTACCACCATATCGAGAAGAAAGTCAAAATTGACCCTCTCCGTCACAGTGATACCGCAGAGGTACATGTCTCGTCTCTACTGTTTGTGCAAAGGACAGATCGGAAAGAAGTATGCAACACTTAACGCGGTATCGCCGACCTCCCGCCGGATGGTGCATATACGTTTATACGGCTTTCACGGATTCCTCCGTGTGAGATACAATAGCAGTGGATATATCCATATTATGCCGTTGTAGTGCTGAACTCACATTCAGCAAACGTACAACTATATGCAACTCCGTGTATAAATGAAAGTAAAATGCGAACAGTAGATGCAAACTTCATTCGATCATATTTCTTTCGTGTTATAGATTGCACAGTTCAAATAAATTGCTATAGAACACAATTTATTCTATTCCACCACCATCGAGATGAGGGCCTACCTGTACCACCATAACGAGCAGAAAGTCAAAACTTTCCCTCCCCGCCACAGTGATACGGCAGAAATACATGTTTCGTCTCTACTAGACTCATCAGGGTACCAGCATGCACCTGTTTGTGCAAAGGACAGATATATAAGAATGCAATACTGAACGCGGCTTCGCCGACCTCCCGCTGGATGGCATATATATGTTTACGCGGCTTTTACGGATTCCTCCGTGTGAGGTGCAATAGCAGTGGATATATCCATATTATGCCGTTGTAGTGCACAAATTACATTCAGCAAACGTATAACTATATGCAACTTCGTGTATAAATGAAAGTAAAATATGAACAGTAGATGTAAACTATCACGGAAAGTATATGATGGAACGAAATTTGTTTATGATTGATTGATTGATTGATCAGTGAAAGTAGAACTTAAATATAGAATGTATAGCAGTTATCCGTCGCCGCTTTCCCCGTACTTAAAACCTCTTAGGATCTTAACTTATTTACGCCCAGCGTTTTCGATTGATGATAGTAAATTTAGGAGGGCTAGCATTAGCTAGGGTGCCTGATAGACGTCGTATTTCAACAGTCTTACTCAGACCTGTCAGGCAAATCTGTAGATCAGCTATTTCGCATGTTTTTGATTTTTAGTGAATTACCCGGCACTTTTGGCTGCAGCTATTTTGTTGGATTGTTTTATATTTTATATATATTGCACCTAAAAATTAATATTTAGTACTTTTTTTATATACGACAGCCAGCGTTCTCAAATAAGGACAGCAATTTTTTCAAAAAGAAAAAAAAAACAAAATCCAAAAAAAAAATAATTTTGGGCTTATTTACGGAAAAATGAACATACATACCAAAAATTAGCTAAATATTTAAAAAAAAAATAATTTCGGCGTAAATGGGTTACGAAAGTCAATGAAGGACATTAATTGGTGAAAATAATCTATCTTGAATCATGAAAATAGGATTATTTTAGCGTAATTGCGAATTGATTAAAAATATATTCGATCTTTTATGACTCCCAGAAAAATTTTATTGGACCCGGTTTATCATGTTTCTTTGAAACACTGTTATTATTTTTCACAAAGAATTTATAAATTATTTAATTTAAGTATTATTTACCAATGTTAAAGAATAGACAACATTTTATTCATTGCATAGTGTACGTGATCCCGCGCGAAGAATAAATATTCCCCGACCTAGGGGTACCATGACAAAAAAGTAACTAATTACAGTAATTCTGAAAGCGGCGATTGGTTCGCGATGAACCATATTATTCCAACACTTGGCTTTCGATTTCTCAATCTATAACACTAATTTTTGAGATTTCACTATCAAATTCTTGCAATTTTTTCTCGTGAAATATCCCGATTTTTCTCACCCTAATTTTGGGTATACTAAGCTCTATAATGTTCGGAAGAAAGAGTTTATATATTTAAGTTTTTAAAGTTTAATTATTCGATTAAACATTTAAAAAGAAAATATCTGCTGTTGTTGTTTCCTTTTAAAAACAGCAGATGATCCTTCGAAATAACAAGAAACTAGATTTAGTGCTACAAAGACTTAATCTGGGTCCAGCGGTTTATGGAAAAGCATATTAGGGGAACAATACACGGTTATGTAGAAGAAGCAGGGTATTTACCCACTTAAGCAAAAATAATCCGATTATCGTCGTTCAAAATTCATAATAGTCGTCAATTAATTCATTGTATAAATATTTACCTTATTATATAATATTAAATTTTTTTAGATTATTGAAAAATCACACAAATAATTAATTACATCTGGTCAATTAAAGTAATAAGTCCTCAGGCTACGTACGTACTTGTCTCTACGCAGTTACGCTGTATACCCGTAATAGCTGATATTTATGTGCCCAGCTACTGAGGAAAGAGAACAGGAGATAGTGAGGAACGGTTTTGGGAGGATAATACATTAGGTCTCAATAATTTATTTACTTTTTTTTATATTGCTCTGCTTCTATTTATGATATCAATGTGAAATAAATGTATCTACATAATAGTTTTAACGTTATCTAGCAAAATAGTAAAAATACATTTTAACCATTTTAAAACTTACACAAATGAATTTTGAAAAATGCAGAAATTAATTATTAGATAATTGTATGCAGAATATGGTAACCCAAAAATCATATTCGTAACGTGATTTTTTGCAGAGAGAATTACTTTTTAATGTACAATCGTCAGTCTTAAACGTCTTCTTCCTTTTAAAATGCAAATTACGATAAATCAGCGTATTAGTTTTCAAATTAAGTTTTCTTTTGAAATCAGCCCCTATCGCTAATGATCAATCAATCAAGCAATCAGTCAATATTTATTCATGAATATACATACAATAGTAACCTAACAAGTCAACAAAAATAAAGCAATTAAAAGTAGTATAATAAAATTTCTGAAAATTTAGATTTAGTTTTATTTTTAACACACAAACCTATCATACACATAGACACAGCTAACACAGAAAATTAATTACTCATTAAACAGGATTCATAAGGTCAACAGGAAGGTGCCACTATGAGTTTAAATTGTCGAACGGGTTTTAAAGTTGTTTAGGAGATACTCCTCCTCACTATATAAAGCTTTTTCCTGAGATATCACTTAGTTTTAAATTGAAATATTTTTTCTGTGGCATTCTAAATGTCTTCAGGTAGAATATTAAAAAGTTTAATACAGTAGTGATTTTTTCCATTTCTGGCCTTTGCAGTACTATTATAATTTACAGCAATATTACCCCTATTTCTGGTGTTATATTGGTGAAAATCACTGTTCAAATTTAACTATCAATGTTTTTCTTAACATTTATGAAGAAACTAAGACTATAAATACATGGCACAGTAAGGATACCCAGAGATATGAAACTATTTCTACAACATTCAATGCATTCTTAGCCTACATTCATTCTCACGCAGCGTCTCTGTATAGCAAATAAAGTAGCAGAACGAGAGGAACGCCACCAGCATAGAAGAGCATGGGATGGATGGCACTGTGGTATGCATTCATAAGGACGTGGAGGGAGACAATACTTTTTAGGTTACGAATGATGTAAAAATTATCACTTAATTTATTCGAAAGTTGAGCCGCATGTTCTTCCCCTGTCAACTTTTTGTTAAGGTACATTTTCAAAAACTTTTCTGAGGCAATATCGTTAGTTGTGACTGATTCTAGGGCTAAGTTGAAATTTTTAGTACGGGATACATTAATACTCAGTTTGTTGGTGATGAACCAAGACTGTATATCCATGTGAGTAGTCATTAGCATTTGACTCAACTGCTCAGGGTTTTCAGAGTTATTTTGAGTAGTTGTTTTATTAGCAAATAAGAACACAGTAGCAGCATCACTCGATAAAGAGGTAACAATGTCATTTATATAGAGTTAAAACAGTGTTGGACGCAGCACAGAGCATTGACGTACTCAAGAGTAGCCAGACATCTGTCTGCAATATGATTATTGTAGGATACATACTGAAAATGATTAAGCAAATATAAGTCACAAACCAATATTGTTGCGACCAGTAAGGTAATTAGCAAGCTTGCAAAATATGGGACACACAATCGAGTGCCTTAGTTAACTTGAAAAACGATGCTTGGGCATATCTATCAACTTGGTGGTTATGGTGGTTGACATTGACATGTCGTCTCTGATGACCAAACTGATTTGGATTTAATAATTTATGGTTATCTAAAAAATATATATCCATTTCTTATATCTTTCAAAGACTTTACTGACCATAGGTGCAATAAAAATCGGCTTGTTAGAGCTTTCGTCACTAGAACCTACTGGTACGACACGTGCCACTTTCAGACTGAAAACGAAAGTGTTTTTTTTATACATAGATTTATAAGTTTGATCAAGGAACAAATAATTAATTCTTTAATTATTTTTCAAATTTTGACATTTAAATTGAAGTAGTTCTTGCTGGGACTGTTCTTAAAATTTGAAATAATATCTTTTATTCATTAAATGATAATTCCTTAAACTGGAAAAATTCATCGACCGTGCTTACGTCAGGTACAACATAATCGATAGAATTTCCACCCGAAACAGGAATATCCTTAACGATGTTATCCGAAATTCATCAAAAAAATTATTTAAGTCAGTTGCATTTAAAGAGATAACGATATATTTGTCAAAGGACAATTTATCCCTTTTTACCCTCTTGGAGTGTGAAGTTCGAAAAATCCTTTAGTAGTGGTTGCCAACTTTTTTTCAAAATTTGATGTTCTTTAATAATTTGCGCGTTGATATGTCACTCAGTCAGTAATAACGCTTATAAGTGTAAATTTCTTTGAATGACCAACGTATCGACTAAGATTTTATAAGTCATATAGTTAAGCAACCATCAGTGAGCTGAGCTCTCAAGTTATCAGCTCTAAGATACTCTGGGAATGCCTAGAGGAACTAAATGATTTGAGTAAGAATAATAAAATCACCCTCATGTGGGTATCGGGACACACCAGGGTAGAGAGGAATGAAATAATAGACAGACTCGCGAGGAAAGGGGCTGAAACACTATTTTTGGCGCCAGAGCCTTTCTGTGGAATCAGAAGCAGCGTAATGCCGGAAGAACTAAAGATAGAAGAAAAAAGTAGGAGATCCAATTATTGGACGGACCTGCAAGAAATGAGACAAGCGAAGATACTTCTTGGTAACTACGACCAGAAGGAATTCAAAGAATTCGTAAGCTTAAGTAAAAACCAACCCAGAGTTCTAACAGAGATTCTGACGGAGCCTTGCCACCTGAAGAAACACCTCAAGAAACTCGGACTGGTAGAAGAAGAGTGCAGATTCTGTAAGAAGGAGAACGAAACCTCTATTCATGTCCTTTCAGAGTGCAGCGCTCTAGAATACTCTAGGATGCAGTTCTTGGAAACACACCAAATCGAAAAAGGGGAGCTACCCACCTTGAAGCCGTCCAACATCCTAAGGTTCCAGAGGGAAATAGGACTGGAAGACCTGCTCCAGCCGAAAAGGTGTCTCTTACGACTGAGCAGCAGTAGGGGGACACAATTTATCTACCAGGTCGCAGTGTACAGAACCCAACTCTAGTAAGATTTTATAAGCAAAGTCTGTACAAATGAACAAGTCAAGAATTATATGTAGAATATAATTGACGTCATATCCCACGAAAAACTACTAAATGACTTAAGTTTTGCCTACAGTTTTCTATCACATAATAATCAACAAAATGTTCACAATACCCTAATACACGTTTTAAAATTCTCTTGATAGGTAAGAAATATAACTAGGTATATGATACCATAAATATATAAATCATTCTTAGTTTTCAATCCTCACAGACAAGTTTAATGTACGAAAGGGTATTTTTTTTTGCATTAGAGTCGCTTTATTTATGGTATATTCAGCCTGTAAAGCTGGAAAAAACACTTGTTTGTCTTTACCGATAAATTACACGAACGGAATATTTTTCAAACGTAAGCATTATACGTCATATACGAATTTGCGAGCTTTTCATAAAAAAGAACTAACATTCTAGACCTTTTTGATCTAAAATAAAGTTATGTTGTGACAATATGATAATGCTGAAAAATATCCCATTAAATTTTATCCTTTTTTTACTCTAAAATACCTCTGAATTAATCCTTAATGGAAAAGTTTAATTTAAATATTTCTATTCGTTAATTAGAGAAAATTATTAAATTCTTGACTAATGGGTATACTTTGTTTTGAAAAATTTTCAACACCGGTTATATTAACATCTCTGACTAAAGACTACTCAGTTCAAGTACCTTCAGTCTTTCATAGTTTATAGATTTCGGTTCGGTAAATATACAATTTTATAATACAAATTATAGATTAATCACTAAATAATGATTTACTTAAAGTAAGTTAAGCTGACATTTTGTTCTAGAACAACAATCAATACTAAAGATATTTTTAATATGTATTTACCTAAAAAAAGAAGAAAAAAAATTATATTGAAGCGTTGTTTTTAATTTAATGAAACGTAGAACTTAACTAAAATACGGAATTTTAAGAGATAACGAGATGATTAAGGGGAGATAAAGTTACTTTATCATCGGCAAGTAAATAGGAAATTGATATTGGCTTAGAAGTAATAATAATTACTTTAAAAAAAAAAAAAAAAACATCACTGTCACTGTAACATAAAGGTGTATATTATGTAATTAAATGTTCGATATTCAGGATGACGCTTTTAAGTTCTTACTAGGAGATGTCGGGAAAATGATTAGGAGTAATATAGGAGAAGAAGGGGTAAAATGTCAAATAAAAATGTTTTTATTTTTTCTAAATTTCGATTTTCTGACAGAAACTATTTATAGTTTGGGGGCCCGCCCACATATAAGAAGAATCATTAATATACTTTTGTAACTTCTTGTGTGGCTTAATTATGAGTAGACCGACAACTTTTTTCTCTGCGAAAATTCTCGTAATTAGTTTATTCGCTTTCTAATTCTTATCGTAACCATCGGTTTCCGGTCGTAAGAAAATTTATAAATATATAAGAATATATTTATAAATATTCTTACATCAAATTGTTATATTGAGAGTGGTGGGCAACCGTTTATAAACCACAATTTTTGTGGGACATTTTTTTAAGCTTTTTGTTAATTAATCTAAAATCTACAAATGGAAAAAGATTTCCATATATATATATATATATATATATATATATATATATATATATATATATATATGTTATATCGTAGATTTTCACGGATGGTAGAATGAATAGTTTGGTTATTCCGGGTTTCAATCCGTTCGTTCAAAAAATCGTTTTCACGACGTTTCGCCAAAATCTCATTTGGCATTTTCAAGTGCGGTTCGTCTCGTTACTCGCTGAGTAAAATAATTTTGAATTCCACAAATATGTTTAGTTATTTAGAGAGATAATGTTCTGTTGGATCATTCAAGATAAATAAAGAGAATAATTGAAAAATCCAGGGCCGCATTTATACGAATACAAAAGTAAAGCCGATATTTGAGTTTAAATTGTTAGATCTGATGACTTCCATGCGTTTTTTTGTATTGCTATATACTTGGATGCTGATGGAAGCTTTTCCTAATTCATTTTAAGCCTTCGAGATGTTGCTATATCGGCATTTGCATGGTGCAGATAGCTATAATGATTTCCAATATCCAAATGTGACAGATATCAAAAGTAAAAGAATAAATGTGAAACGTAAATAAAATACAAGTTAGAAATTCTCTCAAATAGTGACTATTTTCCGTTTATTGTGTTATGAAAAAAGTCAAATTTTTTTTAAGCAAAATATTAACACATTATATTTTAGTTGGTTACTGCCGTAAACTTCACGTCTGTGACGTCAGATATTTAGGAGGATGATTTGATAAGAAAGATTCGTATTTTGTTAAATGTTACAGTCAGGAAAAGCATAGAAGAATAAAACAGTTGTAGAGAAAAGAAGAATAAAATCCAAAAATAGAGAATGGGGTAAAAAAGATTAAGACATTTAGTAGGCACAAGAAAAGATTATCCAAAAATAAGAGTAGAAATGGTAGACGAATGGTAAAATGTCACTTCGAATTTATTGTTATATTAGAGATAGCCAGTTTGTTGAAATTTTTATTTTGTAAAATGTAGTACATAATTAGCATAACACATGAGTAATTTTCAAAATTATATTTAAGTTAATTTTTTTTTCTCAAGTTTCAAGCAGTTTTTGGTGATAAAACCACAAACATATTGGAAAATCCCCACCACGTAAATCATCAACTAGTCCGTGTGAAGCGATAGGATCTTGGATTTCTTTATTTCCTATAAAATTTAGATTTAAATAAAAAGCTACATGGAAAGTTTATGATCTATGATAAATTTATTAGAAGCAAATTGCTTTTAAACTTTTTCCATAAGTTTTTTTTTACATACCTGTACCTCTACACTACTTTATCCTATAGTTGGAAGAAAGTAGTAAATAAAAAATTACACTCAAAGAAGTGTATGAATGGAATAAATTATTATCTGAAACTGTTTATGAACAGACAAATTTTTTTAGATTACTAGTTTTCTGCTTTTAGATTTGTACTTTTTAGAATTTATAATTTCTTTGAAATAACATAATCAGATTTAAGAAAATCAATTTTTATATTGCAAGAAATATTTACATGTGTTAATTTCTAATTTGGTCTCTCAATTGAATTTAAAAATTATATCCCATTACAAAAATGGAGGCAATTTTACAGAGGCGATTTGTTAGTTCGGTATGTGATCATTTTGGCGTACATAATCAAAAATCGTGGCACGCTATTGAAAAATTAAGTAGGAAAATTGAGTGAACGTTTTGGTTAAAGATAAGAGACACCATACTCGTCGTCGCTCCAAAACATTGACTGAAAATATCGTGAGTAGGAGTGTCAGCGTCGCAGAACAGTCAGACACTTTCATCCAGCATCGCTCTCAGGAAGTAAATCTCTACCGCATCAGTGTTTTACGAATTTTGACAAATGAAAATCACAAAGACTGTACCAACTAGATCTTGAAACAGCTGCAAGCTGACGATGCATTCCACAACAAAATTATTTTAAATGATGAGGCTCACTTTCACTTCATACGACTTTCTCAAGAAGCTCCTCATATCTGTGGAACGAAAAATCCATATGTCTCGCAATAACTTCGGATGTAACCTCGAGAAGTGGCAGTTTACTGTACTACACGGTCAGGAGAGGTCATTCTTTTTTGAAAATAATGAAGGTACCTCTGTGACTGTCAATGACGATCGCTGCAGTAACATGTCGACAACTTTTTTTGACAAGGATTGGATATAATGGAAGTAACTGAGATGTGTTTTGATCAGGATGACGCCATCAGTCACACCACAAGCGATAGAATGACGTTGTTGCAAACGAAGTTTCCAAGTCGCTTCGTTTCCCTTTGGAAACCAAAATTGGTTGCAAAGAAGCTGCAATTTAACCAGTTTGGATTTTTTCTTTCGAGGCTCTCTAAAAAAAATAATTTCTTTGCGAATATTTCGAGATAATTTATTAACACAAAGAAAAATGTGGACACTTAATCGAAACTGTATGAAGCTGCGGGGACATTTGACTAACATTTGATTTCACTGCTCAATAAAATAATGCTTTTAATTTATTTAAAACTCATATTCTTGAAGAGATACCCGTTACTAGAATAAATTGAATATTATTTAATTTCATCATCTTATAGACAAGCATATTTTATTTTAGTTTAGTAAGATTTCCGCAAGAAATCAAAAAGATTTGAGATTAAAATAGAGACCATTAACCTTGAATACATGAAGAAAAAACTATACCATTTTACGCATCACGATAAAGACTGGTCTCTTTCACGCACTTTTTCATTTTTTGAGATTTTCGCGTGTTGTTACAAATTACATCATATTTTACCATTTTTCACAATTTAATTCACTTTAAAATAGCTTTAGAAACAGAATAAATTTAAAATGAATTCATGACTGAAAAAAAGGAGAAGTGTCAATTGTCACAAATTACATATTTATTCGATAAACATTATAGACAAAAGCCAAGGACTCTTAGGTAAAAGCAATTATTTATAAGTTAAGAAATTGCATATATACTGCAGAAATTGCCTTGTTTAGTATCTTATGATATTTGAATAACCAAATTATGGAAATAAATTTAAAATTGCTTTGAATTCTAGGAACTTATATTTTCTTACAAACATAGCGGGGACTTAGTAACAAGGCTTGCGGTTACCATGGCTATATGATTACACAAGACACACATATTTACATATAGTTGCAATTTTAAACAGGGATTTCCATATATATGCCGGTCTCTCTTTTAACTTACAATTTTATTACAAAAAAACAAAATTTGTAGTTAATAGAACACATATTAGTTAAGGTAAATTTTTCTCTTGGGCTTAGAACAATTTTTAAAGCAGTAAAGTTAGCCTAAAATGTAAGTACCTGTCTACAGAAATAAATATTGATAAATATCTCCAAATCAAATTAATTTATGATTGCGGGAAAACGCCATTTAGCTTATCAGAAAAAAGGAGCAATTTAATATAGCGAGGTTCGTTGATCTTATTTTTAACGCAGTTTCTCATCCGATCGGACCGACCCGATGCAATTATATGCACTTAAAATTCACGTAATAAATAGTTCTAATTGCAGTTCCCATCGAATGCAACATTTCAGCTAGTAGCAAGAAATTATATATCTGATAGAAACATCATTCAGAACCGTTCAGTATGTGTATTTCTACTGAATCGAAAGGCCGCGCTAGAAATAAGGTCTATAAAAGTTAGCCGATTAAAATCATACAACTTTTGCTTTTACTATCTTACCAGGAAAACTCATATTTGTCAATCCAATAAATGTGAAAATCTATATTGAAAATTAGTTATCCTTGAAAGAAATAATAAAAAATATTCTGCCTGGTTATTGTTTTAGGAATGTCACGAAAAAGTAGATAAAGCATAATGGATCCATAAAACACAATTTCTATTAATGCCTACATCACTGTCTGGATAGGTTTTTTTATGCATCTTTGTCTTCATATTCGAAATTTAAGCGAAAATTTTATGTTATTCTGTGAGAGAAATTACTATTCGATGTTAATTTTATCCATCCAACGATACATTAAGCAAATAAATAGCAAAGGGTCCAAAATAAAATTTATATCCGAAGGAATTAAGTTATATTGATTTAGGACGGCGACCAATCAAAAAATTTTCATGATTTGCCTCGGCCTTTTCGTAGGCCATAAACCCTACGCATATTTGTCAACAACAAAGTATTGATTCCGTGTTGCTCAAACAATAAATAGTAAACAGACCGTACATAACTGACACAAGTTATGATGTATACAATAGTTTATAGGGTTAATAAGAATTTTATGATTTGTTTCCTAGGTACCATCTAGATAATAGAAGAGTCACACGCTGTGAAAAAATGTTGAATTTATGTCTAAAATAATTTTCTGTTTATTTAGGCACGATGCTACAAATTAAAGTATATACAGGGATCCTGATAATGTAATAGATACTAAATTGGTTATTTGATGCAAATTTACGTAGTTTAATTGTCAATTCAATGTCCGTAAAAAAAATAAAATTTTCAATTTTGTGAAGAGGCATTTGACATTTTTGTTACTTTTTCTCCTTTATAGAATAACATAGTCAGTTCGAGGGCAGATGACAAAGAGTTACCCAAAAGCTACTATCACGTCTACTTTGGAATATAGTCCATGATAGTATAATCACCCGCCTTGGCAATAGGACAAGATGGAATTCTCACCTCAAAATAGAATAATGAAAACATATATAGCTTATAATCGGCATCTTCAAACCATGGAAAAACCTGAAGTTTTATCCCACGACTTACCTCATATGTATGGCTGTCATTAGGACAATGCTATTGTATAGGGACCAAAGTGAATCTCACAACAGCAATCCAAAAATTATACCAGATTCAAAGAACAGCCCTGAAGACTAGAACAGTCAAAGTCACATCCTCTTAACGTTTTTGTCAAAAAAAAGGTTTTGATGCCTATGATACGCCTCCGCACTGTAGGAATTGAATCAAGTATAGGATCACCTTTATGGACTCCCGAAAATACATAAGCAAGACATGCCCTTACGACCTATCACAAGTTCCCGGAACTCTCCGAATTCTGGACTTGCCAAATTTCTTCTTCCAATCCTGAGACCATTACAAGGAAATATATCGTCCTGGGTTAAGAACTCGCAACATTTCGTAGAAATTATACGTGAAATAGAATTACAACCAGAAGACCATTTTATTAGCTTTGACGTGGAAAGCTTATACAACAACGTTCCAGTTAAGGACTCACTAAAAATCATAAGAAAGAAACTTGAAGAAGACCAGACCAGCAGAAAGAACATCTTTACCACCGCACGCCATTATGGACTTGGTGGAAAGTTGTTTGACTTATTCCTATTTTCAAGAAAAGGAAAAAATCTACATCCAGGATAATGGACTACCGATGGGATCTTCACTCTTACCGGTGGTCGCAAATATTTTTATGGAATGGTTCGAGACGTTTGCAATTGAATCCACATCTAAGAAACCAAAGTTATGGCTCAGATACGTAGACGATACTTTTATTATTTGGAGTGGAAACGACGAAGAACTTCGCAACTTCCTTTTTCATCTCAACAATATCAGCCCAACTATTAAACTCACCATGGAGAAAGAAGTAGAAAATAAATTACCATTCTTAGATGTCTTAGTTGAAAGAAATGGCAGACAAATTCGAACTTCGGTTTACAGAAAAGCCACGCACACAGGACAATACCTTAATTATTCATCTAATCACTCCAATAACACCAAACAATGAATAACAAGAAATCTCGTAGATAGAGCCTTAACTCTCTGCAACTCCAACGAGAACTTGGTGAAAGAGATAGATTACATTAAAAATGATCTAATAGCCAACGGATACCCGGTATATCTAGTGGATAAATTTCTAGAACAACGCAGAAATAGGACAATATCGACAACGAATGAAGTACGAAAACCAGTATTGAACATCCTCTTTGTTAAAGGCATTTTAGAAAAAGTTAGAAGGATAGGAAAACGATATAAAATCAACGTTGTTTTCAATTCAAATAACTCTCTGAGAAGTCGGCTCACTAGGGTCAAATCAACAACCCAAAGGGACTTGAAGAACTGTGTATATCAGATACCAGGTGAATGTGGCAATTCCTACGTTGGCGAAACAAAGAGACCTCTTGACGCAAGGATCAAAGAACACCAAAAATGCACATCTTGAAGAAAAACAGAAAAATCTGGTACCGCTAACCATGCGTGGACTCATGGACACCACATAAAATGGTCTGAAACTAAAATACTACACCGAGAACAACATTGGAGAAAACGGAAAATCAAAGAAGCCGCGGTTATACATCAGAACCCGAGTTGTTTCAGTAAACCATCTTTAGATATAAGAGATGTGTGAAAACTACTTCTTAATAATTGTAAACTAAAACTAAATGCAGCATAAAAAAATGGGATATTTCCATAGCAGGCATGACTGCACCCATCTCAGTCATACTCTACTGCATTTACTTTTATTATAAATAGTCATGTAGCTAAGGGATTTATTTAGTTTTACTTGAAAACGGCTAGAGATAACTACTAGCCGAAACGTCGTGATATTCAACAAAAATAAAGACAATGGAAGTCCAACAGATATTTACTACTTCGCAAGTATAGGATCTGGTATAGTTCGATATTGCTTGTGGAGAGAATTACGATTCAGCTTCTCGAGATAAAGACGGACTTTATTACACCAATATTTATCTTCAATAAACCGTACACTACACAATTCTCAAGTATATATATATATATATATATATATATATATATATATATATATATATATATATATATATATATATATATATGGTAGAACCTCTACACAAATAGATAAAAAAGGAGGGAACCAAATATTTAAAAATATTGCTATAGAGCACGTGAGAATATATACATATAGCAGACAGATAGTATTAACCCTAAACAGGCCACGCATTTCTTCTAGCAAAGTTCTGGAATGCTTATCTTAGCTCCATCTGAAAATGTTGTCACTTTGAACTAAATCAAAGGGCACTATTCATCCGATAACCATTGCCTTGCGGATTCATTAGCCAAACAGTCAACTGAGATGAAGATGTTGGAGCTGCACCCAGTAGGAGTTCCGAGTGAATCAGCAATGATAAAACTAAATAAAGATCATCTCATTATCTCTTTAAAATATAATGGTATGAAACTATAAGCTCCAGGCAATTATTAAACTACGCGGAGGTGAAAAGTGATAAAGATACCTGGCGATGTTCAGAAGAAAATTGCGATTAGTCACAATGATTCTCACAAGGCATTGCCAGCTAAGAAAATATTTATATAAAAATATGCGATACATCCGTATGTCGGAGTTGTAAAACAGAAGATGAGACTGTAGAACATATTCTGTGTGATTGTACCCGTCAACAAAAGTGCAATATCGCTTGGTAACGTTATCTCCTAAATTAATACTGTAGGTTGGACGACGCACAGTGGCCGAGGAGCGTTAAGTTAATTGGAACTCAATTATTTTTGTATTTCTCTTATCTACGCTAAAGCATTTCAAGAACTAAAGGAAATAAACACTGTTTCGCCTAAATAGCACAAGTTTTTCAAAGGATTTTCATCATAAGTTTATTCAGTCCGATGGAACTTGCAAATAAATTTCATTTTCATTTTTTTTTTCAAGTCAACTGACATCAAAATAACTAGAAAATATATATATTTTTTAAATTTTCTAAGAGGTTCTATGGTTTTTTTTTTAAACTCATCTAGTGCGAAATACCATGTTTTTAACGTAAAAATGCATGAAAGTGCCTTGAGTCGACTTGATTTTAGTTTAGATACTATAATATAAGCCGAGCAAAGTACGGAAAGTAGCGAATTATTGGGCATGGGAGCGAGGCCAACTAGTTGGTTGCTCAGATTGTTCTTTCAACTGCGCAATGATACTCATAATATCAACACAAAATCAACATCAATTATGGTCATCAGACCCACTAATATCACTCACCTTCCTTTATTTGTAAACTCTGATATCAACTGGGACAAACGCAAGCTGTTGAAACATGTCGAGACATGTCGCCGAACGAAGATATGTCAATAGGAGCCTAATGAAATAATGATTTTGGTTCGGTGCAGATATTAATTTTCCCGCGGTTCTTTCACTGTGTAACGAATTAAAGTTTTTTAGAGAGTGGTCGGTAAACCTAAAAACTTGTTGAGAAAATCGGTGCGCTCAGCGTAGACCTCAGTGTTCTTCATCTACAAGTAGTTCAGAAGTATGTTTTCCTTTTTCACTGTATTTCAATGCCAAATGGAAGAAAGCTGATCGAAATAAGCGGACTCTCTTCTCTCAAAATCATGATTGGTTCGAAAACACGTATTCAATTGAACAGAATGTAAAATACGCGGGATGTTTCTCGCAAAACGGAGGAGGCCCGAAAAACCACTCGATGAGTGCGGAGTACAATCCAAATGACTCAAAATCCAAAATATTATTGAAACTGTCAAGAAGAATTTGTTAACAGCAGTCTCGAAAATTAAAAGTGGAATTGAGGTTGCTTCCTCCTCTTATTGCCCCTCAAGTGCAGTAGTTACTCAAGAGTTATGCAAAAGAAGTGAGTTGTGACATTTTCCATTCGTATTTTCAAAAAAATAAAAATTGAAAGAAAAAGAAAAATACACCATTATAAGTAAATTTAATGGTATGAGTACTTAATTTAGCTTCTAAGTGTAGAATGAACCCTCTCCAGGTTAGCGGAATTCACTGACATAATATCTGTTTCATTAACATCACAACAATAAGAAAAAAAAAACTCTCAAAATACGGGTAATACTTGAAAACTACTTATCCTACGGGCTTGGAAATAGTCGGAATCGATTTAGCGTGCCAAAAAAATAGTGGAATGACTATTATTCCGAAAATTTTCGAAGAAATGAAGTGTGCCTGGAGATTTTTCCATTTCTGGGTAATTTTCGACCACTGTGCGACGGGTTGAATCCTATAGAAGAATAAGAAACTGGTGTAATGAAACCTAAGTGCTGTGCAAACCAGCATACCCTCCTTATTTTCCATATCTAGAACATCATCAGTATTTAAATCTGACGTCTTGAATTTCGTGGACCATCATCAACCTCATTATAAAAACCTAAAATCCTTATTACATTTTAACAAGGCTTTTTATTTCCCAATTTTAATAGGATATTGGATAAAGTAAAAATTTTCGACTATTTTCAAAAAAACCATATGTGCTGGAGAGAGATGTTTTTATTTTTATTTGGGGAACTTTAATATTTTTAAATGAATATCATACATAACGTTATTATTTGACAATAATTATGTTCAACATTTTTTTACCAATTTTATTATTTAAAATTTGCTGATTCTCACATAAGAAAAATTATGTTTATTTATCGCCTATTTCAACAAGAGGGAGCTATTGAAATTTTCCAACGCTTTATATTCATCAAATATAAATGAATATATGTGTTGAATAAAAGTCAATCTTTCTTTCTCCACCATAAAGTCTTCTTACGAAGAGTTTTAGAAACCAGAGTGTACATCATTAAATTTAGGATACGCCTTTTAAAAATATCATAAAAATGTCAGGATCGTATTAAAGAAAAGAAATTGAAAATGAAAATGAAATCCAAAACGTTGAGTTAAAAACTCTCTATCATTTTATAGAGAAAAAATAGTGGCAATATATAATTTTTATTAAAATTATTAAGGCTGCAATTCGTGGATAGCTGTCCTGGTGGACAAATCAAAAACACCAGACCAGCTGGAACCACTTTACAGGCCACAGGCATAGCAAGCTAGTGCTGGGCAGACCAAACTGACTGTTAAATTCTGCATCTAAGCAGGCAACAAATCAGACTAGTGACAGGATTTATAACTAGCCACTGCAGCTTGAGAAAACATCTACATTCAATGGGCATCTTCAACGAAGGATTACTATGTCGACTACGTGATGAAGACGAGGAGCCTACTGGATATACCTTCAAAGATAAAACTATCCGGAAGGTTTATACCCAGAGGACAAACTATTGAGAAGGCTGTTAAACCTAATCAACGCAATCAACCTGTTCGCCTAGAATGGATATGGAAGGCAATAAAATAAGTCTGAAGGCTGCAGTGTAAGGGCTTTTCAACCCTGGCCTACCATGTCATATAATCAATAAATCAATCATGGGTTAGTTTACACGTTTAATTCAATATTTTTCATTTTAAAAAATGGCGTAAAACGGAATTGAAAATACTAATATTCAAATAACAATTTTGAACATCCTGGATAATCTTAGCTAAAACTTTTCACAAATCTTTGTAAAGAACAGTAAAGTGAATCATCCAAGAAAAATCGATTATAAGCAAACTTACTATCACATATCCATACAAGTTAATTGCATCAAAATACAATATAAAATAATTTGGTATAGTAGAACAATAATTTTAAAAATGAGGATTGTTTGCTTCAGCTTTTCAAATACTCTCACTGTAATCAGCTTTAGAATTTCAATTCGATGTGGTATTGGTAAAAATAACCAAATTTCAGGTGAAGTATCACATGACTACCCTTTGAATCAGATTTTTAAAAAATAATAGTACCATTAATGTCACCTGCCACATGTCATACATTAATTATATCAATAGTATAGTGGAATAAATAATGCTATACCAATCAATGTCCACTTCTTTTAATTCTAAATATGGATTGCGAAGTTATGATAGAATTAGTGCCACTGTGAAGTCATACCTATGATTATTTTGAAAACAGGTGTGTATTAAATACAATAATGAAATGTTTGTCTGGTCATGCTTTGATCAAAAATTGTCTTGCTGATAATACTATTATTTAAAAACACAAATAAATTTAAGAAGATTCAGCGTATACCTTAGAGGGAGTGAAAATACAAAATATTCGCACGGTGATGATAAAAAAAAGCAAAGAACTTACCAAAACATTAGCAATAGCGCTATGTCCATCATCAGCTCCACGCCTGTCTGTAGCCTTAACATCAAAACCAAATACTTTTCCTGCTTCTTTAGCAAAATTGGCAATAGCTCTAACTTGGCCAGTCATTCGATCAATGGCGAAACGTCTATTTGCTTCTTCCGATCTGCTTAAAATTTGATAACGGATTTCCCCGTTAAGACCCAGATCGGGATCGGTTGCCTAAAATTAATAAAAAATAAATGTTTAAAAGTAATATAGACAAATTTATTAAAAATAAATTTCTAGAAATGTACCTAGCCGGTAATTTTGCAAATCAACGCTACAGAACTTTTCTTGGTAGTCTTTATTAAAAACAATGTTATATTGAATGGCATGTTCGTACACACGCAGAACTTGATAGTACTGTCAAGAAACTCGATTTAATTAGCTAAATTTGAAATGAGCACGAACCTGGAAGGAATTATTTTTTATATAATCTTTTTACAGAGATAATAAAGACAGAGCAGAAATGAAATAACTGAAGTAGCGCAATTGAATTTTTTAAGCATTTCTTTGCATCAATCGACCCGAGCTTTATTTTGAGCGATTTTCAAATTATTCGAGATCCTACGCGAACATAGCTTCTTCACGATGAAATATACATGCAATGTATTAAGTGCTGTGGTGTTGCTAACACTCCGGGATGCCTTTATCTCAAAATCTGTCACATGACGCTTGCGTTATCAGTTTAAGCACAGCCTTAATTATTTTCTTGAACAACCGATTTTTGCCAGTCTTCATGCTACTCGTTCGTGGGCGAATAACGGCTACGATTGAGTTCACTAAACCATCGATATTTAGTGGCTTTTGAAGGTGCTTTGTCGCCATATAAAGAATTAAGTTCATGTATGAACTCTAGTTGAGAGAAACTACATCGAAAATTGTGAAAAATAATCACAGGAAAGTGGATACGAAATAATTATTTTTTTTTGTAACCCAGATAAAATTTTGAAATTACTATAAACAACACAAATAGCATTCGAATGTCAAAATATATACCGTAAAAATTATTAAACCTTAAAATGGATAAGTCAGAGAGCACTTAGTAACACCAGTGTTGCAAGTTTCCAAAATATAAACGGCCACCCTAGTACTTTTGATTATTTTGCATTTCAAATTAAAGAAGAAAGCAAGCACAATTTTAGGTCATCCCTTAAAAATTGTTTTAACAATATTTTATGCAAAAGAACGGTAAAGAATAGCTTACAGTATTTTAGTGCATAGATTACGAAAATAAAAACAAAATTACGCGTAAATATTTAGTTTTTGAGATATTTCTCGGTAAATTAAATCTAATTTAGGGATTAGGTTGTCAATGCCTTAATTTTCACTTTCTTTTCTTTATTGTTACTTTCACCCATTTTTTCTAAATCATAAAAATCGCCCTTTTTTCTTGTTGCTAACATTTAAGGTATTAGTTAATAATACGGAATATTATATCCCAAAAAAAGTCTTTTTATTGGTTAGCTGGTTCGTCTTGGCTAGTTGGTATGTTAAATTCGTGTTGGTTGGCTAGTTGGTATGTTAAACTTGATTTCAATCGTAGCTTTATTGGAAATGGAATATAACAACATTTTTAATTCTGACTTTAGATTTAAGAACAATAGCTACACAAACAATTAATGTAATTTTCAAATATTTCTTCTTGTTGTAAAAGCGTATATATATATATATATATATATATATATATATATATATATATATATATATATATATATATATATATAGATGTCTTTTAAAAACTATGGATATAGGAAAAATGTTATTCTATTGTCTTAACCCATGCGAAAAAATGGTCAGTCTAGGCATGTGTATAACTCAATAATTAATCAAAGTTACTAAAAGTTACAGGGTTCATGAGGATAACTGTTTTAACTCATAGTAAACCGGCTTGTTTTTATATGAAAATGCCTACACTGCGTGAATAGCTATTGGCAGCGGGACAATTTCAGTGGTAATTATTTTTTCTTTCATTAAATCTAATTGGTGATGTTTCTGTTAAACAATAAATTAACATATTAATAGTAAAATTCTTTTTTTCACTAAATTTCCACCATATTAAACAAAATTATATGCCATGTTTCGCTATACTATAGCTTTATCAAATGGAAAGTGCATACAAAATTAGATTACTGGATTGTACATTTAAAGTCTTAAAATATATTTAATAAAGGCAATCTACTCAAATCTACTTGATCCTTGAATAACAAGTCTGAATTTCTAAGTTTGTTTATTTCTAAAGATTTGAGAAAGGTCAGTTTATAACCTTTATTTTCGATATATATTATTTCAAACTTATCATTAAATTGGTGTTTGTATTGTGAAAGGTGATCGGGGTAGTCAGAGTTAGGATTCACCTTAATAAAACTGTTAATGTTCCTTAATTCTGGTGCCAAAACTTCTTTCTATCTGTCTGGCCTATGTATGTTTTTTAACGTATACGTTAATTTATAAACACCTCTTTATTATTTTCTAGTGTTCTACTTTTTTTGTTTTTATGAATTTACCTACGGAATTGTTAATTTTATATGCTATTTTTAAAAATATTCCTACTTTATAACTTGATTGATCTATATATGTAATAAGTTTGTATTTTTTAGGTTTATCTATAACGTTGGGATAGACCATATTTATGGAGTTCCTAAAAAGTTTTTTCTTTAATATTTTATCTATTATATTTGGTTTATAACCATTGTTAATTGCTATTTATTTAATAATATTCAGTTCTTAGTTGTAATTTTCTTGTTCTAAAGGTAATAATATTAACCTATGGATCATGCTTTAGAATGCTGCTAATTTGTGTTAAATGGGATGAGAGGACGTATTGTTTACTACTGTGTCTGTATGAGGAGGTTTACCGTAAAGTGAGTAAACGTGTTTATTATTTTGTCTTGTAATACTAAGGTCTAGAAATTTAATTGTGTTATTGAATTCTATTTATATGGTAAAATTAATAACAGTGTGTAACTTATTTATATAGTCTAAAAAGATAATTTACTGTCTATCTGTGCCGATAAAATATGTTAAAATGTCATTAACATATCTATTCCAATATAGAAATTTATTAAATATCGGGTGTTTTGAAATCTCACATCTTTAAGTGTCCATACATATTTCTGCTAATAGTGCTGAACGGATTTTTCATTATAAGAGCTTCGCTGGAGACAGCGTATTGTTAAATTCAAAATAATTTTGTTCTAAGCAGACTTTAAGTGCATTTAAAATATCCTGTTTTTAAATGAATTAATTTGTCTTTTTTTTGTAAGAATATTCTCTACCAGACTAAAATTTTTTTATTGGAATAAAGAACAAAACTATTTCGAATTTAACAACACTCTCTACTCCACCAAAAAAGATTTTACAATGAGAAATCCGCTCAGCCCACTATTGGCAGAAATATTTATGGATTTCTTAGAATGTGAGATTTCAAAATACCCGATATTTAATAAATTTCTATATTGACATAGATGTGGATGACATTTTAATATGTTTCATCGGCACATACTAGCCTATATAAACAAGTTACGCACCAATGTCTCTCTGAAGCTATCAAATGTGGGTGATAAGTCAAAAAAGAGGCCGGTCACAATGCATCCCTCATTCAACCCTTTGTAAACCACTTTAACGAGGCAACAGATGGCACTCTCCACCAACCTGCCGCTACGGAATCCATGTTGGTGAAGTGTAAATTTATTGCAAGTGGGCAAAAAATTTATCAATCCTATATAAATGAATTTTTCGAATATTTTCGATAACACATTTAAGATAGTTACAGGGCGATAGTTATCTATACACTGAGGATTCAATTTTTTATAAATCGGAACAAACAAATCTTATTCCAGCTTTGTTGGGAATTGTCCATTTTCCAACTTTAAATTTGCCACATACGCAATGCATCTAGAAATTGTCAGCGCCACCGACTTCAGAATTTTCATCGCGATATTACCAACTTCTATACTGTTTTTATATTTTAATTAATTAATAATATAAATAACCTCAATTTTGTTGACCACCCTAAATAAAAAACTGCCCATTAATAGGAAATGTTCAATCGTTTGACCGATTATTACTAAACTGTTGAAATATTTTTTTTAGCAGTAGTTGAAAGATGCACAGTAAATAATTCGTCTATTTCCGTGGAATTTTGAATTTCGATATCGTTATGAAAAATACATATCCAACAATTGTTCCTTTTGCCCAGCTCATAATTTGTACAACTCCAAATTGACTTGAGTATTTTTGTTTTCACTGTTGATAATTACATTTCCAAAATACTGGTAGAAATTCATTTATCACATTTGCCGGGGCACAGAAAACCAGCGACTTAATGAATGAATCTCTGTGGGGTTATATTCTGACAAAAGTGGCACTTCAAGAGTTGAAAATATCGTTTTATAATAGTAATATTATAGTTCGGACTTTCTTAGCAAATGATGTTTCGATAACATGAGACACTTAGACATTCGGAAGAGAATTATTTTCGCGACTTATTAGGAATCTTGTACTAACAACCGTCGAGTTTGGAATATAGAAGAAAAATTCTATATTTGACGAATCAATAATTTATTACTATCATTGCCACAATAAAATAGCACTGGGCTTTATTTAAAATGTTTGCTGAGTAGACTTTTGCTTTTGCTGTTACTTCATATTAATTTTCCTTGTTCTAGTTTTATCAACTCCTTAGCAAGCCTTAATAATAAAGTCTCAAAACGTTTTTGTAATATTTAGATTTTACTCTGGTCTAAAAATCTATTATCTATGACTACACTTTAGCAATTCTGGTAAACTGCTAAACATAATGAATTTAAACAAGATCAGTAATTTATTAAGACCGGTTCTGCATGCATGCTTAAAATATCATTAAAATATTTGTTAAAATAGTGAAATTTAAGGAACGAAAAACTATCTGAAATTTTATACAAGAAAATTAGCGATTAAATTTCCTGGTTTAAAAACTAATAGACACCATTCGCAGACAATGACTTTATTAAGGTAAGTAGGCATCTAACCTAGAAGTGAAGATCACTGACCTGATTTCGAAAACAATTATAAGGGTTCAATTGAGTCAGCCGTTGAGATTAGTTACGGTTACCGAATTGGGACAAATAGGCTTTATCCAAGGAAATAGGCCAAGACTATTATTTGGAACAAGAGATGAGCAAATTAATCAGGAAAGGGTCAAGACAATAAAAAATAACAATGAAGGTTATTTTATGTTTCGACCGACCCTGTCGTTTGCTCTTTTTTGTTATTTTAAAGGTGTTTTAGACACGACATAGGCGTCAAACAAATACAGATTTTACATTTATAAAATATTATCAACCCTTTAAGGAGAATATTATAATCTGCTGTAATGTTGGTAACAAGATCACATTATTAGGTGAGCGTGGAAAATTATGGACAATTTTTGATTCCTAATAGGATGTGGTTATGGAACTCTCATTATATTTACTATGGCCGTAAAGAGAGTAGCTCGTAAGTAATAGTACCAACAAATTTTCGCGTGAAATTAGGGCCCATCGTATGGGCTAGGGATAACGTATATATTTATTTTTGGAAAACGGTTGATAAATAGTGCGAGTTATTTTATTTCTTGATCACACGTAGAAAAACTATTATTCAATTCTGATTTCATTATTTAAATTAATATAACATTCTAATGGAAACGTTAACTGGAGAATAGTAGCCGGGCAATAAAGTAAAAGTATGAATTTCTGGTTGTCTAAATTATTGTTAATTTTAACACGTAAATGAAAATCTATGAAATTTTAAGTACTCGAATAACTTTTTAACTTCATTTTTTGTTGATATTAATTATAAACATCGATTTGTAGTAGATTTTAACAGTTAAAAATACTAAAATGAATCGCGACAGGTAAAAATTTTTAAGCAAAATTAAATAAAAATATTTGTATTTGTGAAACATCAAAAATCATCGAAAAATGAGACCCTTCTAATTTTATCTTCATAATCCAACATAGTCAAAATTTTGAATGTAGTAACAGTACAGAAAAATTCAGGTTTGAGTATTAATTTAACGACACTGATTTGATACTAACTGATTGATAATTTCAAAATTATTAACACTTTAGACTACGATAAATTCAGGTATATCAGTAAATTTTTTAAAAGCTAAAAGTTGGAGTTAACATTTTATGAAAATGCCTAGATTTTACTGTAAAATCTAAAAAAAATAATGATACACTACGTGACTCGTTAAACAGATATAAGTTGATATACGTAGCCCTTGTCTGATCCACCCTGTGTAATATTTTCTTTCTCACAAAAATGAACTTAGAAAATAGCATTGATGGGACTGAGAGAGATTTTATCAAATAAGCAGGTTCCATATAACAGGTCGATCCGTTCCTTAAGCACAACCCTGTATATACCTTAATCAAAATTGCAGCCAGTAAACGAGATATTTTAATAAGTGATCAATATTACTTGAATATCAAGATTACAAACATTAAAAATATTTAAAGTATGCCAAAAAAATTACATTGACACATTGACACAGTTTCCATCTGGAATCGGAGAATATTTTAAGAAGACCAAATAATTTCAAATCGATTGAGCGTAATAAATCATGTAATGGAGAATTGAAAAAACGAAAAGTCCTTTTCCAGTACAGAGCAAAAAAGGTCAAATACTGCATCCAAAGATTGGAGATGAAATTCTTTATAGAAAACAAAAACTATATAATACAACATATATCTTAATTTTTTTTTGAAGATTTTACCCATAGACGTAAGACAAGTTAATATTACCTAATATAGACAGCAGCTGGCTCACGCTTGAAAAGTGATAGAGCACTTTCGATGAGTGGTATCACTCTTTCTAGTTTCGCTCAGGTGACAAGGTGACGTTCATAGTATCGTACTTATCTCTGCGATTAGAAAGAGAGGGACTACTCATCAAGAACGCTCTATCACTTTTTAAGCGTGATGCGACTTTTTTCTACAGGATCCGCAATTTATATTAAGAATATTTATTTCTCTATAGTTTTATCTAGATAAGGTTAAATTTATTTTTAGCCTATATAAAAATAGAAAGTGATTTCTACATTTTTTAAAAAAGAATAAGTTTTGTGATGTTGAAAAAGAGTAATATATTAAATTTTTTACAAAGCAACATACTTGTCTTTAAATACTAACGAATGATTGCCAAAACTCCATCATATTTGAAAGTAAAATATTGATCAAAAAAGGTCTGATGGAGTTATGAATCATTCGAAATGACCCAAGAAATGAAAAGCTTTCAGATGTAACCAATCCTGATATTTACAGAAGAGTTTAAATCGTGATTGTCGAAGTTCGCATTTTAATGTGTATTTTATTTCTTAAACATTAAATATATCCGGGACCAGCATTTTGATGATTCTACATGACAAACTAGGTATGAGTAAAGTTTCAGCAAGGTGAATAGCAGGATTTTATATGGAAGTGCTTAGACAACAAATTCCCAGAAATGGATGCTGACCCTGACTTTCAGATAGAGTTACTGATGATAAGACGGGTACATCACTGGCTATTGATCCTTTACAATATGCCAGCTTCATAGCTGGCAAAATTCATCCTATCCTCCGAGAGTGTAACTTTTTAAGATAAACTATCCACCATATGATCCAAATTTGGTTCTGTTTGACTTTCCTTTTTTCATAAATGTAAAAAACACTTTAGATGACGTTTGCAGGCGATAATTACTTAAAACATGATATTTATTATGGTTTTATTAGAGATTTTGGGTTGCTTAAATATCTTTAAAGTCTATTTAAATTAGATGGATTTTTTGAGAAAAAAAAAATGTGCAATTTTGACATTACTTACAAAATTAGCTAAAAATATTAGCTTCCTGTAATCAAACACATAATAATAATCAAATTTTTATCTATTGGACTGGAAATATGTACTATTTTTCTATATAGATCCTTCAAGATCTCTCAGAGATATCTTCGTATTGTATGCGATCATGAACTCTAATAGAGAAACTTACCATAAAAATTAATAACATCTTATTTTTGTCTAGAAAGTGAGTGTTCATATTTTATAATATTAAACAACAGTTTTTGGATACATGTTAATAAAATACCGTGTGGCTAGTAAAGTCAGCATCATATGGGATTTTTTTTATTAATAGCTTTATTCGAAATTTGACATTGGCAACAATTTCTACCTCGATCGAAATGAAACTTAACCAAAAATTTAGTAATCACTTAATTAGCATTATCTGGCAAATTTGAATTACGTTCCGAAATAAAGTCAAAAGTGGGGTTATATCACAAATTATCGAAAAAAGTAATTAAAAAAAGATTTTCTAAATGCAATTTTTAGTCCATTTGCAAAATTTCAGCTGAACAAGATAATTTAGATTTTTTGCACATTTTTTGAAAATTGCACCGCTGTTGCAAAATAAGACTCAACGCAACCTACATAACACTTCTTAGTTTTGACGGTGCTTCATTCCAGACATATTTTGTTTACACTAGCGCCATATTAAATGTGTACTTTAATATTAAGAAAATAGTTTGATTGAAAAAACTCAAATTTTCCAATAAAAAAATGGTAAAATAAAAATTTAACCCATTTAAAATTCCGCCTTTTTAATTGATAAAAAATTATTTTTGGCATTATTTTGAATAGTAAATTAAAAACAATTCAAAAAATTCAAATAATTAAAATTACATTTCTGTGTTCCTTCCATTGCGTTCAATACAAACAATTGTTCTTCTTGACACATCTTTAATGAAGTTTCTGATACCGAGGGGCCTTATTTCTAAAATACAGTTTCGAATCACTGTTTCCATAATTCCAATAATCAACATTACGGAAATGTCTTTGTTTGTAAACTTTTTGTTTTAGGTAACCCCACAAGAAAAAATCAAGTGGAGTTAAATCCGAAGACCTAGCCGGCCAGTATTGCTCCATATTACGTCCAATTACTTTGCCGTTAAATATTTCTAAGAGACGTTCTTGAACCTATCATATATTATGGATGGGAGCACCGTCACGCTGATACCATAGATTATGCCTCATTTCAATAGGCATATTGGAAAAAACTTTAAAGGTCACGGTGTTAGGGAAGCGTAGGTATTCTTCAGAATTTAACCTACCTCTAAAAAATAAGGGACAACAACTTGATCATTTAAAACACCGCACCACACATTTGTTTTTATGGAATACTGGTCTCTACATTCTATTATAAAATCCGGATTTTCTTGAGCCCACCATCTAAAATTTTGAGAGCTAACAATGCCGTTTGGAGTGAAAGTGGCCTCTTTGGTCCATAAACGCGAAAGGGAAAGGGCACATCTTCTTTTTCCCCCTGGTACCCAAACTTATCTTAAAATCTTGTTCCTTAGAAGTATTTATAAATTTTGGTTTATAAGGTTTAAATTTATTTTTGTGCAAAACCTTCCTTACACTCTTTCTTTGAACGTCACTTCTGCAAGAAACATATAGGCACACATTTAATTGGACTTCTTCACTATGATTTAAAGAATTGTGAGGTTTTTTAAATGAACTTTCCACCGATCCAGTTGATTTAAATTTCGCCACGATCCTACTCACAGTAGATTTTTGCACATTTTCGCCTGAATGTCTTTCATTAAAAATGTTGGCTGCTACACGATGACTTGTGTTTTCACCACATATTAAAACAATTTCAATTTTTTCCTATAAAGTTAACAATTTTTTAATGTAATACACAGTATTAATTAAAAGCCACTATGACAAACAGAAAGCGATTTGATTGTCATTATTAAAGCAAGGGCTTGGTGATCTTTTTTATCATTTGTTTTACGGCCAACTTGTTTTTGATGCATCATTGTAAGGTACAATACTAATTATTTTTTTGGCAACTGCATTTAAATAACGAAAGACTATTTTAACTTTTTTAATAACATAGTTTCATAACAAATTTTAATAATGTAGTTTTAAATTAAATCATTGAAACTACATACAATTTATTTTTCACTTAATGCAGACTATACCAATGACACTGTGTACTTGTTTGTCTTAATTATAACATGTATTACTTTTAGACACAAACTGCGTTTTCAAAAATAGTTATTTTATAAAGTTACCTTATAGAGGGTCAAAAATAAATAAACTTTCTATCACATCTGACCAAATTTTAATAGCCCTATTTAGATTTTGTAGAAAAAATACAAATTTAATATGGCGCTACATTAAACAAAATACATCTGGGATGAAGCATTATCAAAACTAAGAAATTTTATGTAGGTTGCGTTGAGTCTTACTTTGCAACAGTGGCGCATTTTACAAAAAATGGGCAAGAAATCTAAATTATCTTCTAAAGCTAAATATTTCATTTGGAAAAACTTTTTCTAATAACTTGTTTCGCTTTTTGATATATAACCCCACTTTTCAATTTTTTTTGGAAGAAAAATATAATTTGAAAAATAATGTTAATCACGTGACTACTATTTTTTGGTTAATTTTCATCTCGATCGAAGCAGAAATTGTTATCAAGCTCAAATTTCGAATAAATCTATTAATAAAAAATCCAATATGATGCGGCCTTTACTGGTCACACTGTATATACAAAATTATCGAAAAAATCCAAGAAAAAGGCAATATTTAAAATCAATATCCTATACCAGAATATAAATTTATATTTAATTTCCATATTCAATATCCCTTTAATTCCAATAAATTTTGTTACCAGAATCTATAGGAAAAAGGTTACAACTTACCTGTAGCTTTACGACTTCATAACCATAACTCGCGGTAGCAGGAATTGCTGCAACAATAGGTCTTCCGATCACGGTAAATTTGGGCGCATTGTCGTTTAGATCCGTTACTCTTACAATAACCTTCACCTCATTCAATCCTGAAATTAAATTGAAACTTTTAGGATATATTTGGAACAAAAACGATATTGCAAACAAAGTTGATAACAAATTGTATTCTGTAAATAATACAGTCACTAACCAAAATCTTAGTACACTATTTTGCTTTGTTAAAAAATATTAAATATTTTCTGTATACCAAATGGAAGCATAATTTAATTTAAACTCCTATATTATAGTATATTTAAAAATTAATTAGGGTATCCAAAAAAAGTGTTAAAAGTGTAAACCTGTGCACAACAACAAATAAGCTTCGATATACCTAATATTACTTCGGGATATAATCTTGTTAATCATGAATACGTCCTTCATAGTAAATATTTGACTATTTTTATTTTATTTTATAGCTTTCCCTTGGATTCAGTAAATTTTACTTACTCCTTAACGAAAACTATGATTTTAAACTAAAGACTTGTGTGCTAGAACACTTAAGTTTTTACTCTAATAGATCTAATTGTATAGAAATGACCAAAACATTAGCACACATTTTCACCCACAACAAACTTTTGGGACTTCATCAATTATAGTACCCAACAACAAAACACCCGATGTGTTTGTCATAAATCCCGGTAACTGACAAAGTTTAAAACTAAGTAAAGTTTCATTAGACTCACTATCCTCTTGAATATATAGATTTCCATTTTAATTAAATTTACTAAACATAGTTCTAGTTTTTGTCAACGAACATATATTTCGGTGCAAACCTATATAAATTAATATATAATAATATAAATGATGGAGTCGGAGAACAGTCAAAAAAAATCAATGGAACTATTTTTTCGATTTCTAAAAATCAAATAGTAAGTTCTTTAAATAAAAAGTTCGATTCGTTAAGAAAAAAATGAATTTTTATGAATCGTTATGAATATAGCGATATCTTTTTAGTTAAGCTTTGATGGCTTTAGAAATATTTGCTAACTTTCGCTAACTTTTGTCAATTATTATTAGAACATTTTATTATATACAAAGTGTCCCACTTTCGAGACTTTTAGGGGGTATCGGAGTTATTATCAAAGATATGGTGGTGCGGTTTTCACTTTAGTTTCATACTTTAACGAAACGAAAGATTCCAATCAAGTATCAAATTTGTCATAACTCTCTTAGTTTTTAATCTACAGGGTGATTTTGAAAATCTTTGTTTTTTAGGTACATTTAGTATTTCCGTTATGCCTTAATTTATCCAAAAGGTAAAAACTAATTTTTATAGTGTTTTTCTAAAAAGTTTACTTTTTGAGATATTAACCAAAATTATGATTTTTTAAATAGGACAACCTATGTATTATTTAAGATATTAATTAATTTAGGCTCCTCAAAAATATATAATGTGTCTGTTTTATTTTGAAAAACAAGGTCAGAATTCGATATTTTCAACAATTTACTTCATTTGTAACAGTAGGCCAATTTATAAAAAACAAAAGGCAGATGTTCAAAACTTCACAGCTTTTGTCAAATTGTTAATATTTATGAAATATTTTTGTTATGTAGGTGTTTTTATTTTACTTTTTATTTATTTTGGATTTACAGTGGCCGTTTATGATAATTATGAAAATTATGATATGTTAGTATGTTTTATACAAAGCAATGAAAGTCCCCAAGAAGCTTCTGAATTATATTTCATGGGTAATGTATTTAAAGCCTGATCAATAGGATAACTTCTCATATCTGGTGATTATTTTTCTTCCTGTTAAGTATCCAGAAAGAAGGCAACCCTTTCCAGACATGTTTGCTCGTATGAAAAGAAATCTAATTGAACATGGAATTTTTATTCAGCCGCGTCCCAAAAGATACGTCAAAGAAGACAGGGAAAAAAAGAAACAAATGTATTATATATACAGCAGCAACAACTTTGAAAAATTATAAATATTATCCATATAAATTGAAAATAATGCAACATTTACACCCCAGAGATGATGAGCCCCATGTAACGTTTTGTCAGTGGTATTTAGAACAAATCCACATCAACAAATCTTTTGGCAGGTTTGTCATCTAGTCTGACGAATGTTATTTGGGAATTTTTAATCATCATAACACGAGGCATTGGTCTGTAGAAAATCATCATTTAATTTTCGAAATGGCACAACAAGGACACTTCGGGGTTGGTGATTCGTGTTTTATTTTGAGCCGTCGCATAGCCTACAGGATGTATGAAGGGGCTCTCACAGCACGTAGATACCGGAAAATCCTTGAGAAAATTATTCCAGAACTGCTTGAAAATGTTCTTTTGGCACATTTTAATTCAATTTATTTTCAACAAGACGGTGCCCAGAGCCACAACTCTGGAATGTTAAGGCCATTTCTGGACAATAACTTCCTTCAAAGATGGATAGGTATCAATGGGCCAGTGAGATGGCCGCCACGATCTTACGATCTTTCTATTTTGGATTTTTTTTGTGGGGTTTCATGCAAAATCAAGTGTATAAGACACAACATGAATCTATAGCGAAACTTCGTGAGGCAATTGGTTTTGCCTTCCAAATTCTTCATATAGACCTATGATTCTTTTAAATGCAATAAGAATAAATAATTATTGAAAATATCGAATTCTGACCTTTTTTTTAAAAAAAGAAAATAAACACTTTATATATTTTTGTTATACTTAATCAATGTCTAAAAAAATATACAAGTGAAAACCGTAACGCTATATCTTTGATAATAACTCTATTAAATAAATAGTATATAAAATGTTAAAAATTCTAAATAACCCCGTATTTAGAATTTTTAACATTTTATATACTATTTATTTAATTAAACAATATTACAAACTCGAAAATTGTTTACTAGAGGTGTTTTAATAGATTAAGTTGCAATTAGTACTTGTGTCTGTATGTCATATTTTAATTAATTACAAATGATTTAAAAACTGGTGAATCATACCAAGTTATGGCAAAAATAAATTTAGAAAATATACTGCTATAAAAATAATAGCAACTTTTGAGAAAGACTGCTTGTTTCTTAAACATATGGAGGGTATCCATTCAGTGTGAAATTCCTCGATATTTTTTCCAAGGTACGCCAACTTACAATTATCTTCCGATTAGAAGAAACTATAAACTCACGATTTTAGTAAAGATGCTATTCTGAATTCAGAGTGCAGTTTATAAAAAACAATGTAATTTAAAATTACTATTAAGTATACATTTTCTTAAGAACATGTCTTCAAATGGTTAGGAAAAATTACAGCAGAAATAAAAAACAAGTAAGTCTAGTTTTGAAAATGCAATAAATATTCGACTCTAAACAAATGTCTCAGACTGAAAAATCTAGTATTGTGTCGGATACCGTAGCGTCTCAAATGTTCCTCTATTTATTGTGCCAATATAATCTTTTTCATTCAGAAAACAAAATTACGTTATGCAAACAAAAACAGATCAAATTTGCCATGTAAACACTGTCACTTTCTTTTGTATTGGCTTCTTTCATTCACGAGACAGATAAATTCCTAAAGTTGTCTCCGAAGGACCTCTAATAGCATTAAGGACTTTTGATCTTTTATTCTTTAAGACGTGGAAAAAATTGTCTTTTGTGGTTGAGGCGTAAATATATGTCTTTACGTATGAAATATATTCTTTAAGGCACATTTACATTAAAAAGTCATATATGTTGGTTATTTAAATTAGTTTATATTTTAGATTCGAAGAAAATTGTATTGGAGTAGTGAATTGATAGATTTATCCCATATAGTGATGTATTTTTTAATACGTAATATAATTAAAGGAATTAATAGAAAATTTTGCGTTCAAATTTATATATATATATATATATATATATATATATATATATATATATATATATATATATATATATATATATATATATATAGGGTGAGTCAACGATTGGATGAAGTAAGTTTGTGCCTTTTCGATGAAATTTACAAAGAAACTATGTTTATTGTTTGATACAGTTTATTTTTACGCAGATTTTAAAAATATTTAGGACTCTACATGGTGAGCCTAAAAACTAGGACAGCATAAAGTTGTATTTTTTTAAATAGAACACCCTATATACGAATCGTATTTTCGATTTAGCTTATAATTTTAAATCTTTTTTATTAAGGGTTTACTATAACAAACCTTTATAGTTTCTGAGATAATTAAGTTTAAAGAAAAAAGTCACATTTTCAAGCATCAATTCAATCCTAAATAACGTTTTCAATTTTGTGACAAATATATTCAAATTTGGAATTTAGCAAGGCCAAGGACAAGTTAACATAATTTTTACCTAATATTTGCAATAAAAGCTACAGGGTGTTGAACACATCGGCTCAAATTTGAACAAGTTTAAATGAATAAATATCTTTTTTTTTTAAATGGTACACCCTGTATATTTTCATGTTATTTAATAGAGTAATAAAAACCCTAAAAGTTTTGTTCAATATATCCTATACCTATTTATAATAGTTTTTGAGATATTTCAGTTTTTATAATTTTCCATACTTTTTTACAGAAATAGTCTTCATTATCATAGTAGCCATGGCAATTAATCTAAACATTTAATAGGTAATTTTTTGTTTCAATTTAGTATAAAAGTAAATATGTATTTGCCTTGTCGTTATTATTGTGTTAATTTTTTCACATTATGTTTAATTAAACTATTGACATTGTAATATAACGAATAATGTATTTCATCATATTTAACCACATTCTGTTTGTTTCTGTAGTTTCTTTTTATTATTTTACATGGCTAATATGATAATGAAGACTATTTCTGTAAAAAAGTATGGAAAATAAGAAAAACTGAAATATCTCAAAAACTATTATTAATAGGTATAGGATATATTGAACAAAACTTTTAGGGTTTTTATTACTCTATTAAATAACATGAAAATATACAGGGTGTACCATTTAAAAAAAAGATATTTATTCATTTAAACTTGTTCAAATTTGAGCCGATGTGTTCAACACCCTGTAGCTTTTATTGCAAATATTAAGTAAAAATTATGTTAACTTGTCCTTGGCCTTGCTAAATTCCAAATTTGAATATATTTGTCACAAAATTGAAAACGTTATTAGGATTGAATTGATGCGTGAAAATGTGACTTTTTTTCTTTAAACTTAATTATCTCAGAAACTATAAAGTTTTGTTATAGTAAACCCTTAATAAAAAAGATTTAAAATTATAAGCTAAATCGAAAATACGATTCGTATATAGGGTGTTCTATTTAAAAAAATACAACTTTATGCTGTCCTAGTTTTTTTGGCTCACCCTGTAGAGTCCTAAATATTTTTAAAATCTGCGTAAAAATAAACTGTATAAAACAATAAATATAGCTTCTTTGTTAATTTCACCGAAAGGCACAAACCTAGTTCATCCAATCGTTGACTCACCCTGTATATATATATATATATATATATATATATATATATATATATATATATATATACAGGCCACGATCAGTTCTCAGCGAATAACGAGACGAACCGCACTTAAAAATGCCAAATGAGATTTTGGCGAAACGTCGTGAAAACGATTTTCCGAACGAATGGATTAATGTTTATATATTTGTATGATTATAAAGGTAATTCATCGTATGTAATCGTAGCCAAAAGAATCACGAGCAATTCAATGGTCTTTTGTACGATACGCCCCTACCTTTCTTCTACACTATTCATGCTCACTATTACCATCTCACACGAGCCAGTTGTGTATAAATAGGAAAGCGAGGATTATATTGCAAGTGGGTCGATCTTGTGAATGTCAGTATAATCTTAAATTTAATCACTAAATCTGTGGTAGTATTCACAGCGTCTAACGTTTATAACGTTAGATAACCTTTAAGAGTAGAACTATTCTCGTTATTATTATAAAGTGTTGAGTATTTTGGGAAGCATTTTGTTAATGCTGATAAGCAATGCGAAAACAAAGCATGCTACGTATTTGAATACAGTGGTCCAATAGAATTAGATATCTAGGTGCTGTTAGGGGAGACAGTTTTACTATATGGATAAATTATTCTGAAATAATGCTATGAATGATAATTTACCCTACCCTATTTTTTGCTTTTAAACAACCTTTAAACTTTCTAATTATTAAACGAAATAAATACAGAAAGAAACTACTCGAAATGGTCCTCCATTTCACAAAAGATTTGTCGCGATTCGATTAACAGCTTATGAGATATTACACTATAAAACCAAGTTGTGTTTGTTGCAAAAAATCTCAATACTGCGTGTATCTTAGGACATACAACCTGTACGTTTTAGGGTGAAAAAGTCATTTTCCTTGATTGATGGCGTATTTGTTTAAAAGAATCATCAAAATCGGTTGGACCGAAGTCGAGATAATGATCGTTTTGCAGCGCAATGCGATTTTGAATTTTTAATTTCAATTTTGACATGATTGCTGCTGCTTGCTGAGGCACTTAATAATCACAGTTTTATTTTCAAGTGTTATCTCGTAAATTCGTCTTTTCGATTACTTCATCTTATATATTTATTTTAACTAATTTCGCAATTTGTTTGGAAGCAAAAATCATGGTGGTTTTCCAAATATTCCCAAGGCCTTTCTACTTGTCCGATCTAGAAAAATCTAATGCAACTTTGAAGGTTGAGCCGTCCAATATATGACGTCCTAATGAAATTATTATTAAAACATTATGATCATGCTGAACTCTCACATCAAGCTGGATTAAATACGAAATTAAATATGTTCTAAAGCCTAGACTACTGGCTGAGTTTAAACTTGATTGCAGCTTATTAAAAGAAATGTTTTTTTCTCCCATTTCCTTAGAGTATTTTTTAATTTGGTAACATAAATTTGCATAGTTCAAAAATCAGGGCAACATTGAACGAACAAATTATGGATCTTGGCTTGATATTTACGGAGGAGATATAATGAAAAGAAAAGTAAGGAAATCGTCGATTTTTTACATTTTACATGGTTAATGGTTTTTCATGCTTCGAGTTCACCTTTTAGGATTGGCCTCTAAGCCAGTTGTCATTCCTGGTATCATTCCGGAGTTATTTATCAAGAAAATAATATAACCTTCCACTGCACTATATTGAGGCTATTTGTGGAGCTAATTTGACTAGAGTAGATGTTGTTTTCTCGTGCTTACTTCGTATTAAAGTGTTGCGGCTTCCTTATTTTAGAACCACTTTCACGGATAATCAACTCGAAATATTATTAGATAACAAAGTTTATTTTGTAGTATATCATGCCTCATAATGTTAAATATCTTATATTCGTTTCTTAGACAAACATATAGAAAAGTTTTTAAGTTATGTATAATTATGTTACACTAACTACAGCTCTTCTCATAAAGACCATGTTAAATGCTACATGAGCAAAGTTTCTGAAACGCGGCCTTTATTATATCAATAAGAATACCAGAAATTTCAAGAAAATACATAGAAACCAATTAGCCGATAAACTACCTTAATAAAAATGTTTAATTTGTTTAAATATTAACCTATAGATAATATAGTTTTAGACTTTTATGGTACTAACAAAGACGATTGATGTTCATATACACTTCTAACTGACGTTTTCTATTGAACGTGTATATATATGTTTCTTTATTTTCATTTAATTTAAGCGTCAGATATTTTAATGAATTTTTCAGCTTATTCTAAGAAATTTTCAGAAGTGCTTACACAAAAATATTTCAAAAAGTGGCACTAAAAAAAGAATTAGATTAACAACTATTTCGTATTGTAAATAATTAAATTATTGTAGAATTTCTTATTTACTTAGAACTTCTTTGATGTCGGCGTAAAACTGAACACACAAACAAAAAAATGTAACATAAATCAAAAACTATCTAAACGATCTTCTAGTTATATAAAAAAATGTACTAATTAGCCTAGTATTAATTTAACTACCACGTCGGCGAATTCAGAACAGTGCAAGGTAAATAGAAAATCTACAATTATTAACCTAATTGCATAATAAAACAGTTGTTAGTTTATTTTTTCCTTTTAGTAACATTTTTAAAGTAGGTTAGTTTTTTTTGAAAAAAAGACAGTCTTAGATCCTAATTATCTCTGACAAATATTTTAGTAACTTAAAAATTAAGCGTTAGACATATTTAGACATGTTTTGGATTTTCCTAAAAGTAACCGTGGTATGGCTTTATTTCCTTACAGAAAATCAGTCTTGGGTTTATAATAACCCTCAACAAATTAACAAAGTACGAAAAATATGGTAGTGTGGCATACATAAAAATAACTTAATAATTCAGGGATCGTAGTTCAATTATGACGATAGATTTACTCTACATTAAACAAACATCGCGACGATCTATTATTTTTTGGACGAATTTATTTACAGACGTGTTTTTCATGCTAAATAATGATTATGTCTTCGTAAAAATATAAAGCCTTATAAATTTAAAATATATGGAAATATTAAATACACTGTATTCACAAGCATTTTATAGTGAACATTGTCCATAAAAAACGATTTTTTAAATTTTATAAAAATTACTCTAAAATATTAGACATTTGTGCTTAACATTTTAGACATTGAATGTATATCATTAACACATTAAGTGCTGCCGCCGACCTTGTCTCGGCTTGCGGAGTGTACTATACTTGACAGAATTTGATTGCGTTAGGTCTTAAGTCCTGCTTTTAGTGGCTATTAGTGGATCTTTCACACGCGTAATCCGACATTTCGGGAGAAAATAGTAAGGAGAACTTTGAAACTAGCTATAAAAGTGACTGATTCTGACTCAGAAATGAATGAACATTTTAGGGATAATGTAATAAAAAATAATGATGCATTGTAAAATATACCGCCATTGGTGCCAAATACGAATACTGTAAATGTACTCTGAGTTCACACACGAAAATTGTTTCTTTGACAGGCAATCCCCCGCTATTTATGGATATATAGTGCAAGATGTTAAGAACAAATAAATTTTGAACTGGCCGTTACCGGTGGCAGCTTTGCCCGCAAGGGTAATGAAGAATGGGTTTAGGAGGTTAATGCAATACTCCGCAATAATTAATTTGTTTGTTCGCTATTGGTCTGCATCTATTTATAGTATTAAAATGAAAACACATTTTAACCCTTTTCAGCCTTACAAAGAGGAATTTCAAAAAATGCAGAAATTACTTTTCAGATACAGGTAGGCAGAATATGTAAAGTTAAGTGTAAATTATTTAAATCGACGTCTTACCCTCTTTTCCCCTTTTCTCTATTTGCTCAAGAGACATAAATAAATTTATTAAATGACCAACTGCTCGTTTTTACCCTCGTGGAATGCGAATTCTAAAAAATCCTTTCTCAGTGGGTATCTACAGGGTATTGTTAACCGTTTCTCAAAATGTCATGATTATATTTTCAATAGCTCGGGCTGTACGGTGAACTTTCAGGAAGTTAGATGCTTATAAATATATTATAAATATAAATAAATAGATAAACTTACCTAAATTACCCAATCTCTCATTTGTTACAGGATATACCATAACTGTCATATCTCTTCCTACTTTATACTGATCTAGTCTAATGACAAGTTCATATAAAGCCTGCTTCTCACGATCGGGACTTTCGATAATAAATAGAGTACCATTCCTTGTATCGATTTTAAAGGTTCGTTTGATATCACTGTCTTTTTCTGTTACAATGCTGTATCGCAACTTGTGGGCCTTATATGGCTCTGTGACGTTTAAAGTGAGTAGTTTTAAAGGAACTGGTACGTTTTCTTCGACTTCGACTTCATAGTAACGGTGTGCGAATACAGGACTTTCTGCTGACTGGATATCCTCTGGAACATCTATTAGGTTTACTGAAATAAAGAAATTTTCTATATTTTTGTGACTTACTGACACCTTATAAAATTAACAATAGAAATACAATGTTTGTAAGTAACCTTTATGTTTTTTATTACCATTACCATTTCTGTAAGATAATTATTAATCCTCAATGATAAGATTATGAGTTATTGGAAATCTATATACATAGAAAATCAGGGTAAAATTTATAGAGAACTGTTATTTTCTCTGGCGATCTTAAAAACAAAAGTCAACAATTTAAATGCACTCAGGAACTTTAAAAATCATTTAATTTTAATAATTACAAATAAGAGCCTGACAAACAATGTGATTTTCAAAATTATTTCCTATAAGCTAAATCTGATTTATAAATATTTACAATTAGTATTATTTCCAGAACGATAAATTCAACCGAGGGCCATGGCCGAATAACTCGAACATATGTTTGCCGCAACATATCGAGAAAATGACCTAATAGGCATTCGAGGGTGCGAATTTTAAATTATTTTGTCAAAGTTAATTGTTTAAATTGGATAATTTTTTAACAAATATTGATAATTTGCCTGTTGAGTGTTGTTTATATGAGAAGCAACATCACTGTAGAAAATAACAATATAAATTTTCCTTATATTCCATGAGTAGGGAAGTATATAAGAGAAAGCTCATCTATATCTCATCTATATCTAATATTTTTATTATACAGTGTATTTTTTTACTCGGGCGTAGAGTTTTATGTGGTAAATATCTGAACCTCTATTGGCTAATTTTACTAAAGCAAGCTTAGTGATTCTTAGAATAGATGTAATCTGAAATCCAAAGAACACATTAAAATACATCCGTGGAAAAAAAGCTTTAAATTAAAAAAAAAGTAAACTTCATAACTCTGTTATATTCATTTATTGTTATTAGATAGGCAAAGTCTCAACGGGTCATAAAAATACCTTCCAACATTTGAGAACGGCGCCAAAAAAAACTATCTTGAGCAACTAATTAGACCCTACCTAGTCTATGAATTCTAGATGGTTTTATCAAATTGGCTCTAGTTCTTCCTCAAAATGTTCAATTTTTGAAGAAAATGCCTTTTTTTTAAGATACACTAATTAAAATCAGGTACTACTACATATTTTCGCAATAAACAATAGAGCCAAATAATAAAAAAGGTAGTGGTATCAAAATAAATTTTGATATACCTGCCACTATAGGTCAAATGCTGATAAAAGGGTCTCCTTCAACTACCTTTCGCGATTTTTAACTATTTTTGTACACATCTCCGAGAATATGAACCTATTTATGCATTTACTGGGTTGGTTGGAATAATTTTATCCTTCAGAAAACGTGGAAGTTCGTTTCCGTTGGGATTAGTTAATTTCCAGAATTTTCTGATTATCAATTATTTGTGTAAAACCTAAGTTATCACACAAATCAGAGGTTGTGCCGCCTCACCTTTCTTCTCGCTCACCGGGATAGAATGGGAATGAGTGAAGCTCAGAGTCAACGAAGATTAATAAAATTTATTTGGAACACTTCTAAGGAATGAGCCAATTAGGGAGAGGTTATCAAGTAACCTTCGTCCTTGACTCTTAGTTAACTTTTTATTCATTTTTTTTTTAATTCAGTACTGTTTTCCGCAAGTCAAGTTCGGGATTATTTTTTCTCCACTGTTCATAACTTTATAGCCAACGTGAAGCTGAATATTAGTCGTAATGTCAATATCTCCACCTGGTCACGTTCTGGTAATTATGTTTAAAAGTCAGGACGCGTCGGTTCAGTAACTTGTACACGCCGTTGACCTCGTCTTTTCATCGATGGTATTAATTTCAGGAATTAAGATACGTGCACAATCATTATTTTCTGTAGTATGTTATGTTGTCAAAGACAACCTACTTTAAGAACCACGAGCTGCCTAAAAAATAGAACCGTCAACCTAGCCCCCGAGAGCTAAGCTTAATCGGAAAAAAGGATAAGTTGACTCCAAAAGAGCAACCTGTAATGTCCTTACGCCGCCGTCTTTTCGCATTAATAGCAGTGGTGACGTCGCGCTCTGAAATCGGGGAAGCATCAAGTCAACGTGCCGTCACCGTGGCGTTTAATATCTGGGTTTCCCCGTTTCGGTACAAAAATTATAGTTTTGGCCATGTATGCCATATTATTTAATTTATTTTATTTGGGGAGTTTTGGGGATAATATTAAATTTGCAATTTAATATTTTTTCGTAAAATAAGCGTGTATTCACAACAATATATATACATATATATATATATATATATATATATATATATATATATATATATATATATATATATATATATATATATATATATATATATATATATATATATATATATATATATATTAATCTTCGAATGAAACGTTCTCCATTTGTAGGCAGATTGCAATTTCAGGTTCGTTAGGCAATTAAATTTTTCAAAGCTTTTGACTAATTCAGCAACTATTTCTGTACAAGTTTTACTCCTGTGGTTCCACAAAAAATTTTTTGAAGCTGATGTAAGCCGATTTTTCATCCTCTTTCATTTTTTTTTTTGATAAAATTTTCTTGTCTAAGCTATAAGTAAAAACTAGTGCTGTTTTGAGACCTATCCGGAGGTGTTGGGGGTAAGGTGAAAAACAAACCCTAAATAAAGTGTAACAGCAAAAAATAGACTGAAGACAAGAGGCGGAGAGTCACAGTTGGCCACAAGAAGTTTTTTTTAAACTAGAAGCCAAGGATCGCATTTTGGAAAACAAAAGTTTCAAATAAAAATTGTAGAGATTTTATAAACCTACAATTTCAGCTGATGTGTGATCAACACTTCTTTGATTTTAAAGGGAGGCTTTTATCGGATACTCTATTTTACGTAAGATTTTTAAAAACAAAAAGTCGCACTTTGTAAAATCTGATCATGGATTTTAAAATGTAACTTTTTAAGTATCAAACGCCATTAAATTTGTTTCTTAATTGTTATAAACCAAATAATTGCGATTTTTTGAAAAAAAAAATGTTAACTCAGTTCCTATTGCTTCAAAAAAGTTTTCAACTTAGAAATGTTTAAAATGTAAGGGGAAGGCTCTAGCTCTATTTCTTGATAAAAAAAAGCACCCTTTTTTAAAGCGATATTTAGGGAATTGGCAATTATTTTTCTATATGCCCCTAACAAGATATAAAAATTTAGGCCTTCACGCAGAGATTGAATCTTTGTAGAGGTCAAAATATTCACCCAAAAAAAAAGTTAAAGCAATCAACATTTTAGGCCTTGGGATAAACAAATACCAATATCTCAGCAACAACTTATCTGCTTTACTATTATAAAATATCATTTTGTTCAGGATGATGAAGGCTTCTTTCTAAAATCAAAGCAATGCAAAATAGGTTAATTTTGCAATAAACAATTGATATACAAAAAACGGCCGATTTTGAGGGTTTTTTAGCCTCTTTGCAATAACAAATTATCGAAAATGATCATACAAAATCTCAAATTGTAGATTTTTAAAATCTCCATAACTTTTATTTAAAACTTTTTCTTCCAAAATATGTTCCTTGGCTCGTAGATTCAAAAATCCTGTTTTGGTCAACTTTAACCCCCCTCTCTTGGACTTTGCCAATTTTTTGCTGTTTCATATTATGTAGGATTTGTTTTTACGTTAACCCCAACACCCCTAGGTAAGTCTCATCCATCTCAAAATTTACGCCATTATATTTACCCATTGCTTGAACTAGTCACTTTTTAGCAACTTTCCAATGTGAGGTCCATTAAAGATACAGGCTTTTAGTATCACCTTATTCACTCCACTTAGCTTCTAAGATACAGATTTGATGCAATTTTTATTTCAAATAGGTCAAGGCTGGGACATAGGGATGAACTTTCGTATATTTACTCGCAGCCTATGGTTCAACCTATTGTTTGGACATTTGATAACCACATATAAAATAAAACTAGTACCTTCTGAAACCTGTTTTAATCGTTCTGGTACAGTTTTTGATTACGTTTTTGTTCTTTCTATTTGACTTCTTATCAGTCCATGTATTAAAGTGAGTAATGATAAAAACGTTTTTTGTTAATAATCGTATTGATATACCATATTAAGAAGCTAAAAAAATACGTTTGCACTTTCCATCTTTCTAGCATTATTTCTTCGATCTTCCAAGATATTTTATTGTAATGTTGTTACATTTACCTCATTGTCGAACTTGCCAATGTGAGTTGCCTGTTTAAGTTTAATATATTTTAGAAATTGATAACATTTACAAAATTACGTCAATATAACCTTTGGTTGATTATAACGGTTTGGGCAAATTTAAAAGCTATAAGTGTAACGTACGATTTCTTGAAGTAGAAAATTTAACTTTCGCTATAAATTTATTATTATCAAATATTTGGCCTTTCTGTAAGAACAGAACTTTAGTTATTTAACTAATTATCATTTTCTTTATAAAAGCTCTTTCGCACCATTATTCAATTTTATGGAAATTTTGTAGTTATCCTAATAAAGGGTTTCCTATTAATCGCTTGCTTTAATGTAAGAAACTCTAATTTCCTTTTAAAGTTCATTCTAAACTATATTTAAGTCGTTATTTATTTCAAGATGTACTGCGCCTTGGAAGTTCAAAATAATATAATCAAGTCACTAATCGAATAATTAAAATTAATTATTCGTTTTTAACTTTAGAAAGAGGTAATTTTGTAAGGGGATTAACAACTTTTTTCATTGTGTTTTGTAAATGGTAATCCGATAATTGGCATTTAATCTGTTAACTACAGACACAATTTTTTCTAGCAATAGGGATAATTGATTTTTGGATTTCTTTTACTCCCACTTTTCGTGTTTATAAAACCTTCCCATTTTTTTTTGGATGAAAAGATAGTATTAGAACGTCAACAAGTTAGCATGAATAGTAAAGTTAATGATTTTTGGGTTTTTTTTTTAGTTCTTTCACTATAAGAGTGTGTTGTATAATTGTTATATTCCACTTTTTGTTTTTAAATAAAAATAATTTTCTAACAATATCAAGTCAGTCAACCAAAATTCATCGCATTACCAAACTGGTATATTGACAGTGGAACCAGTGTTCATTTAACGAAGTGCAGATTGTTCTGAAATTATTATAGCTAACAAAAAAAAATTTCGTAAAGTCCGCGGATGATCTGAAAATAAAAACACCCAAAAGTAGCTGGGAGTGTAATGTTCAATTAAGTACCGTTCGAGATGTATCTGATCTAACAACAAATTTACTGTCAGTTTGTCACCTATTGAAAAATAGCAATAAAGTTAGTTTCAGTGAGAGTGACTGCAACATTTTTAACTCCAATAATAAATTAATAGCAATAACAAGTTCAAATAATATTATTTTTAAGTTAAATTTTCAGCAAAGCGCAAGTTTCTTAACTGAAGTTCTCAGCTGTGTCATTAGGCATCGTAGATTGGATCATTTAAATAGTATAATGATGGACGAGCTCAGTTTGTTCGAGAAAAATGAAACTTAGGAACTCGTCAGCCAGCGAGTCTAAGGAATAATCGTCCAATGTAATTGGGTATTCAAAGTTCAGTTTAGAAGTGACAGTGAAAGTATTTATAGAGCACTCTTAGTGATGAAACCTTATACTCAAAGAGAGGATATCGATTATACAAAACTTTTACGCCGGTGATACGTCATTCAACTTTAAGACTCTTAGTGGGACTAGCTGTAAATTTTAATCTAAAAATTGCATACCTAAATACTAAAATAGCTTTCCCTAATTAGATATTTAAAGAAAACGTCTACATGATACAATCTAATATTTTATAAAAAAGGTTGTGAAAATAAATTTATAACATAGTTATAGGTTAAAAATAGTAAAGTGAAGCCTGGAATGAAAGAATAGATAAAGCTTTACTCGATATACAAAATGAAAACCTATTGTATATCAAGAGGAGCAACAATTTACTAATTGTAGTGGCTCTTTTACGTGGAAGATTTCGTTGTTTAGAAGATTATTTAAGTTATAATTTTAAGGTTAAAAGTTTTGGGTAGGTAAAGCAATGTATGGAAGTCAAAATTTCAAGAGATTATAAAAATCATTTTATAACTCAGAAAAATTACGTTGATGAGATATTAAAAAGATACAAGATCTAAGAATTTAATAGTGTGTCATGTCTATTGGAATAGATTTAAATTAGTTTGAAGGTGAAATATGTAACGATAATATACCTTATCGGGGTCGAAGAGACGGACTTCCGTATTTGGTGGTACTTATTTGGTCTGATATTGCTTATACGGTTACTTTTCTTAGTCAGTATAAGAACTGGTATACAAATTTATATTGGCAAAGTGCAAAGAAAGTTTTGCGATATCTTACCATTTTAAATTAAAATTTAGTAAGGGTAATTTTGAACTACAGATGATGCAAATGATAAAAAAGATAGGAAATCATACACTGATTTTATTTTTACAAATCTGGTGCAGCTATAAGTTAGGAGAGCCAGAAAGAAAAAAACTGTAGCACTCTCAAGCAATATATTGCTTTGAGTGAGGCTTCTAAGGAACCATGTTGGTTAAAATATATATTGTCAGAATTAGTAACTTATAAAAGTGCATTGACAATTTTTAATGTTAGTCAAAGTGTCAAAAAATTGGTACTAAATACAGTGTTTAACAAGTGCTTAAAGCACAGAGACGTCTGACATCATTTTTTTTTAAGGAAGCTGAACAGAATATTAGTGTTGATTATATCCCAACGAGTAAAATATTCGCTGACATCTTAACTAAGGCTTCATCTGCAAATAAGCGTTCCGTATTTGTAGATAAGTTATGATTAGTTTTATAAGTTCGCGTTTTTTCTCCTTCAGGCAGTTAAAGGAAAATGACCAAGACTGGCAGTTTTATTTCCTGCGAATCCAAATTTGGTTCTTTCTCAATACTATTTTCGTCTACCTAATGATCTCATCAGTGAAACTGTAACGAAGCTAGAGCAAAATTCACATAAAATAACTGTCCATATAAAATCTAAATTCCGAGATGTGTCGGCAGGATGCTAAATCGGTGTCAGATTGAAAAATATCAACGGCCAAAGGGTATCTAAGCATACACCGGAGTAATCAGAAGCTGAACAATATCACTAAGGTATAAAGAAATAAATGGAAGTTTACTTAACTGATTTTACCATCGAAAATAATAATGGGGGTATTAATAATATGTCTTACACATAGTTTAGTACTTATAATTATATAAATGTAGCGACATCTCGAGATAATCATTGTAGGAAATATTAAAAAAGGGTTGTGACAGTGGGTTTAGGAAGCTGAACGTGTTTCTTTTACAGTATACTTACCTTAAACTAACTTGGAAAGTGTAAAATATTTTGTTTGCATCTTATATGTAAAATTTTACTTGCAAGTTTAAAAAAAATGACTTATATGTTGATTTATCTCCAGTAAAACCATTTTCTCCATATTTCTGTATTTCCATTCCATTTTAGACATCCGCACTGTTTTGTTTACAAAGAAAAGATATCTCTATAGACTATATATAAATAGTAACAGTTTTGGCTTAGGTGTATTGGGTTCGGCCTAAGGAGAGTTTTCCGATGCTAAGAAGGTCTGTCTTATTTAGAGCACTATTCTTACCTAATATAATAGACTTTTGAATCAATGTCGCCTAGCAATGTTCTGTGCATATCGATTTGTTGTCAGTTGTCAAATGTTATTTGGTGTCCTGTCACCAGCTAATGATGAAAATGAGCTAATATTGTTATATTTCTTTATCGTGTTTAGTTAATGTTCTTCTAATTTTACCGATATTCCAATATTGATTTGATCTATAGCAAAATACTGCATGAGATCTTTTGCACGATTTCGAGATCGATATGTTGTCAGATGATGGGACTAAATATCAACTCCGCCAAAACCACCTTAGTGGTCTTTACAAAGAAAATAAAATTTAGTGTTAAAATCATCAAAATGGATGAAAACATTATTGAGTACAAGTCGTAGGTTGAATATCTGGACCTGACTGGAATAAACACAAAAAAGAGGTAATCAATAAGGATACAATAGCATTAATGGTTTGTGAAAACTTCGTGGAAAAAATCTGGGGCACAAACCTACAAATCTTGCAGATGTTGTATACCTCAATAGGGAGCCCAATCCTTACTTATGAGACAGTGATCTGGAGCAAAAGAACTAGTCTGGCGAATACGAGAGCTAACCTCCCGAAAGTTCAAAGACTGGCTTGTGCATGTATAACTGAAGCAATGAAAACCTGCCCAACAACCGCCATAGAAGTAATCCTAAACCTTACATGCTTGTGGAGAATATGGCGAAAAAGACAAAACGTAGACCCAATCTCTTATCCAGAAATAAACATATCTGGAATGTGCCTCAAGATGACATGAACAACTTTATGAAAAACTTCAAGATAAAGTTGAGTCGCAAAAGTGAATGTGACAGAAATATCATTGAAAAACTCGAGGAAATTCCATTAAATTGTATATGGATGGCTCCAAAACAACGAAGGGAACTGGAAGAGGAGTCTATAAGCCTAATACCAGAAAGTACGAAACTCTGGTTACATCACCAAGCATCTTAGAAGCGGAAACACACGCCATCAAGAAATGAAACCAATTCAGTAAAGAGAAAAATTATCTGCTGAAAGAACTAGAAAGAGAGAAAGAGAGCAGGGGATCCAATTACTGGACAGATTTGCAGGGAATGAGACAAGCGAAGATACTTCTTGGGAACTGCAATGAAAAGAGATTCAAAGAATGCATAAGCTTAAGCAAAAACAAACTCAGAATTCTGATAGGATTCTTGACGGGACATTGCCATCTGAAGGGACGCCTCAAGAAATTCGGATTGGCAGAGAGAGATGAGTGCGTGGAAAAGGACGAAACCTCTATTCATATATTTTCAGAGTGCAGCGCTTTAGAAAACTTTAAAATGCGGATCCTGGGAGCACACAAAATAGAAGAAGGGGAGCTATCCACTCTAAAGCTGTCCAACATTCTTAATATCCTTAGAGAAATAAGACTGGAGGACCTGTTCTAGTCGGCAAGGTATCCCTGATGACTTGGCAGCAGAAGAAGAAACAAAATAGATTTATTAGATAGCATCGTATTCATCCCCATCTACACACGCATACATACAAACATAGAAATGACTCTATTATTTCACATGGTTTTTAAGTACTAAATATGCTCTTTGCAAAGTAATCTGCCGATTTAATCTATTGTGCCTTTGATTTATGGTAATATGCTAATTATGTTGATCTTTTTGTTATGGTTTAATTTCTTGGGTGGCTTTCTTTTAATTTTTTAACCTCTCATTTATTAATTAATAAGTTACCATACTGTATATTCTGATAAATTCTCGTAAAAAAGATAAATTCTAGAGAACAGAATACCTCCTTTACGTTACTAATTACATTTTTAGCAAAGACTACAATCCCAAAAAGTAAAAGAATTAAAAACTATATATGTTTAGTATTATTTTTTATCGACCCAGTGACCTGTATAATACTTACATATTAACATAGCAGTAGAGCTAAGACTTGGCGATCCGAGATCGGACGCTACGATTGTGACGTTATGCGATTTCTCGGTCTCATAATCTAATTTACCGATATTCGTAATTATGCCTTCCTTTGAATCTATAGAGAACAGATTTGGTTTGCCCTTGCGAAATGGAATGTCGAAAAGGATTAATCCGTTTCCATTTCCAGTGAAGTCCGAGTCATTAGCGAAAACTCGAGTGATAGGAGTGCCTGAAACGGAAAACAATATTTAAGGTATCAAATGGACTAATTAAATCGCTTTTAAAACGTGGACCTAAATATCAACCTTCTGTTTGCAGAAGGATATAATCGAAACCTAATCCTTAATTAGGACCATTTTGCGACATTTTCAGTATCTATTCAGTTAGAAAACTCCAGATAATTATTGAAAGTATATACGGTCTGTTATTAGAAAATATCAATATAATTTTTACATATATATATATATATATATATATATATATATATATATATATATATATATATATATATATATATGTAAGTGTGTGTGTGTGTGTGTAAGTATATGTATATATATTTGTATGATTATAAAAGTAGTTCATCATATGGTATATAAATATATATATATATATATATATATATATATATATATATATATATATATATATATATTATATATATATATATATATATATATATTAATATATATAAATATGTTGTTGCGTAGTGTTTCACGGATGGGAACATGTGATTCAGTGTTAATCCGGGAATACATCCGTTTGTTCGTTTGGTTTCCTGTAGAAGTTGCAGACGTTTCGCCAAAATCTCAAATGGATCACCTAGAAGGAAATCTTTTGGTAGGGAGGAACTGTGAAAGCGAGATACTTGTGGTGGGGGCAGCATGCGAGAGAGATAGCATCAAAATAGTGAGCCCGCTAGGGAATCAATCAATACCCATCGCCGCTTCTATAAGGATCTGTATTCATTGGTATTGCTTTTCAACTCTTTGTGATATGTTATGATTATTTTTCCATTTGTACTTAACGAGGAAAAAAGAAGTGCTGGTAATTTTACTTTTCTTCTTTTGGACTGTTGATTTTTACGATTTGGTTATTACATACAGAGTAGATAAAAATTATTGTATCCCTTATTATTAACATTTTAATAGCATTGAACACTTATCATATCAAAATTTATAGCAAATTTTAAGTTTTTACTTTAAATTACCCATAATTTAAAAATTTCGCTATGGAGGGGGTAAGGTAATATTGAAATCGCAATGGCGTAACGTGCTATACTCCTTTTTACAATGGTTTTTAGGGTTCCATTGTGTCATGCTTAGGTAAGAAGCAGTAAACTTTATTTCCTGCCATTAATTTTGATGCTGATCAATTTTTCGATAATTTTCTATATATTTATGATAAAATTAATCATTAAGAATAATATTTCATTTGCTGAATATAAAAGCAACCTTTAAAAGTAAAAAAGCGATAGTTTTCAAACTGCACTGCTTTTATCCACTGAAAAATATACTGAAAAATATAAGTACCACTTCTCTAGACTTTATGATCTATTATAATTATTTTTTCACCTGAAAAATGTAGTAGTGGTTATTTTACCTCTTTATTCGGTTGAATGGTTAATTTTTAAGATTTCGTGCCATTTTGGAATCAATGAAATATATTAAAATAAAATAACATTATTATTCTCCATTATTGCATTTGACCTTCAACAAAATAAAACATATGAATAATAAAAACAATGAAAAAAAAACAGCAATTTTATTTTAAAGAGTCCAAGAGCAGTAAGTCACATGTTACTGCTTTTAGATTTACAAAAATAAAAGACAGTAAATATTTATTTTAGACATTCCGATTAACTGTAATTTAAAATTATCCTTAAATGACTATTCATAAAGTCAGTATTTCACAGACTTATAATTTCAAATTATCATGAGTAAGTTACGTCCACTAATTTATAAGATATTAAAAAGAACTGTTAATAATTTAATTTTGTCTGAAAAAAGGCATTTAATGTTTTATTTATTCGCCCCATTCACAAATTGTACGTCTCTAAATTTGCTTACAATTGTCGCTCTAATTTAGAGGTGTGACTTTTAGCAAATGCGTCCGAGGAACACAGTGGATAAATCAAATATAAATTTTGTTTCGTTATAAGAGGTGTAAATCATATTGGATTCATTGATATGGAAGCGCGTGGTTTCAATGGATTTTTTGCCGTACTTCTGTGAGGCTCGATAGCGCACTAATTATTTGTTCATCATTCTTTCACTCGGTTTCTTCAGTATTTTGTGTTTAATTTGTGACTTTAATATTTACTACAAACTATATTTCTACACTTAGAACTATTTTAAAGAAAATTATTTTTTTGATGTGGTATACACGTATAAAAACATATAATTTCACAGTTTACGTATTTGTAAAATTTGTCTTTTCAGCTTAACTGTTTAGTAGTTTTTTTATTTATTCATATTAGCTTAATTATGTATAGTTCATTGGGTTTTAAATGTATAGTTTTCTGAATTTAATTGTCTTTATATTTTCTTACCAATTTAAAAAAATATGTGTATATCTTTTAGGTATTTTCGAAGATATTATGTCAAGCAATGCAATAATGCCTGGTTCTAAAAAAACACCAATATTTTTCAGCGAAATCTTAGAAATTTTCATATCGGTAATCAAGACCAACAATAAAATATTATTCGTAAGAATATGTGTTCGATACGTATTCCGATAGATGATAAAAATTCCTATTTGTTCGACAGCGAGCGAGCAGAAAGCAAATAAATCATAAAATAATGATTTTAATACATCGGTATATAGCTTTGAAAATGTTGGTTTTTGGTTGTCCATTTTTGGCCTAATATTTTGACAATATTTGCTTTCAATACAAATAACTTGTTAAAAGCCAAGCTACGAATGAGATTTCAAAATTTATTTTATTTCTCGATAATAAGTTAAGAACGGTTAAAGTATGCATTTCATTACAGTATATGTTGAAATGGAAGATAAGAATCGTAGTGCAGGACAATTTTTGATTAGAAGGTTTAGAAAATATATTATGATGGTAAAAATACAGCTGTTATTCCAACTGTAATTTTATTATCTGTAATAGTCAAAAAAAATTGCAAGTATTCTATTACTTTACTTAAGTTTTTATCTCGAAACTTCAATATTCTTATAATTTAACATGGACGGGTATTTTAGCAAACTCAAGTTTTGCAACAGGCAGAGTTGGTTCTAGTGGAAGCGTAGTGCAAGCCCTGCACGATGATGCCAATGGACAACAATGTTCAATATAATAAATGTTCTTTATACAGGGTTCAGCAATTGAATGTGTCACATTTCAGTACGGCACTGTATGGTACAGATATGGATGGGAAAACTCTTCCTGTCTGCATCGTTTGTTATTCTATGCATTTAGTAGCCATGCAGAATTGACCAGTGACTCAACGTGTGTTCACGGTGACGACCTATATTGAAACGGACTCTGTGATTACGGTTCAACGACGATTTCTGACTCACTTTAACATCTCAAGAGGGGATCGCATTTCATCGCGGAACATCATTTTGCGATGATTTGATAAGTTGAACAATCATGGAACTGTTTGTGATCATTTTATTGGTTCTTTACGTACTATGCGGACGCCCGGAAATATTTAAAGAGTAAGGCAAGCAGTGACAGCCAGTCCAAACATACAGATGCTTTACACTTATTATTTTTTACATGATGATTACACTCATATAAAATTCAGATAGTTCATTAGCTTTCTCCACAAGATGCACCTAACAGATTTTTTGTAGAGAATTTGAAAGAATGTTGGACGAAAAAGCAGCTGTAATCAATAATTTAATCATGTCGGACGAAGTTCACTTCCACTGGTCGAATTATATTAATAACCAGAACTTCAGATATTGATATGTGTGCGAACTAAGCATTTCGCTGATTGTACATAATTTCCTTTTAATATGATTTGTAATAGTGTTTTACTTTCAGTCAGAGTTTGCCAAAGCTAGTATAAGCAACATTAAATTTTATTAAATATAATAGCGAAACTTGCTATTTTAAGATATACGAAAGTAAAGCATTAAAATAATAAGTTGTAAAAATAAAACAAATAAAGTTTGTTTTTAAAAAGGGATTTTCTGGAATCAATAAGTTAACTGGCAACCTATGCAGTTACATGAACAACCATTACATACCGAAAAGGTTACTGTTTGGAGCTGTGTGGCATCCTTTGGAATTATTGGGCCATATTTCTACCAAGATAATAATTGAACATAAACAGTTACTTCAGGGCGCTATTTGAAAATACTAGAACATTCATTACTGCCAAATTAGGACGGAACGGGACGAAATAAAGAAGAAGATCACACCAAGAGAAAGGTCATCCATGTATCCTAAACTTTATGGCTTACCCAAAATACATAAGCCCGGAGTCCCCTTGAGACCAATTGTAAGCTCTGTTGCCTCTCCAACTCTGGCCCTAGCAAAATATCTAGTCACCATTTTCCAACCTTTCGTCAAAAAACGGCCTTCTACGTTAAAAACTTGTAACATTTTCCACGCAAATACCAGTCGAAGAAGCTCTTTCTGTAATAGAAAACAAATGCAATCTGCCAAAATATATCATTGAATTAGCCAGACACTGTCTTGATAACACCTATTTTACTTAGGAAAGCCGACAATATAAATAAGTCGAGGGAGCCCTTATGGGATCGCCGCTATCTCCTGCACTAGCTAACTTATTTATGGAAGACTTTGAATCAAAAGCTTTGGAGGCCTCTTCACACTAACCACGACTGTAGCTGCATTACGTCGATGACACTTCATTATCTGGCAACATGGAGAAGAAAATCTCAAAAAGTTTCCTAAATCACATAAACAGTACACATCCAAAAATCAAATTCACCATGGAGACAGAACAGAAAAGGAAACTACCGTTTCTAGATCTCCTACTGAAAAGAAAAGAGGATGGCTTGCTTCCGCACACTGTCTACAGAAAGCCCACTCACACCAACAGATACCTCAACGCCGATCCACAGCACCACCCCGCCCAAATATTTGCAGTGGTGAAATCACTTGCGTTTCGATCGCAGTCCCTTACAGATCAAGAAAATAACCACAAAGAGATAAACATACTGTAAGACGCCCTAACAAAACACGGTTATAAAAAAGAACATAGAGACAAAGCTCTAAAAAACAAACACTTGGCACCAAAAAATCGCGAAAATCAAGATAATAGCTTCAAAAATTTTGTTTCTTATGTAAGAGGCATCACAGACAAGAAAGCAAAAATTCTCAAGAGACACAACATTGAAACCATTTTTACCACAGACCGTAAAGTAAAAGATCTCTTGCCAACAACTAAAGAAAGAATTCCTCTAGAAAACCAGGGAGTGTCCGAAATTCCATGCGGAAAATGTAGGTCATCTTACGTAGGCCAAACCAACCGTAAAATAAGCGCCAGAAGAGATGAATATATAAACGCTGTCAAGCAAAAATCAACTTCTTCTGCTCTGGCCCAACACTGGTTAAACACAGGACATAAGATAAATTTCTCAGGAACAAAAATGCTATCGAGATGTGAAAACCTGTCCACAAGAGTTATAAGGGAAACCATTGAAATTGCAAAGAGGCCTAACAATTTAAATAGCAGAGATGATAGCCAGCGAGTGCCTAATACTTGGAAAAATCTGCTTACAAACATCAACCAGTACCACTTGGTAACGAAACGGATTACAACTCTGCAACGCAACCCCAATCATTGGCAACAGGGCCGATGACGCGCAGCAGGTCTCGCAACCTGATTGGCTAGAACCATTCGGAAAACGAGCGCATCCGACGTACACGCGGTATCGACAGCACCCGAGTCGTAGGCGTCAGCTTACTTACAGTCCTGAGAGGGAGTCAGCACTTACACGGGATGCCCGAAAACCTTCTTATATATATATATATATATATATATATATATATATATATATATATATATATATATATATAGGTTTTCATTTTAATTTTAACAGTCAAAAATCTCGAAAAATAAGCGTTTTCAGAAGAAAAAGAGTTAAAAGTTTCTTTATTTTAAGAGTGGTAAATTTTCATGATCTTGATACTGACTTTCAACTTTTATTCTAAGGTCATTTCAAGGTCAGCATTGACTTTCAAATAGTAACTTCTATTTTTCTTTAAGAAACAGAAAATAGAAAAAATTCCTCATCCAACGATATAAATATGTCATATACTTTTTTCACATCTAGAGGTTATTTGGAGCTTCTCAATCGCACTTGTCTGACTGAAAAATGCAAAAAATCTTCGAATCCAAACGGTTTAATAACTACTAATTTATTAATGTTGAAAGGGTTTACCATTTATGACCTTGAAAATGAAGAGTAGAAAAAATTCCCCTTCCAACGATTTAAATATGTCACAGGATTTTTTTACATCTACTAGAAAAAAAATCGACCTTGAAATGACTGAATCACACGTGCAACAACATAAAGAATTTCATGTTTATTGTCGTTAAATTCTTGTCATTAAACCGTTTGATTTCTGAGCCTTTTTGGGGTTTTCTGTCGAACAGGTGTGATTAACGAACAAACGACCACTAGATGCGAGAAAAACATATGACATATTTATATCGCTGTAAGGAGAGAGAATATAGGAGTTCCCATTCGAAAAGACTAAGTTGACCTTCAAGTACAAGTAAGTTTTAAGGTGATAAAAGTTAAACTCTTTCTTGATACAGAAACTAGCGTCTCTTGTTATTAAATCGTTTGATTTCTAAAAATTTTTATGTCTTTTAGTCAGACAAGCGTATTATATTTAACCTTCACATGATTACACTTATACACATTGCGCCTTGGTCTTATTTTTGAAAACCCCGTACGTGTCGTCATGCACACAATCGATTTCCTGTTATCGATCCTAATGTTTGGTAGCGTCATTTGTAGACCATTTGCATCAGTTCGACGCCATTTGATGTTTTGTAGTTTTTACCTTACCAGTTGTGTGCAATTCAAATAAACACGGTCAATCTATGTTTGTGTTTTATATGCTTTGTTTAGTAAAATGAGGTTCACAAAATTTACGCTTATGTTTAGCCAAAACAGGGGTTTTCAAAGTTCGGTCTTATTGATGGTCAGCTGAACATTTTATAATGTACAGGCTCCAAAGTCCGGAATTAAGTTTATATTTAAACATGGTAAATTGGCCACTTTTGAAATTAAACCCTGCAGATATAATAAATATTTTATCGATGGTCTAGCTGTCAAGCATTGGCAGGGCGGCAGACACGCACTTATTAATTAAATTATGGTGTGGAAAAGCCAAATTAAAATTCTGCACGACGTCATTTGGTCACCTTGAATCAAACTTGACAACACAAATTCGTCTTAACATCAAAAGTTTTTATCTTCAACGTGGTGTATATTTGAATGAATATACAGTGTAATATATGAAACAATAAAAATAATTTTACATTTATAACAAGACATAACATATGTTTTAATACCTTGTTATTAAATAATATTCACGATGATTTTTCTGCTAAGGATGACTGCTACAATTCATTTTTAATGTCACTGTAACATATATTTTTTTTGTTTTATGACGAAAAACTTTCACGAAATTCGTTTGGTATATTTTAATTGTTTTACAATATTACAAGGAGTTTTAATAAACATTTCAGAAAAATTAAAAGTAAGTGAATAGAAAGAAAATCTTTATATTTATAGAACGTCATGTCTGTCCGTTTCTTTATATGAAAATTTATGTTATTCTTAGAATTCCTTTTGACTAATAAAAATTAAAATTATTCTTATTTTATTTAAAATGAAAAAGAAATTTTTATATACATATTGTTCTTAAATTAACAGAACTAGAACTTTACAAACTAATGGCGAATTAATTAAAACTTTTTCCCTAAAGATGTTAAAAAATATTGTAGAAAATTAGATATTTTTTGTTCTTGAGGATGGTATATTTTTGATAAACTTCAACAAAATTAAACCAGCTGTCATAGGCAAAACTAAAGTATACTTAAAAATGTAAAAAAGTTAATTTTAGGCAAATTTATGCGAAGGCATGTAGAAAACCATTCGATAAAATTCTCAAGTTCTTAATTTCGCAGATATTCTCGTATCATTTTATGTCAATTAGCGGTCATCAGTGTCGTACACTAGAATCTTGGGTTATTCTGTAGAAATATTAAAAATATACTGACTTTTCTTTTCTTTTTTTGTAGGTAACTATGAAAAATTGTTATCTTAATGATTTATCTTTATAAAAATAATAAAACATGAATAATATTTTTTAATATTCCTTTATACCACCATCGTATTGAACGATACAATAAAACTTTGTATTTGGGCTAAATTGAGGTTTCTTCTTTAATGAACAAATAAATGTATCTAATTGTAATAATATAACTGATCTGGCAAACTAATTCATCAACTCTTCTAAGCTCACTATGACTTTTTTCCTAAATATTTTTATTGGTATTGAATTTAAACTAATTTACATTAACTTCTTTAAATTTACTGTCGAGTAAAATAGGATACAAAGAAATACTGCAATAGTGCAGTAAAAAGAAATTTATTACGGTAAAGAGTAATTTACTTTACACATAGCTCCGTAATTTTCTGTAGAACACAATGAGTGGTTTTTCTGCTATTACGATAGATAATGACATCACACCTACTGAGCTCACGACGAACTGTTTCGGTCAAACTAAAGTTGGAGTGCAAAATGCAAACATTGTTATTAGCGCAACCATTGAAAAGGATAATCATGTACTTACACTACAGTAGCAAACAGCAGAAACGTTAAAACAAATTCCTGTAAAGTGAGAAATCAGTTCACAGCCAAACACTTCGCGGCAATCGGCATTGTCATCTTCAGCTTTTCCTCCAGCTGACATTTTACCTGAACCTCATGTAGCAAAAAAAAAACAAGTTCAAATGCTCGTTGAGGCAAAAGTGTTGTTATTACTTCGTTACCTTATAAATTAGAACTCGAAGAAAATAATGAAAAAAAAATAAGAAGAAAAAAGCTCCAATACGTAGATAATTCAAAAAAGAAAAAAAAAAAGAAGTTTCAGACAATTTATGTATTTATTGCACTGAAATATATGGAAATACGCGAACAAGTGATGATTGGGTGCAATGTCTGTAATGTAAAAAATAGGCCCATGGAGGCTATATAGGTTGGGAACCAGAAAAATTTAATGGTTTCCTATACTTCCGTTTGGTACCAAGCATGGGGCAAAATCGTAAAAACTTAAGTTTTGAAAATTGATTATTTTTTGTTACTTACTATAATGAAAACCGTGATCCCATTGACCAGATATGTGACAAAGAAAGTAAACTATTCATTGATACATTTCTTTAAAGCATTTTTTTTATTTAATATTTTCCTTAACGTCTTGATTTTACCTCACTTTTCCCTACACGAATAAATTAAGCCTTAGTTAGGAACCTTAAAATAATTAACATCACATTAAAACACTAATACATTCTTCACAAAGATATTTCAGAATAAAACAAAACCTAGAACAGAATGTACCTCTACTTTAGTCCTTATTATTTTAACCCCAAAATATCTCATCTCTTTTTTTAATTAACTCTAACCAATTGTTGTTATGAGGATATCTGGGTAAGAGATGTTATTTAAAAAGGCAAATTTCCTTTTTCTTAGTTGATAATTTAACCATATTCAACTTCGAGCCAACCTGTGGACTTAGTCAAAGCAGAGGCTAATTTCACAAGTTTGGTTGTGTATTTAGATTCCCATTTTATGGCCTAGATGTATTTAGTCGTATACGGGAGTAATTTCATTTCTGTATATTTTTATGGTATTATTGGAAAGTATATCTGTTCAAGGCTAATATCCACCGATATCTATTTTAATTCGAGGATTATTTGTTTTGGCATCACGTAGGTTAGCAGTTATAACAAGGTCATAGACGAAAGGTACATAATTGAGATATTCGCCGTCCACACTTACTCCCTTTCCATCTGAATTCTATTATTTAACAGCATACGACAGAACCAAGTAATGCTCTCAAAAATACTAATTTACACTTTTCGACCGCAAATTCTGGAGCTGTTATGGATGAGCCTGAAGAAACGTTCCATCAAGATATTTCAATTATTGAAAATGATACTTGGGAAAGTGGAGTCCAAGTTTGCTATTTAATTATTTCCAAAACTACTTCGAAGCAAAATAGTAGAAAAAATTATAGTTTTCGTAACTTGTAAAAAGGAGAGCAAGTAAATATTATATTTATTAAATTTTTGGAATAATGATAATAAGACGTCCCAAGAAAACCCTTCATGTTACAATTATATTTGTTCCTTCCAACACTGAGAAGATATCAACATTAAAAGAACGTTTCAATATTTCGAAAAAAATTTGTCAATCGCCATTAACTGTTCATATCATAACTAGATTTTCTTGAAAAATAAAAAGCATAAATAGTATTATTGTGAAAATCAAAAATAAAGTAAATAATTTTTTAACATATTTATTCTTTTACAGTCTCATTAAACAGGATTTTTATGGAATACTCATTTTAACAGTAATTGATATTGAGATAAAATAAGATAAAAATATTAAGTTACTTAATTTTTAAAACGACAAAGCGTAGCATATGTTTTTTTATTTAAAGGGCAGAAAAGAAACTTCGATATTTTTTGTGTGTTAATAAAATATAAAGTCATAAATCTTATTAAGCAATAGACGATCTAAGCAGATAAAATTCTTTATTATTTTTTAGACAAAATATTATCTTCTTTACTGCTAAATACCGACTCAGACAAAAAGATTCCCCTACAGAGTTCAAATTTAATTTGGCGCTTATAATTCTATGAGTTTTTTTTTTATATATTTTTTTCGGTAGAGAAATTTTTTGTAAATATAACGGTAAAGCATTATTGGAACTGCAAAACTTTGATTAGTTGATATTTAACAGACATTTTAATAAAATTCAAAAATTAAAAAGAAATCATTAGTCACTAAAGAGGCTTTATAGGGAATCATCAAGAGATCTTATCCGACTTAATGCCACATTTGCCTGTCTTTCTTTCAATTGCCTAGGCCCTAAATATTATATGGCATTGCCCACTATACTTCCTTGCATTTTATATACAGGAGTGCGATCAAGTTTTGTTTGTTCATCTTCAGAAGCACGTTTACTTGAATATTTTTACTTTTGCTAAATAAAACTCCAATATAGTTTTTTCACTTTTTATTAGTACATTATATGACATATGTTTCGCTATATTATAGCTTTTTCGGGTATTGTTTTTATACTAAGAAGAAAAGAGGATTTACAAATGATCTAATTTTGGTACCTACTTTTACGACATAAAAGATGGTGTTTAAAAACAGAGCCCGAAGAACCTATAGTATAGCGAAATATATGTATTAATAAAAAGTGGAAAAACTGAGTTTTATTTAGCAAAATTAAAATGAATTTTCATCTAGTAGCGATTTCATCAATTAATTGAAGGGTTTTTTTTTTATCTTGCTTGTTATAGTTTTCTCTTTCTTTACCTGTAGATTATATTTTTTATTTTTTGATTACTCATTTTTATTTTCATGAACATTGGATAATTTGATAATGAACCCCTTCCGTAGAGTGTACCCGGGGCCCCCTAGCAAAAGCGGTTGTAAAAATCTGTCACAACCTTGTTCTTCTTCTTTTTCTTGTTATTTTAAGACAGCGTCTTGTTTTTTCAAAGTTGTAGCCTGAGTTCTATTTCCTCCATCTTTCATATCAGCATTTAGAAGGTCCTCCGGGAGTTCTGCAATTGTTCGATTGCTCCTCTTTTGCAAGTTGTGCAAGTCGATAATCAACCATTCTATCTACGTGGTCTCCCCTTGCTCTTCTTCTTTTTTGCCCATAATGGTTTTTAGTGTCTTCATCTCTATTGTTTAGTAGCAGCTGTTTCTGCCCATGCTTCTGTGGCGTAGGCCATAAAAAGTATTATACAGGTCTTGTATATTCGCATTTTGCTTTCAATACTCATACATTTATTTCTCCATATTATGTCCCGCAGAAATCCTGATATCTTAGATGCTGTTATTGCTTACTTTTGTACTTCTTGTTTTAGATTTCTATTATCTGTAATACTCACGCCTAGATATTTAAATGACATGATTTGTGGCACGCTTTCATTGGAGATTGTTAGTTTACATCTTCTATGTTCTCTTGATATTTTCAAAGATTGCGTTTTTTGAACAGAGATGATTATATTTAATTCATTTGCTATTGTTTCGAATCTATATAGTAACTTTTATTAATTGTGTTTATCTTCCGATATTATCATCGCGTCATCAGCATAGCAAAATTATTTTAAATTTCTTCTAGTCCATTTTATATCCTCTCTCCACGGTTTTTACTTCTCTGATGATCTGCCCCATAAGGACATTAAAGCGTATTAGGCTGAGACTATCCGCTTGTCTGATTCTTGTTGAGATTGGTATTTGGTTGGAAAGCTTATTGTTAGCTCTTATGAATGTGCTATTTCTGATATTCATGTTTCGAATAATTTCAATTTTTTTCGGGTTCAAGTATATTTTCTTTAATTATTTCAGGACATCCTAAACTCTTATCCTATCAAAGGCTCGCTTAAGGTCAATGAAACACATAAAGACAGTTTTATTATACTTTTTCCCATTTTTTGAATAATGGGACAGTCATACTTTGTTTCCACTGTTCTGACACCTTTGTCCTATCATATGTCTTGTTAAACCGAATTTGTATTTTGTCCGTTAATGTGTCGCCACCATATTTGAGCAGCGCATTATTAATATTATATAGCCCTAGTGCTTTTCGATTTTTCAGCTTGGTCATTACTAGTTCAATTTTCTCTTTCGGTATTATTTGTTTTCGAACCGCTTTGTGATCAGTGTAATCGGTTTTGCTTTTCAATTACACAATCTCATCTGTGTGTGTCTTACTATAGAGTGTGTGAAAGTAATTCTCCCATGCTTCTGTTGTTATTGTTTTTGTATGTACATATTCGTTAACTGTTTTTTACGGTTTCGTAACATACTCAACATCGTTTTTTGATCTCCATATAGATCATGTTCCATATCTGTTGAGAATTTTTCCTAGAACTTTCTGGCCTGAATTTCTGCATTCATTCTATTTCTCACAGTTTTGTATTCGTCATAGATGATAGTTTGACTTCTTAGTTGAAGGTAAGATTTTCTCAAAACGTGAACCATGGTTTCGTGTTGGGCTTTCCAGTTTTGTTTACTTTTCGTTTACCTAGTGCCTGTTTTACACCTGTTCTATTGTTACTAGTTTTCATTCATGTACTCTCAACATAATCTTCCTACAAAATTTTATTTTCACGAATTTTCTTTTTTAGTTGGTATAGACATTTCGTGGAAACATCGTTGCTGGACTCCAACACTTTCTTAATCCTTAATAGATCTGCCAGGTTTCTAATCATTGTTACAGTTCGACGTATAGAAAAGTAACGATAAAATTAAATATCTGAGTTCAAGCCCAAAACTCCCAACTGAAACCTTTGAAGAGTTCCGCTATCATTTCCCAGTCATCTGAGTCTCAAAATTTGAAATATTGTATTATCATGCATTTATGCAAGATTTTAACTTAGTCGGGAAAATGAGTAACATATAGATTACAAGTTATGTCCCATATTAATCCATAGTTCATAGTATAGGTGTAAACATTTTATATTTTTTTCTAATAAATTTGATATAATATTCCTGTTAATAATTTTTGAACATAAGCTCAATTGGTGAGAAAAACTATTTCATTTTAAATATTAAAAAACCTAATCTTGATACGTTTTACGTTATTTCTTATGTATTTACTTTATTATATTGTCTTCGAAACTGTGCGTGTTTACAAAAATTAACGTCAATCAAGCAACCGAAAGTGGGTGAAAAATCAATTACCAACAAGGTTTAACCGATGAGTTCGTAGTTTGTAGTGAGCTAAATAAAATGGTTTAAAAATTGATGAAATCATACATGCGTGTCCTAATTAACAACTTTATTATTTGTAATCATATTTTTAAAATTTTCAACATTCACCATTTAGTTAGAAAATGTTTAATTGGGAATACTAAAAAACGTAGTTTTAAAAAAATGTTTTACATAAACCACTCGTACAAGAAATCAGTTAAAAATCAGTGACAAGATAAGGTGTACAACTAAATAAAATCGGTAAAAAAATAAATCAATATATGTCTATGGAATGAAATTGCGAATTTCTAAATGGAGTGCGTTACTATTCCACCTGGTATACTTTTTTAATTTATCCTTTCCCACTAAATTGAATTTCGTTTGCTCAACTAAATCCTATTGATAATATATTACGCCGCATTTTTTCTTCCCCCTTAAACAATACGAACTTCGTAATCCGGATCAATTGAAACTGGACTGGCGGTAATCCGGATTAGAACAATTATCAGAACATTTTTGTATGGATTTTTGAGTAGAAATAATGACTTCCAGATTAAATCAATGTTTGTATTATCGCATATTCGAATTTTCGAGGTGTGTGTTATTTTTTTATCAAGTTCACTGTGATAAGACCTTCGAATCAAGTCAAGGTCGTTATTTAAATGCTGGTTGTCGGCGAGAATATTATATTAAATGGTTATTGACTTTGTGAAATGGTAAAATATATCATTAATCCTAGAATGTGTTAATAGAAGATTATATTAAAATTATTTTGTGAAAATAGGGATGTTGACTATTTTTGGGAATGTGTTAAAAATCATGAATAAGTCCTTATTATAGCCCAAAAGATTAATTATTACTTTTTTAATACAACTACTATTTTAAAAATCATATATTTTAAATTCCGTTTCAAATTTCGCTCAAAAACAGCTGTGACGTCACTGTATCTCCTATGCGAAGTTAGCGACTTTTTCACAACCGTTTCTACCAACGACGAACTTTTAGAAGGGAACTTATCAATTGCGCTTACCATCTGAACAATAAATTAGACAATAAAGTTTGGAAGATTAAGTGCTTAATTTCGTGGTATCCTAAAATATTTCACTGTGATGTTGTACCTAGCTGAAAAATTAAAAGCCGTGAAGTATAAATTATAGACAACTAGTTCTAACCAAAAGACCATACGAATTAAGACATAAAATATGCCAGCAACAGACAGTGGGTTAATAAAGAAATATGTAATTTTCGCAAGGGAAGGTTCGAGTCTACAACTTGGAAATATTTTGCGAAAACGACTACCTACTCTAGTGAAGACAATATTCCATCATATAAGAGCTGTAAATAATCCGTAGGAGTTAAGATACAGAGTAGAAACTGTCAGCGATGGACTGTGTGAGTGATAGTTGCAAGAGAGTAGAGCCCTGGTTAATTTAAAGCGATAAAATGAGTATATAGATTAATATTTCTATTTTAACCTTAGTTAAAGTTGGTAGAGCTTGACCAAACTATTTTGAACTCCAGGTTTTCGCTGCATTAATTTTATGTTATTGTTAATTACAGGAGCGGATCCAAGGGGGGGCGGTGGGGGCGATCGCCCCCCCCCCCCAGAGCTTTGAGTTCAGGAAAATATACCTGATTTTGCGTCTTATACTATAGTTTATTCAAGAACTAGAGAGAGTAATAAATCATTTGTGACCTTTTTTTTCTTCGCAAATTACCTCTGTTCTTTAGTCCGGTGTGGAAACATCTGTTAGACACATATATTTTTCATAGAAATAGAAAGAAAAAGACACAAATACAATAATAAAATAATAAAAAAATTACGGTTAATTGGAATTAAATATATATAAAATTAAAGAGTGGACACACTAAAATAAAAATATAAAAAAAATATATAAGCAACATTAAACAATAAAATACAACAAAAACAAAAATTTAAATAATAAATTGTGTTAACACTGATAAACAAACATTACGTATCTAATTCCTAATTAAAGTCAGTGAAACTATCTTCGCTCAAATTAATTAAAATTGGTTCCTCTATTTCACTGATCATGAGATCGAGTTTTCACATTTTGATTTATTCCTTTATTATATGGATTTTTCCCAATTTTCCACAGTTACTTTATTCAAAAAAATCTCTCAAAAGTTCAGTTAAATTACTAATTTTGTAAGTTGTGTTATTTCTAGCAACTCTACCTTTTACTTGAGAGAGATATCTCCTTCTCCAACGGACATATTCTGGACGATCTATAAGAACAGATTTCCTATCTGTTTTTCCCAGCAAAAATTAAGTTCTCTGAGCAATTTCCGAAGCTCAGTTCTTTTAATTTCAGGTAAATCCCGATCTTCATTAATTTTAGTTAGAATTTTGTTGACGGTTGGGATCTGGTTCTCATAATAAAATGTATGTACAACTTCTTTTATTGCAGTTTTCATCTCCTCTTTCAACGAGGTTTTTCGTCTACATGTGACCGAGTGTGGCTGGGGAGTACTAACAATTCCAGTCGTTTTTTTCCTCCTTCAGTATTCGGTACATAGTAGATGTTCCAACTCCTGTCATGTTGGAACACATCTCAACATTATTATCTAAATATTGATATCTTAAAGCATCATAAACATTCATCGTAATAAGTTTTTCGTTGAGGAAAAAATGGTTTAACGATTTTGGAGTAAATATAGAGGTGGAAGCCATATCTTTTGGGTATCTTACTAATTTTAAATAATATATAAAAACCAGCGCAAACAAGATAAATCACTAAAGACACACAGTAAGGTGTACTCTGCTCACTGACAAAAATTATATTGAACTATCAGAAATTTTATTGTTGGAGTAAATTTCTGAAAGCTTATAATAGTTAAATATAAATAAATATAATTAGATTTACGGCAGTCCTCAGTTATCTGCGGCATTGGTACAGGTACGTTGGAGGTTTCGGTGACAGTTTTATTACTCTCTTTAGTTCTAGAATAGAGTATAGGAATGTGTATGTTTGCGATCGCTCCCCCTCCCAAGAGCTTAGAGGTAAGATTCTGTCTTTTATATTAGAAATGTGTATGCTGCTGGCACTCCTCTCCCCGTTGATAACTTGCTTTTCTTGCGATAGCCGCATCCCAAGAGCTTTGAGTTCAGGAAAATAGACCCGATTCTGCCTCTTTTACTAGGAATGTGTATGTTGCTGGTATCCCCCCCCCCTCTTCAAGAGTTGCAAATTCATAAAAATAGACCCGACGTTACCTTTTACACTATAAATGGCCTCCCCCCCCCCCCGTCGACAATTTGCTTTCGCTTGCCATACTGTACTTTTGTGATATCACCGCCCCGCCCCCCCAAAGAGGGAGACTGGATCCGCCTCTGGTTAATTAAGGAAACTGATATTATATTCACAATATACAGCCTAGAATATATGTCAATGTCTAGCTTATTTTTTAAAAATATACTATTCGTTTTGTCCCATTCAAAGTTCGTCCTTATTTTCTTTTATAATATACTGTAGTTGTAATCACATCAATACAATCTCAACGATTATTTTGAAATAATCCCTACAAACATATAAAACTGCCCGCAGGGATACAGATCATTTTAATGTAAGTTTTGATAACATTTATTTATTTTCCTTATATTAAAAGTTTTTATTTTACAAGTAGTAAGCAAATTTTGAAGAAATTGCGCGAAAATTGATATAAAATAATATTAACCTAAAAATGTAGTTTCTGATAGTGAAGACGTTAAACCATAGTGACGTCATTCATTTGGATTGTTGTTCGTTGTCATGTGACTTGAAGCAGATTTATGTAATTACATGTTAATTATTAAGTAAAAAATAAGTTTCTTAAAAATAAAGAAAAATATTGTGTTTTTTAGGATTTCTCTTTTGGAAACTATCATTTCGCGGCAAAATTATATTTTTATTTGTATACAGTCAAAATCCTATTAAAGAAAGAGCAGAGATATTGAAGTGATTTCTTATAAGCAGAGTTTCATTAGTGGGTAAAATCAAAGGTAAGTATATCTCTCTAATCGAATTTTGGTGGCCAATTTTGATGAATGGATTAATGAAGGAACTAAAATGAAATCTAAAAAAAACATTATATTTTAATCAAATTTATGACTTTTTAATGCATGTTTTTTTTTCCAAAAAAGGGTCCTTATAATTTATTTTGATAAGATGAACGGTTTAGAGGAAAACTCGTTTTTGGAAATGGGCTAGAAATAGAAGAGTACAATATAAAATACAGTTAGAAATCTTTTTGTTTATTTTCTCCTGCAAAGTGAGAATGAAAAAATATTTTTGTGTAAAATAATATGATAGCTTTTAATTTACACAGAAAATCTATGCCACTCTATGGAGGCAAAGAGAATTTATTTTATACAAAGTGCACCGGGAAAATATTTGTGAAATAAGAAACTTTACTGAAGCAGAAAAATTTCGTATAGAATACCTCCCAAGGCTATAATAACAATTTTTTAATTGCCATTTTATTGTTTCCTATTTATTTTTAACATTCAGTCGTCTACCATATCTAGAAGCTTCACTTCTAATAAATGGACAAATCATTGAGTCTCCCACTTCAAGTACCTTGGATGTTATATTACTGAACAGCTTGATCCAGATAAAGAAGCTAAATGCAGAATCGAATCAGCCCGTACAACTTTTCTCAAAATATTTATGAAATAAGAAACTTTACTAAAGCAGAAAAATTTCGTATAGAATACTTCCCAAGGCTATAATAACAATTTTTTAATTGCCATTTTATTATTTCCTATTTATTTTTAACATTTTGCTTATTTCTCGTATACTATAGTGAACTAAATTTATAGTTTTCAGTCGTCTACCATATCTAGAAGCTTCACTTCTAATAAATGGACAAATCATTGAGTCTCCTACTTCAAGTACCTTGGATGTTATATTACTGAACAGCTTGATCCAGATAAAGAAGCTAAATGCAGAATCGAATCAGCCCGTACAACTTTTCTCAAAATGAGATCGCTTGTCTGCATTGACAATTTAAATTTAAAATATTGCCAAAGGATAATTAAATGTTACATCTTGCCAGTGTTGTTGTATGGAGCGGAAGTGTGGACACTGAATGCGGCCACGAACAATTGTTTGGAGGCCTTTGAGATGTGGTTGGATAAGCAAATGCTTCGAATACCCTGGGTAGCTATGCAGACTAATATAGCAGTTTTAGATCGGGCAGATGCCACTCGTGAATTGCTGACAACTATAAAATGCAGTAAACTAGCATACTTGACCATGTTTTCAGAGGGGATCGGTACAGAATTCCTAAACTGCTAATGAAGGATAAGATCGAGGGTTGTAGAAGTGTTGGAAGGAAACAGATCTCTTGGCTGAGAAACATCCGAGAGTGGAAAGGAATACACAGTGCTGAACAGCTATTTAGAATAACAAAGAACCGTGATCAACTCGTCATTATGATTGCCAAAGTCAGGGGGACTTAACAGGGCATAGGAAGAAGATAGCGGACCATTTCAAAGGTTTTGAGATTTCGCAGAGTTCAGGCTGAACTTCTTTGATATAAAAATGAACTCTAGTGTGGTTGCCAAAGATTAGGTATCTCAACACTGGGTTTCCTGAATATTCCATTATTATTTTTAACTTAAGCTGCTTTTATAGATTTTATTTGTTTCTTATTGGGTTCCATATATATTGCCGCAGCCTCAGACCATTTTATATTTTGTTTATCCCAGGCGTGTTCTGAAATACCTTATTTCCACGTTTTCTTTTCTTATGTATGAGTTTTATGTTCCTTAATTCTAACTTCTAGTAGTCGCTTGGTTTCTCCAATATATATTTTACCACACTCACATGGAACTTTATAAACACATTTTTTTCTTATCGGTAGTTTCTGGTTTTGTTTTTTTTAAATGAGCTCTAAGTGAATTTCCTAATTTAAAGGATGTTCCTATATTATAACTGCTGGCAATTCATCCCATTTTCTCCAAGGTTCCTTAGTATAAGGAATTGTGAAAAGGAATGTTTCTTGCTGTCCAGTGGTCGTTGATCTAAGTTATTTATAACATCGTCAATTAATTTTAAAGGATAACTATTCTGTTGTAAACCGAATTTAATATTTGCTACCTCTTTTTTCAGTGAATCGGTATTATTGCATATAGATATGGCACGCTTGTAGAGGTTGCGTATAATTCCCCGTTTCATTACAACAGAATGATTAGAATTATGGTTAAGATGTGTTAGCTTCCTGTATACTAAAGTTTTAATAGTTTCGTTTGAACGAATCACCATGACATCTAGAAAGGGCAATTGATCATTTACCTCTTTTCCATGGTAAACTTAATTGTAGGTCGAATGGTATTTAGATGTTTCAAAAAATCATTAAGTTCTTGATCATTGCCCTTCCATACGATGAAGGTATGATCGACATATCTCAACCAGACTTTCGGATTTACTGTTGCCGTTTCTATGGCACGAGTTTCAAACCATTCCATATATATATATATATATATATATATATATATATATATATATATATATATATTGGCGACGACTGGATACTGTTTTTATTATTATTTATGAAACCGCTAACTTCATGGAAAAATATGAAGAAAAATAAGTGAAATATTTTGAGTTTGAGAGCATAATGTCTGTAAAAGTTTTAAACAAATTACTTGTTGCAGCCAATTCATTCTATTTTCCTTATAAAAGTTAATAACCGATTGTAGCATCAGAATATGCAATGAAATATTCAAAGTGGTTTTAAACTAAACCCCAAAACGTGAATATCTAGTCAAGTGTGTAAGAAGCACTAAGTTACTTTAACTTGTTCTTTACTCTCCTGAGAGATTAGTAGATATAGTACACGGAACACTCTGTAGAAAACATTTCTAAAGGATTTTCAAAGAGCTCGGTGCATTTCTATTATCCTCCAGAAAATAGGGCCTAAACCCTGGAATTTTTGATATAACAACCCTCAAAAGCTTTTAAGGGATAAAATCCAAAATAAATATAAGAAATTAAAATTATATTCCTTCCATTTACGTAATGGTTATAGGTTAGTTTTATGTTTAGTTTGTAAGCATGTAAATTCATATATTGTAATCAAATCGTTCCAGAATTTGAATTTATAATTTCGAACTCATATTCCTTGGCACAAAAAAAGCAAATTACGAATTTTATCTTGTGAAAAATTATTATTAAAAAATAGTTGTTTTTGAGGAAACATTTTCTAAAAATACTTTGGATTATAATTTCATTTTATCAATATGTTTTAGAAAGAAAAAATAAATGACAGAAAAAATATTGCTCCGGTTTTATTGTCCATAATGTATGACGGATTATTGGATGTCTAGATATAAAAATAATTTAGACAACTGTAATAAAAACTTACCGATTGGACTATTTTCTGATGTGGTTGAGTAATAAACAGGAATTTTCTCTTGATAATTGTGATTACTATGGGTATTTGCTTCCGCATTCGGTATCAAATCATCATAACCATAAAACGTTGGTGGATTATCGTTGATATCAAGCACGTTGACTTCAACGTTAACCGAACTACTTAATGACTTTCCATTCTGAGGATTGTCTTTGGCGATAACAACAAATGAATATTTATCTTTAGTTTCTCTATCCAAGACACCATCGACGCTTAATTGGCCAGTGTATGTTGATATTGTAAATGGTATTGTAGAATTACCTTCAGGTTTAAGGAAATAGGAGATGTTAGCGTTTGAACCATAATCTGCATCCATTGCTTCAATTTTACCTGAAAAAATAATTTTATTGAAATAAACAAATGGAAAAGCAACAGTAAGAAAAATATGGACAAGAAATTAACTTAAAATTAAATATTCTTTTTAAAAAGTGTCTCTTTATATTATTAACTTTAAGGTTTAAAACAGATCAGATCTCGTTTCCATAGATCTTCCAGTTATCTTTTTTTTTATTTTGCTTATAGTATTGCTATCACTTATCTGACATGAGAGTATGTGAACAAAAAAACCTTTATATATTAAAATTAGCAATAAAAACCTAGAGACAAAGCTTTGGTATCGGTAGGAAAAACGGTCTATCGAAATTAAACAAAATTTTCTATTTTTGTTGGTTCAATAGGAAAAGAAAAATGTTTGTTTGTTCTTGTGTTTTTATGATTCATAACTTGTACTTGTAAACTTACCTTACCTACTTAGAATAGTAAGTTTTTATTAAAGCTTTATTTTCTAAGTGATAGCAAAAATTATTATATAGCGTCAGCTTTAATAATCTTTGGTGATAGTAACTGAAAATGATCATCTTTGACACAATTTTTTTTCAGTTTTATATTATATTAAAATACACAGATCAACATTCACTAAAATATTCAGTACGAAAAACAAATATTCTGCATAGTATCTGTATATACTATTATATAAAAAAAGAGGGTTTGTTTGTTTTAGATAACCTAAAATTCTACTTAACCAATCAGAATAAAATTATAACCCATATTTTTTGAAATGACTAGAAAAATCTAATGCTATATTTTATTTCTCAAAAACATCCAATAAAAATAACTCTTAGAAAAGTAACGCTTTAATGCATGAAAACTTTTTTTCACTTGAAAACGGCTAGAGATAATTACTAGCCGAAACGTCGTGATATTCAATAAAAAAATAAACACAATGGAAGTTCATCTTTGTTTTCGTTAGGTGAAGAATATGCTCTAGAACGTTTCATTAGTAATCGTAGATCGGAGTGACTTTTTTTTTCCATCTGCCTCTCTTTTTCATGCAAATTTGAAAAGCCCATAGAGATAATACGGATAGAGTAAATAGTAGACAACTTTTAATTTTTTATGTGAAACGCTTCTTTGCTAAAAAGTTCTGCAACAATCAACTGATATCTCACAATTATATAAGTAGAAAATGTGTCGAAAATTCGTAAAAATCTCGAGGCCTAATAAACCAATAATAATCATATTTTAGCTGTAACTTTGTTATGTGTTCCAAATAATCATAAGCTATATATAAAGGTTAAGAATTATTTATTAAATGGTGTAAGTAAGCAGACAATAATAAGCTCAAACTATGCACTCTTCATTTTGACCGCTAGATAGCCAGCCGCTTAGTTCTCATGGTTCTTTCTTAGGGTAAACCAGGGTTGTTAGACACAATTTTCGATAAAAAAGTATTTTTATGAAATTATTTGAAAAAAAAAACAAAAATTATTTGAAATTATTAGGGAAAAAATAATATATTGGTTGGAGTGAAGAGCCAACAGTCTCATCTATTGATTAAATGAACAAATCAATCCCGTGTGCCACCACTTTGCTTCGTTATGTAATTATGATGATATTTTCATTATTTGTTATTTGTAACATTTTATTGAGAAGAATAAATAAGTTGATACGTTAAACTTCCACAACAGGTAGCTGCTTCGTCATGGCCAATAGTTTGTTTTAAGATTAAATTTTCTTGTAGGGGGTGTCTCATTTTTGACACTTTTAGGAGATATTGGACTTATTATCAAAGATATAGGGTTGCGGTTTTCACTTTAGTGTCCTACTTTTTAACGAAAAGAAAGTAATAAATTTGTCATGGCTGCCTAGTTTATAATCTAAAGGGTAATTTTGAAAATATTCGTTTTTAGACACATCTCCGTTATGCATTAATTTATCAAGAAGGTAAAAACTGATTTTTATAAAGTTTCTTACGTAGAGTTCAGTGGCGTAGTCAGTTTTTTTCTAGAGAGTTCAGTTTTTGAGATATTAATTAAAATTATGATTTTTTTAATAGGACGCCCTGTATATTATTTTAGATATTGATTAAGTATAATTTAGGCTTTTCAAAAATGTATAATGTGCTTATTTTATTTTAAAAAACAAAGTCAGAATTCGATATTTTCAATAATTTACTTTATTTGTAAGAGTAGGCCATGGCCAATGTATAAGAAACAAACGCAAAATTTTGACAATAATAATTATATCAACTTTAAAAGTAAGTTTTAATAATTTTCTATATTTTCAGTTGTAAACAATTATTTTTAAATTTTTTACTTTAAACAACACTGTCATTATAAAATCAGAATATTAAGATTTGATTGCAAAGAAACAAGAACAATATTATTTCAAAAAGCTAAAGCTACAAAAAGAAAAACTGAAACTAAAAACAACCAAGAGTTTTCTTAAAGATAGTTTTTCCTCAAATGCAATATCGGCACAGTTTTGTTAATTATTTAATTGCATTTGAAAGAATCATAGGTCTATTATGAAGAGTTTGGAAGACCAAATCAATTGCCTCAGTTCCGCTATAGATTCATGTGGTATCTTATATTCTTAATCTTGCAGAAAATCCCACAAAAAAATCCAGACCGAAAAGATCGGGAGACTGTGGGGGCCATCTCACTGGCCCATTGGTATCTATCCCTATTTGAGGAAAGTTATTGTCCAGAAATGACCTTACAGTTGTGGCTCGGCGTGCCGTCTTGTTGAAGATAAATGAAATTGAAATGGGGCAATGGAACATTTTCAAGCAAATCTGGAATAATTTCTTCAAGAATTTCTAGGTATCTACATGTTGTGACACCCCCCTCATACATCCTATAGGCTATGCGTCGGCCCGAAATCAAACACGAGGCACCAACCCCGAAGCGTCGAAGTTGTACTCTTTCGAAAAATAAATGATGATTTTCTGCAGACCAATGCCTCGTGTTGTGACGATTAGAAATTACCGCACTTGAAAAATAACATTCTTCAGACTAGATGGCAAATCTGCCAAAACTTTCGTTGATGCGGATATGTTCTAAATACCATTGACAAAACATTACTCGTCGCATCTCCGGAGTGTAAATGTTGCACTATTTTAAATTTATATGGAGAGTATTTACACTTTTTCATAATTCTTTCAGCATCAGATTTTGTTACACCAACTTCTTCCTCTATTTTTTTTTGCAGGATGACGAAGTTGAATAAAAGATCCGTGTTCAACTAAATTCCTTTTTAAACGAGCAAATATGTCTGGAAAATGCTGCCTTATTTTTTAAATAAAAAAAAACACCTACGTAACAAAAATATTTCATAAATAATAACACTCTGACAAAACTGTGAAGTTTTGGACATCTGCTTTTTGTTTCTTATAAATCGATTATGACCCCCTATTGCAAATAAAGCAAATTATTGAATATTTTGAATTCTGACCTTGTTTTTAAACATAAAATAAACACATTATAAATCTTTCAAAACCCCAAATTATACCTAATCAACATCTAATATAATATACAGGGTGTCCTATTTAAAAATTATAAGTTTGGTTAATATCCCAAAAATTAAACTTTTTAGAAAAAAATTGACTGCGCCACTGAACTCTCCATAAGAAACTCTACAAAAATTGGTTTTTACCTTTTTGCTAAATTAACATATAACAGAAATACCAGATGTGCTTAAAAACGTAGATTTTTCAAAATCACGCTGTAGATTAAAAACTAAAAGAGCCGTAACAAATTTGACATCGGAATCTTTCCTTTCCTTTCGTTAAAAAGTAGGAAACTAAAGTGAAAACCGCAACACTCTATCTTTGATAATAACTCCAATACCCCCGAAATGTGTCGAAAATGGGATACCCTGTATAGTGTTTTTCAATTTACTACTGGGGAGAAGTATAAGAGGATATTTTTTGGGGAAAATAAAATTCAATTCAGGAAAGTATCGAATTCTCAATCTAGCAACCCTGTACCAAGCCGTTCCCGTAGTTGAGTTAGCTCCTGCTCCCATATTGGGCAATCATTTTTACGAATAGAAATTCTTTAAATATATTACTATTGAAAAGCAGTGTGCAGGCACAAATTGAGTGAGCGAAGCCGCGACGGGCCATGCTAATATAATATAATTAAATGGAAACCTAAAGAAAATACCATAATTTTGAGGAACCAAAAAGTATACAAATCCTTATTGTTTAATTAATGTTATATTCAAATAGCAAAGCATTTTGCTGTATTTAAGAAATTAACAAAAAATAAAAACAAAGCCAGTTCTTATCTATGTGGCTAGATTGAAGTAGGTCATAAATATTCTGGTGTAAATTATTTTCTTTTTATATAAATATAAATATTTATTGGAGTTGAACCTGAAAGAAATTATCTATTGAATAGTTTCAATATATTTTTAACTTTAAAAGAGGAGACCGGGATATTTGATATGCATAATAGTTGAAAATGTCCTTCTTTTGTCAAATCATATTTAAAATTTAAATTCAAAATTCGTTCCAGTTCACAAAACATCAAAATTCTTGGATATCGTAATAAATTTTTATTTATCTACATCAAAGAGTCTATTTTTAGTAAAAATGTATCCAAATAAATACTTTTTCTTCTGAAATTTACATTGAGAGCTAAAATAAATTTTTTAAGGGAGCATAAAATAAAAAGTAAACATCCGTCAATCGGGAATATGATATTTCATTTTTGTATTAGACTTAATTTCAACCCACGTTGTTTTTTATTTTAAAGTTATTCATCAGCTCTTTGTACAAGGTGATCGAATGGTGGGATAAAGACAAATTAAAAATATTTTAGTTCATTAAGGATGAGACCAAAATTTTTAAAAACCCAACATATCTTTTTTAATGAGACAGTGCCATATTCGATTCTAGATAGATTTCAGGCAAATTATTATGTATATCAGTTAAATAGTTTTTGAGATACTGACATTAAAAAAAATACTTCGCTAATTTACATCTTTTTGGAGGCAGTAGTCAGACAATGCAACATTATGTAAAAGGATTTGCTATCCCTAGTCTACTAATCTTAAAATCGTTTTAAATGGGCAGCAGAGGGTTTAAAGTGACAAGATTAACAATAAGTCATGTAAAGTTTTAAGCCTTAAAAATAAAAGAATTAGAATTTTTTTTTTTTTTTTTATCTGAACTGATAAAAATGAAAAGTTTTATTTATTTTCGGGATACAATTATTCCTTATTACATATTTCAAGGTTCTATCGCTAAGTCCTTATAGTTAATATCTCCACATAAACGTTTATTTATTGATATACACTGGTAAAAATAACCTGAAATTTAATGCAAATTTAATGTCAATTATATATTAAATTTAATGATTTGGTACCAAAAATTGTGAATAATTTATATTTACTTTGAATTTAAAGGAATTTATTGAAATATCAGTTTGTTGTTCATCAAATTTGATTAAATGGTATCTTAAATTTCAATAAAGTAACTGAAAATATATTTCGACTTCTGCATTTTAAAATTAATTCACATATAGCCAAATACTAAAGGAATTTACATTATTATTCAATGAATATTGCATGAGATTTCGGGAGATGGTGCAACTTGTATTGAACTTTTTATTTAGTAAGATATAAGTTGCATAAAGGATCCAATTTTCTTATGGTGAGATGTACATGTCTGCCCCGTACTAACGGGAAGCAGTAGTCTCAGAATTTTTTGAACTCATATTAACATTTTATATCTGATAACATGTCTCAGATTTAATGAACAACTGGCTGTATATATAATGTACACAGTCACCTTAAAAAGTAATGATCAAACTTTAAATTTAATGTATGACTACATTAAATTTTATGAAATAAATTAATTTGGATTAATGCAAGTTATTAAATTTAATGCATTACATTAAATGCATTTAACAAACGTTTGTGAATTTGCTTCCTGCGCATTTACATTAAATTTAATGCATTTCCTTATTGCAGTGTATATAATATACGTTATGACAATATCATAAGCAAAAGAAAACTGGCCGACAAGAAGATATATTTTTCATGGCAATTAGATCGGATTTAGGTCGTAAACCATCTTGGTTAATCTGGCTGATAAATTTTAGGAGACGAAATTGTTTATTCTAAATTATCCATCCAAATGCGATTTAAAACGGTTTTTATTTTCATAGCGCATAACAAAGAACGCATTTATATAAATAGGAATTCATATTTTCCTTACTAAATTTGGTTAACGTATAACACGTCCATTTTTAATATCTTTACTTCGGTAATTTAAGTTAACCTTTGTAGATAGATATATGCTGGCGCGCATTTTTTTGTGAAATTTTTTGATGTAATTAATATTGCCATACATTATTTTCACATATCTGTAACTATTTGTGCAGCATAAGCGAAGACAGATTTTCCGACATCATGAAATTTACATAAAATATCCACAAGTTATACATCCAAATCTTCCCCGTGAAACACTTTATCCGTTACTGAAATTTGGAATAAAATCCGTTTAGTTGTTACTGAGGAATCAATCAATCAGTCAAACTTTTTTGTACTATATAGTGATTTATACATTTAAATGCACAAAACAAAACTTATTTAATTTGAAAAGAATTTTAATGTCTTTTTTGACGTATTTTGATGTGTAGCACTAGTTTTTTCTCATAACACATGGAGATTTATTTTTAAAAATATAAACATATTTACAGAATGTTGAACAATTTTTATAAAAAATACAATATAATAAGAATAAAGCTTAATATTTAGTAATAAAATGAGTGAAATTAGTTCTAAACGGGATTTAAAAAATCATTTAAATTTAGAACACTTGAATCTTTTTCTTTTTTAAAAACTCCTGTTCAATCGTTTTCTCTTGTATTCAGTATTTGGTTCAGCTCTCTATAACATCCACCAATAGTTTGCCATCATGCCAATGTCCCACCTTCCTTGATATATTTTCTCTATAACCTTTATGTCTTGATAAAATTTCTTTCCTTGTTCTTACAGCACCAAGATTCTCGGGTAAGAAGTGAATATGGGAACGCAGAAAGTGCAGATTTGTGTTCATATTGCAATCAATCTTTTTGGAATTTTTAAGCATGTTATTGACAAGATTTTCTGACTTTTTGTTCGCTAAAAATGTTCTATAGGCTCTCTGAATGATTTTCAAGCAAGCGTTTCAATCATGTTTATAATTTATTCAGTCAGCATTGTATATTAACTTCCGAATGTCAACGCCAACACAAATGTCCTCTTTTATTTTGGCATCCGATAAATAGTTTTTATTACATAGATACTTGAAACAGCCACCATCTTTAAGTAATGCCTTTACAAATTGCGGAGGACAATCTTTTTTGATCCAATGTTGTACTCTATTTCTACTATCGCATTTCCACATAGACAAAGAGTATTTTGTATATCCTTCTTGCTGGCCATGAAACGTACTCAATATCTTCAGATCATCGCATATATATTGACCAGCCATAATTGAATTAATTTATCTTTTTCAAGTCAAACAAAATTTTCGTTACATTCTTTCAAATGAAGAGAATGTCCAACAGGCAAAGAAGTCAATATATTACCATGATGTAATAACACTGCTTTAAGAGTTCGTTTCGAAGAATCAATAAAAAGTATCTAATTTTTAGAACGATATGTTACAACAAACATCTTAGGTAGGCCAAGTACATCACAGCAATAGACCAAATTTGTACGAAATTTGCCAGGAAATCCTTTTCTCTTTTTCTATACCAATAAAAGCTCGTTGTAGGGCTCAACAAACGTTTTTCTCTTACCCTTGAATAGAGTAATTTCGCCGCATTTTTTATAAGGTTGAGAACCCTGGTCAATTAACTTTATATAACATTTGTACACGAGCTCCATTACTGCGTTTCTTCAGAATGGTGAAATTAAATCCTGTCAATGGACTTGTGAAAACGACATTGACCGGAATACCAGAATCAATACGCTTTGAGTTCTGTTTCCCTTAGTTCGTTACAACTTCACTGACGAGATCATTAGATGGTCGAAACGCGTATGAGAGAGGACCAGCGTTGTATTTACAGGAGATAAACTATCTATATATTTTTTTCTGTAACTACCTGGGGGGAGATATGTGCAACTTGTTAAATAAGGTAGAAAATTTTCTTTATTCTATACTGAAATTTTGATTTTTGAGAAGTCAAAAATTAATTAGAATTTTTTAAATATTTTTCTTTTAAATTAGTACTTATTAGGCATCGAAATTACTACTTTATTTCGTAAGAAGTAAACTATCGCAGACCTGCATAATTTCAGTTAATTTTGGTGGAGAGAGATATGTTGTTACGGATGTGAAACTATTTCAGGAGCATAATATTGCCCTACGTATCTTTAACTATGTGCACGAAGATACTTCCCCAATGATTGATTATTTACTTCATGAAATTTACACAAAATATCCATAAAATAAAATTTAAACTTCCCTCGCAAAATAATCTATCTATTATTGAAACCGGAATAAAATTTGTTCAGTAGTTACTGAAGAAATCGTGCACAGACACACGTGGTAGAGGACTTTATTTTATACTATTTAGTGATAATCCAACAACGAGAAAATTTCTTTTTATGAAACTATTTCAATATTTTTTTTACTCTGCTTTTTTTTCTAGTATTTGCAATAGTAATTATACAGTCTTTAAAAATATGTACGACTTTCTGCAATAAATGATGTAGTTGCTAGGAACAAATATTGAAATAAAATTCTAGTTTAACAAGAAAGAACAAATTGCGAACGCTCAATCATTTCCGGTTAAATTGAAAATTGTATTTTAAAATTAGGTTTAAAATGTGAGATAAATATATCTGTTTCATTTTATTTTAAATTTAATTTTCATAGCTTGAATATAAGGCTATTTTTGAAATGTCAATATTCAATAGCTTAAGGAAGTTGATCTAGATAAGAAATTCATACTAAAAATGTCTTTCTTCTGATAGATATTTTATTATATGATAATTTCCTATATCGAACAAAATATGATTTTAAACTGCTTGCAAAAACGAATTTTGTTGAGATTTCTTTGTCATATTTATATTTTATGACATATGTAGTTTAGAATAATAAGTAAGACTAGCGACTGTATTTGGTTCATCAAAGTTAGATTGGGAAGTACTATGTGCTCTTTTCGAGCTGATTATTGCTTTCTGTACAACTCTGAAGGCTGAATCAACAAAAAAAAAGTCTTTTTGTTAACTCTTTACCTACAATATAAAGGCTATCTCGGAATTTTAAACTAAACTTATAGTCTTAGGTAAATCAATCAGTGCAACAGGTTAAAACGTTAATGTTAAAATATTTTCTGAAAATTATGGTTTTATATGTGATTTAATGACATCAAGACTGTTTATCGTCTCAGTTGCCTAGGACATCTTGGAATTGGAACGGGCAGGTGTCTGGGAAAGCACGGTAGGGAGTCCCCATGCGGACAGATTACATAAAGCTGCTTTCAAGACCCAACCTCTTGTAGGATATATTTCTGTCAAGTAGAGAGGATTGGGAGGGAGAAAAAAATCTTCCAAAAAATGGATCTTCGTGGTATATTGATGGATTTTGACAAGATGAAAGATCCGGAGCCGGAGTATTCGGCAGGAGCACAGGCGTCAGAGAGTACTACCCTCTCGAACTATGTGCGACAATTTTCACAGCAGAAATCTGTAGTTTCCCCATCTCTGTGAGAGGGATATAGACAGGAATAGGGTAATAAATATATGCTCATACAGTAAGGCTGCGATACTGGTGCTGAAGTTCAGGTCTGACAAAGTTGGGTTCAGCGACTGAACCACATGGACCTCAACCATTACTGCCTGTCCCAATTGCTATCGGCAAACGGGAATTGAAATCGTTGCTGGAAAGCAAATTTATTGAATCGGGAAGAGGAGTTTCTGGAATTAGGTGTGCTAAGGAACATATAACTGGGCCTAGCGCACGGCGTACTAAGGAGCTTCTCTCCTTGAGAAGGAAAGAGCTGCGAATTGTGGTGGGGTGTCACCTCAGGGGCCATGTTCATAGAATCGGTGTCGACGACGACCCGACTTACAGATGGTGTTTGGAGGAGGATGAAACGGTTGCCATGTCCTCAGAGAGTGCCCAGCACTCAACGGACTGAGACAGATATTTTTCGGAGATACAATTTTGTTACCGGAAGCAGTTAGGCAAGTTCAACTAACGAGGTCTCGAATGACCTGCAGCTATGGTGGGATGTAAAAGGCTCATGGAGATCTAGGCATCGATGATCTAGTATCACCACCCCTTTTTCACTTATTCATTCATTCATTCGTAATGACATCATTCTGTACATAGTTTTAAATATATAAGGTTTAACAACATATGAGCGGTGACAAATCAGCTAGTCTATATAACAAAGTTTTAAAAATCATATTAGGTATAGAAATAAAAATTAGAAGCATTATTTTACTTGAAAACAAACAGGTTCAAGCAAGAACTAATACTAAAAGTATCTTCTGTTGACATTTGAATAAACTAACTCAGTAGATTTCCCATATCTAGATCTAGTAGTTTTCTAGCATAAAGGTATAGCAAAAAAGAAAATTTGAATAATACGTCAGCTAAATATTCGTTAGTGAATCAGGTCGAAATAAATTAGATATTTAAGAAAACATACAATACTGAATTAATTTTTCTCTTATAGAACCAAACGTACATTATTTAAACAGTACTTACCCAATATCTTCCTTGTATATGCAGCTTCTTCAGTATCGAAGTTATACCATGATTTTTTAAAGACAGGGGTATGGTCATTTACGTCTTTTACGAGTATCCTGACCAAAATATAATCTTTTAAGTTTCCTTTATCACTAGCAGATATATTAAGTCTGAATTCTGACTCTGGTGGCAAACTTCTTGCCACTGATACTTCTCCTGTGCTAGAATGGACCATGAAATATTGAATCAAGTGGAATGGTTCAGAGGAATATTCGTTTGGAATATATGTCTCGGAAATCATTTCATATTTTACGATAGCGTTTTCACCAGCATCTCTATCTTGAGCAATGAGTTTTAAAACTGAATTTCCTAAAAATTTTGGATTTAAATTAAGAAGAAGACATACATTTGTGCTGAGTGGTTATGAAGTATATACGCGACATTTTTCGTCTTCTCATAATCCATATAACAGACATTAAGTTTTTCAGGTGAGTCGGAAACTTTTAATTTTCAAACTTGTAGGAGGATAATTAAAAGAGTTGTGCATGACTTTACAGTGGAATAATTTTTAATCAATTTTACAAAGTTGTGAGAACGTTAGGTTATTTCCGTGTGTGGATCTATATATGCAAGAGCGGATCCAAAGAGGGGTGATTGTGGCATGTGGCAATAGACCCCCAAAATTATATATATATATATATATATATATATATATATATATATATATATATATATATATATATATATATATATATATATATATATATATATATATTTATAAAAATGAGGACTTAAAATCTGGAATAGATTTATTATTTAAAAAACGTTGGGTTTATTGAGAAATCGTTTGGGTATGTCGACTTTGTTTTTTTTTTGTTACGAATTTTTTCCAATACATTAAATCATACAGGGTGGCTCAAAAAAAGCTGCGCTATGACCAACTTTTGTTAACCAGTAACTCCCAATTTCTTGTACACTCTTATACTCCCTGTAAGATTCTAAAATTTTTTTCTCTTTCATGTTCTATACCTAAATGTAACTATTTGATTTATCAACAATTAAAACTAGAGATGAAATACAATAATTATTTACTAGCATAGTTTATTCAATGACCTGTTCCTTTGTAATTTTAACTGAAAATAAAATTTATGAAGGCACAGAGGATACAAATTCTTATTATAACAGGATATAATGATAGGGTAAGAACTCAAGAAAAAGTGGGTCAATTATTATAAGAAAAATATCCTAATCTTTGTCACGGTCCAAATTTCCGTTTAAGTTCACTATGGTTAATTCAGTTAATTTTTCCATGTTTTTGCAAATACTCTCGTTATGGGCAACATAATATCATTTCCCTTAAGTATTTTCCATAGATTTCTTGAATAAAAACATTCCATAAAGAATGATTTTAATTAATTTTTTTTTCAAGTTTGACCATTATTCTGATATTTCACTACACTGTGCTTAGTTATTTTCTTATCGATGCTGAACTTACTGTTACCTTTTTTTATTCAGATATATCTCATTTTTCCTGCTTACTATTCTTTGAGTGAAATTGTTTGTATTTTGTGTTGCCGGAAATTTATTCCTTTATTTGGAAGGAATTTGTTAAATTTAAAAGTAACTATTAGGATACTTATTTGGTTTTTTTTTAACAGAAAATGCTAATGACTAATGAATTGGCTTATGTAACAAATTTAGCCGACTATTATTGCGCAGGATAATTCTTTTGATTAGGCTGACTCAGCTGCAGACTTCCATGTCAACTTATATGTGCCATTTTTTTTGGGATTTAGAAATGGAAAGTCGTATATTATCCTGATAATTTTGTTGTTTCTTGAAGTACCTGGAGATGAAGAAATTTTGTTAGTCCCTTTAACAACAGCGGAGTAACCAGACTTCACCTACTGGTTATATTAATATTGATTTGCCACCTACTGGCTTTTTTGTGTACGAATCTTCAATACTGCTTTTTTTACCTACAGATTTTTACTCTGGGTTTGACCTATGAGTCAACACTATTCGTACCTCTTCTCTGCATGTTTTGGTCTAGTCTTTCGAAGTTATACTAGTTCCTACGCAGTCAAGCTGAGAAGCCACCCAGCTAGCAGTCTTACCATCAAACAGGCAAACTTTTATTATTTTTATGTTTTATAATAAATTTATAAATTTAAGTATATTCCCCTCTATTTTTTTTTGTAAGTAGATGCGCAATTTACTATCATTCTCTCATTATGGAATATACAGGGTTTGCATGTTTTAGCACTGTTAGGTCTAGGTTGTTTATAACTGTGTTAGACCTCTATCGTTAAGTTGTGAAATTATTTGGTACCGAACCTCCATTATAGATATACAATCTAGCTTTAAACTATTCAAACATTTATTAAATTTTTAATTAAAAATTTTTACTAGTACTATCTAAATCAAGTTTTATTTGTCCCACTTGCTACTTTCCTAACGACATCGCGGAAGGTTTCTTCCTTCGGCCTAGCTTTTGATGCAGTGGCGCCCTGCATAACCTACCCCTACTCTCTGACATAGAGGTTAGCTTGGCATATTGCTGAATGGTGCTATTACTAGCCTTCCACTATAATTTTTTCGTCATTAATTAACTATGTTTCTCAATTAATTGTGAGATGTTGTGCCCCTAAAAACCAGTGTAGAACTTCCTTCAATTTTACAATCAATGGCAAGATTAAACAGGAATTTCATTGGCTTGGTCATGTTCGAGATACCCGAAAAGGTCGACCAGTAATCAGTGATGACGCAAAAGATTAAATGTATAAGATAATCACCATATTAACTGTAAAGAGCTACAAACTTAGATATTGCGAACACAACGGTATTAAACATATTGCATACTAATAAGTATCGTCTTTTCAAAATGCAAGTCGATCAAGGACTTTATAGAATGATTATGACAAGAGTCTTTAATTTTGTGAATTCATACAAGAAACGTATTTTCGGGATCTAGTTTTTATTAAAATATTGTTTTTACGACGAATCCACATTTTGCTAAAATGGTGATGTCAACACAAAATAATTATCAGTATTTATCGGATATATATCGAAATTAGATGAGAAAGGGAGACATTCAATATAGATAAAAAGTAAATATGTGGGCTGTAATGGGAGGTAATATCGTTATAGAACCGATCTTTTTTGATGAAAATTTAACTGGTGAGAAATATTTACTGTTTCTACAAGAAAATCCTACTCCTGCTCTTTCGATGCTGTTACCTGAAGAAAACAATCTAGATGTATCCCATCTAAATATCTGCATGACCGTGCCCTGCCACATTACACAGCAGAAGTTCTTGCCTTTCATAATGGAGTTTTCACAAACAGGTGGATTGGGAGAAAGGCAGCCGAGGTCTCCAAACTTAAATACTCTTGACTTCTTTTGGAGGGTAACGTTTTCCACTAAACTAATTGACATAGAAGACTTAAGGAATCGGATTATTCATAATATACGGTTAATTACTATAGAAGTGGTCAGACATGTTCAGAATGAATTTATAAATCTCCTAGGTTACTGTCAGTTATTCAATGGGATACATTTGTAATGTTTAATAAAATGATAAAATAACTGTTTTAAATTTGGATAAATTGACCAGTTACATTTAGGTATAGGACATGTAATAAAAAAAATGTTCCAAATTTGACAGGAAATCTAAAATTGTACAAAATATTGGGGGTCACTATTTAATAAATCAATGTTAATTAAAGCACAGCTTCTTTCGAGTCACCCTGTATGATTTAAAATATTGAAAAGAAGCAAAGTCGTGTGCCCGAACGATTTTTCAAAAAACCTAACGTTTTTTAAATAATGACTTTACGTTCTTGTTTAGAACTTTTAAATGGAATAAAACAAAGATGAATTTTTTACATTGACATGAAATTTACTTTATTCGAAAAATAACCTTCTGGCATTATAATTTAAATATGACTTCTGGCATATGACCGCTACGGCTGGCTCGGACGTAGTCTAATCTGGAGGTCCAATTTTCGATGACTTTTTCCAATATTTGTAGCCATATATCGGCAATAACGCGGCGAATGTTGTCCTCCAAGTGATCAATCGTTTCGGGCTTATCGGCGTAGACTAGCGACTTCACATATCCCCACAGAAAATAGTCTAGCGGCGTTAAGTCGCACGATCTTGGAGGCCAATTCACGAGTCCGAAACGTGAAACTATGCGATTACCAAACGTTTCCTTCAATAAATCAATTGTGGCACGAGCTGTGTGACATGTTGCGCCGTCTTGTTGAAACCACAGTTCCTGCACATCATGGTTGTTCAATTGATGAACGAAAAAGTCAGTAATCATGGCTCTATAGCGGTCACCATTGACTGTAACGATCTGACCAGCATCGCTTTTAAATAAGTACGGACCAATGATTCCACCAACCATAAAGCACACCAAACAGTCAGTTTTTCTGGATTTAACGGTGTCTCAACATACACTTGAGGATTATCATCACTCCAAATACGGCAGTTTTGTTTATTGACATATCCATTCAAACAAAAGTGAGCTTCATCGCTAAACAAAATTCGCTTATGAAAATCGGGATCAACGGCAATATTATTTTGGGCCAATTCACCGAATCTACGCCTTGCTAGGTGATCGCGTGGCTTCAATTCTTGCACGAGTTGGATTTTGTAAACACGCAAACCAAGATCTTTCCGCAAAATCTTCCATAAAGTGAATGGACACATATCCAATTCCTATGCACGATGGCGGATAGACTGATTCGGGTCTTCCTCTACGCTACGCTCTACAGCAGCAATGACTTCTTCTGTACGCACTGTACGACGTCTCTGTGGATGCGAATTATCATTTAGAGTAAACGTGGTGCGAAAACGTTCCACAGTTAATCGAATTAATTGCTCTGATGGACGATTATGTTGACCGTAAAATGGACGTAGCGCGCGATACGTATTTCGAACAGAACCATTATTTTCAAAATAAATTTGCACAATTTGGAAGCGTTGTTCAGGCGTCAGTCTATTCATGTTGAAATGCCAAACCGAACTAAACATAAATCACTTGACAGCTGACAAAATCGCCGCCAGTTAAAAAATTGTTGCCAACTTAAAGTTCTATACCTCTATAAAAAAACACCCTATATATATATATATATATATATATATATATATATATATATATATATATATATATATACGCACCGACATTCTAGCTCCTTAAAAAATTTTTATTGGCTCCTCAAAAAATCTTCTGATCCACCCACGATGTATATTATATTTCAAGGTTACCACTTAAAGGTTAAGAATCGATCATTAAAAAAAATTTAAGTCATATTTTATTCAATGAATTTTTGAGAAGATAGTATTAGCCATGACTAAGTTACTTGATATCCGTTAAAAATTTGGCGTTTAGCTACCCCGCCAATCTTATGTCGACTTAAGATATTAAAGTATCTGTTAAAATCGCTATATTATTTCGGTCATTCATCAAATTTAATGGCAGCCAAGGATATTAAATTATATATTTTAACAGAGTTTTTAAAATCCATTTAATACAAATGAATAAAATTTTTACCGCCCTCCAATTAGAACAGACTACATGTCCTTAAAATTTCAGCGAGGAAATATTTCCCTTTTTAGGTCGGTTGTTGAACTGTTTGAATTTAAACGATTGAATCGATTTTAATAATTGAAAGTTATAGCTTGATCCTATGAGTGACACTAATTTTATCAAAATTTTTAGACAAAAAATATCTACTGGAGAATGAAATTCTAAACATAGCAATAAAAAATTAACAATATTTCAATATATGATTACTATAATATTATTATTGTCTTGTAAATTTAGAAGCAACAAAATAAAAATTTCCAATATGCCACATAAGTATTAGCCCATGTTTGCATTATAGATGAGCAGAAATAAATTCTTACTTTCTTTTATTTTCATCATAATAAGCGTAAACTATAACCTACATAGATTAAATATACATACCAACACCAATATCTTCTGGTACAGAGACAACTGGAGATATTTTTTGCTTCGGCCTTTTAGCTCGCAAATAAGCCTGAGTTAAAACGAACTTTGTCACATTTGCATTTTTAACTTCTTCAAAATGTTCGACTCTATTTCCATCTCGGTCATAATCAAGAACTTTAATGCCTTTTTCAGTAAACACATGTATTTCATTGAAGACTGGTGAGTTGTCGTTTTCATCCTCCACTTGAATTGTAAGTTTTGCTTCGCTGTATAGTCCACCTTTATCTTTTGCAACTAATCGTAAATTATAAACACTGGTTGTTTCTCGATCTAAGGGCATATTTGCACTAATAAATTGAATTTTTCCTGTATTTTTATCTAATCGGAAAATTTCACTACCGTTTCCAAATATTGTTACGGTAAACTGACCATTTGCACCAATGTCTTTATCACTGACGTGAATTGGGAAATTAAGGTCAACATCGGTACCGGACTTACAGTTTTCTTTAATTTTCCCCTCGTAACTGCTTCTTTCGAAAACAGGCTTGTTATCATTTTCATCATCGACGAAAATAGTGACTTGATAAATTCCTGAACCTAATACACTCCCTAAAAAATACAATGAAATACATTAATAGTTTTATAAAAAAAACGTTTTTAGAAAGTGATAACACATTGAGTGCCAACGCATTGACTTTCTGCACGGTTGCATTTTTAACCGGGACTTATTTTACATTATTGCCATCATTTTTACTTGTTTCACAACTTCCAGATAAGTTTTATCATCGTTCGTTAATTCCACTATTTCCTTTGCACGTCCTTGAGTCTTTTACCTAGGTGGGCCCACAGCATCACTTTCAATGCATGAAAATTAGTCCAAAAGGAACAGTAAACACCGATAGCGCGTATTAAATTCAATGCTTATCACTCAATAATCCCATACAATATCAAGAAAAAGACTTGGAACCTGACGCAATATGACAAATACATCATTTGCCTTTATCGGCGACCTCCGTCCGGAAAAAGTTCGTTTTCCGATACATGGGCAACCAGAGCACCCAAAATGATTACAGAAAAATATTGTTATTTCATGCTTAATTTTAAAAATATAAAATGAGGTTGCTACCTTTATTGTATTCAGCAATGACAGTAAGCCTATATATATCCCTAGTTTCTCTATCCAAAGATCTTAGTGTATGCAAAGTACCATCTGTCGTAATTGCTATAACATCAGTAACATCTTTCTGGTTAGCTATTGAAAACTTAAGAGTATTAGTATTGTTGTTTTTAAATCCAAGTTTTCCTATTAAAACGTTAGGTTGGTTTTCTTTAACATGGAATTCCAAAGGAGTGTTACCAGTCCTGAAAAATATATTTTAAAATATCACTAATAATGTCCACATAGATTTAGTAATGTGTTGTGGAAAAAAGTTTGTTGATTCATTCTCTACTTTAATCTGCTAAAGATAATGTTCTTAGAACGAAAAGAAGTTTGTGGGTACGTCTGTTCTCGGCTTCTTTTGCAATAGTTGAGTGGATTTAAATCACTGAAGGAAGATGAATTTATTGAATTTTCAGAAAAAAAAAACAGAATGATGGATGTAGAATACCATACATTAAGTTAATCAGAATTGAATATTTTTTCAAAAATGTATAGTCTGTTGGCTTTATTATTAAGTGTATTTCCAAAAAGTATGCAAACCATGGAACCTTTCTGGGGCTCAGTGGTCATCAAAACTTATATAGTTTTGTCTTGTCCGATCGTACATCTGTATGCTATAGCCTTGTGGCTTGATAATTTGTTCTATTACGATGAAATTTTGCAATCAAATGCCTTCAGTTTATTCAAAGATAGAAAAGAAGGAAAGCTGCAACAAAATAAAATTGGAATACCTCCATACGTGGAACATTTTTTATTCGCACGTATTTCGAAGGGTCTACCCCTATAATTTTCTATCTATAATATTTATTTAAATCTGAAATAATTTTAGTTGAAATAGTTATAATTGTCAATAATGCTATTCACCTTAAATCTGACTAATGAAGAACTTAAGGTGAAATTTAAATAGATCAATTAAAATAAAATATTTTATTCGTATATTAAACCGTCAAGCGGCTCTTAAAGTTGTCCCTAGTTAGATTTTTCTTGTTTGGGAAGTCTTATACACATGTATTACTAATTTAATATTTGTTTATGTTTAACATAGTGAGACAACATGAAGGAAAATAAAATGATATTTTAAAAACGTTTTGGCAAGTATTTATTAATGAAAAAAGTAGTGTGGTGCGCAAGCAAAGAGCTTGTTTATAAATGGAGGCCATTTTGCATTGACTTTAACTATTTCCTGTGCGACTCGGCTAAAAAAACTGAACACTTCCATCTCAGTTTATCTTAACCATCCTTTGGGATTTAAGGCTGGGAAGTCGTTTAAATTATCCCGGTAATTGTGTTGAGTTATTTAATTATGTTTTTACCTGTAATCAGGCATTTTGGCAGTTTCGCACGTTTCGGAAAAGGAATTCTGTTAGTCCCCAATAACAACGGGGTTCCCCTTACTGGTTATCCTACTAGGCTGGTGTTCTCCCTGTTGGTTATTTTACGTCTGGTATACTCACTACTGGTTACTTCATTACTGATAGATTCTGGTTTATATTCTGCATGAACTTATTAATGTTACACTAGAGCCTACGCCGTTATGCAGAGAGACCATTCTACTGACAATCAGGCCTTTTGACAGGCCCCCACATGTTCGTTTATATTTTTTTTATGTTCTTCTTTATCTACAGGCGTATAGTTGAAAGCAAGTTCCTAACGACATCGCGGAAGGTTTCTGCATTCAACCTAGCTACAGATGCAGTGGCCCCTGAATAGTCTACTCTCCGGCATCGGGGTTAGCTTGGCAATGTTGCTCACTGGTGCTACTATTAGCCTTTAACTATACTCTGGTGATTCTGTTTTTGTGTTATTAATTTGGCTTCTCACTCAATTATGAGGTTTTGCCTTTAAATACTACTGCAGTAAGGTTGGTAATTTAGATTATCTCAATGATTTAAAATTAACTCAAAACCATATGTCGAAACTAAATCTGATTGTTGCATATTGAATTTTAAGCAATTTAAATTTTAACTCCCCTTAAATATTAATTTTCGAATTATTTTCTTGGCAAATTAAAAAATTCGAATCTATCTAATAGTGCATAGATACTGGAATTTGGATATTTTATACCTCAGCTTAGGTAGGTTACAGTCTTAACAGTGAGTGTATAGGGAGTATTTTTTATGAACTAAATATATATGTTTAATAAGATTGGTAAAAAGAAATTGGATTTTGGCGAAACTTTATTTTTGCGATTTTTTTTTTTAATTTAAATATTTTAGATTTTACCGTGATTCTCATTTTTCAATACTTTCAATTTGATAACACGAAACAAAAATATATTATTTTATTATGGTTAAAACTGAGTTCCTTAATAGAGACAATTCATTCCTACATAATATTTTTTTTTTCTCAGCACATTTTAATGATTGATAATAAAAACTGTTCCTAGTTTGAGGTTTATGCTTTTATTGTATATTTTTGTTAATGCATTTTTATACTTAATGGTCATTTTAATACGTTATAAGGTTAAATATTCTCCTAATCTGACAATAAATGATTTCCTTTATTTTCAGCGCGTCTGCCATATGTAATAGTCAATGCAACCGCCATAGGGGGCGACACTGTTAAGTCAGGCGTCACAGCTGTTTTGATCAATTAGAACGTATTTAATGTATATTTGTGTTTTGTAATTAATACTTTCAACAAAAATTAGTGCAGTTAAGTTACGTTTTCTAGTTTATAAGATCTATAAGCAATTGTTGAAGAACTCCAATATTTCACCCTGCATAAATATTAAAAAATGCTGTGTAAATTAACATTTTATATAAAATAGATAGCGAAAATATCAAAATAAAAAACAATACTACTACAAACAATATCGTAATGCGTGTCAGACACGTACTTGGTTATTTTTTAATTATTATTCTTAGCGTAATTACCAATTATTTTTTTAATTATTTTTTTTTTCAGTTTAATTATGCTGCTTTCTCATTTCAAAATAAGTTCTGAAATTGTTCAATGATTTATCAGATAGAACAAAAAAGCTCGTCATGTTTCAAGCCTTATAACTTCGTGCTGAAGACAGATAATGATTTAGTTGTTTTGGGGGCTTAATAAAGAGCGCTTTAAAATTATAATATCAAATTTTCAGATATTTATTTCTTTAATACCAGAGTAGAGCAGACATAAAATATTCTGTTAAAATAATCTTTAATTTTCACTCTAAAAAGTAAAGTCTGCCATATTTTCTATTTTACCATCATATTTAACGTAAGTTACTTCGTGAATGTACTTTTTACTATTTGATTTTTATTCCTGCTCATTTCCTTTACTTTTGTCTTGATCGCGATGTCGAGAGTGAATAATGCCAGACGAAATCAAGTTGAGGTGAGACAGGAATGGAAATTTGAACTCATCTCACTGCATCACCGTACGTGATGAAAACTTACTCATATATAACATAGATTTTACAGTTGTTAGCTACTAAAGTTGATCTTCGTTAACGTAAAATTTGTTATTTGAATCCTTTCAGAAACAAAATCCAGGAAATTTACTTACATATACAAAAATAATCCTATTACGTTTATTTGTTGACAACTAGATCAGATCTAAAACTTAGAGATTTTTAGTGAATCTGGCTGTAAATAGCTAAACTGTTTTGCTTGATCACGGAAATTTTCTGTTATAAATTTTAATAATTATATAGGTTTTTATTCTGAAACAGCTTTGGAACTCAATCAACCAAAATAGAAAAATGATTTGTCTACTTTTTGTAAAAAATATAATCTCCAGACATAGAGTATTCTACTTATGATTTCTCTGTATAAAATTAAAATTATCGCTATCACTTATCGTTATTTTACAATAGATATCTACTTTTAATAAAACTAAAAAGTTTCTTAAAGAACAATATATACCAAATATTTTATTTTCTTGTTTACAAATACAGAACACAAAACTTCCAAGATTTTTTCAATCTACTCCCATTATTTTTATTTTATTTTTTCAAATGGAGAGTCGTAAAGTTTAATTTTATATCATTGTCTTTATAAATATATATGAAACCCAACTACTGAAACTGATAAAAAAAATTTTATGAAATGAGATAATAAAACACTCTATCTGCTTTCAAATGAAATTGTTTGATGGGAACGCCCAATCTATAAAATGCGACTGGCTGAAGCAGACTCACGTACTTTTTTGCTTTTTTTTTTCTGGTGGGCGATCTCTATATTTTCTGTTCTCAAGCGAATATACTTTAAATATATTATTTTGAATACGTTTGTGAACTCTTCTTTAAACAATTTTTAGATAAATCAAAGATAAAATTGTATAAATTAATCTTCTCCGAAGATATAATCTAAGAAACCGGCAAAAAAAAAATAATTGTTTTAAGCTCGGTTTCTCTAGCATATCTAAAAAATCATTTTACATAGAAAGCTTTTCAATGTTTTTCAATACGAAAAAGATCTTTCCAAGCTCATGTTTACCACGCTAGCTTGGTGATAGTATCAACTAAAACCTGTCCAGATCTGACAATATAGTAATTATCTTTGCTATCGATTACTTGTATAGACCTATTCAATGGAATAACAATTTTTTATAAACAACTTTTGAACTATTTTTAAAACATTAATGATAAGCAGGTTTGGGACTACTTTCGCTGGAAAAGACCCTAAACAAACCTTGTGGAAAATGGTTCCCGGTTAATTTCTCTATAACTGGAATATGTTATATTATTAAGTAAAGTGTTAAGGGGGTTACGACAAGCCTTAGTATGCAATAGAACGTTTAAATTCGATTTGATCAAAACCGGCTGCTCAAAGCGGCACCTGCTAGATATAACTGTTTTGGAGTCTTCTTCTTCTTCTTCTTCTTCTTCTTCTTCTTCGAGGTAGAACCAAGTTCTGTTATCTACACAATGCCTCATCGATCCTCGTTTGAGATCGAAATCCAGCTGTCTCTCCATCTTTTGGGGGGCCGTCCAGGTGGCCGTTTGGTGTTTGTTTTCTCTCTTTTTTTTTTGGAGTATTAAAATAAATATTTACAAAAAAAATATTGAAAAATTATAACTTTGGCATTCTGTATTTAGGAAAGTATCAAACTTTTGAAATAAGGTAAATTGAGCGCCCGTGACTAGCTTCCTTTGAATTTTGCCGAATTTCGCGGCTGACGACAAAGGAGATAACAAAAACGTCGTCATATTTCTATTGTTCGCTAGCAGCGCGACCAAAGCTTCCTGTTATCCATTTTTTATCGGTTTTTACTGCAAACTAAAAGAATTTTTTTTATCTAGTTACGGGTTTATGGCACTCACTTTCGAAAATATTTACTTCGCACAGAGACCAACGACATGAGAAGTGGGATGAAATCGGCTTGTTGTATCTCAGTTGCTTTTATTACACCCTTTGACGCCGACTGCCGAAGGCAGAAGAGTTTCGTGAGAAATTCGCGTGGTGAGCTCGATATCAATCGAAGTCAATAAAATTCAAAGCATGCCCCTTGAACATAACTAATTTTTTTTATCTCTATTGTAGATTAGATTTTCAGTAGAAATTATTTCGTATGTTTAAAAATATGTATAGATTAATTTTAACCAAACCGTATCACTAGTTTCACGAGAATTTTTATATATTTATATCTATATTTAAATAAATAGTTACACTATAATTAGTGGTTTTAGTATTTGGATTGAAAAAGATCTTACGAAAACTCTACATTATATATCAAACATAGGTCCTAAAATTTTATATATTTTGCGAATTTGTAACAAAGGAAGTAAAATAAACTCCAAATATGTACTCTTAAAAGCATTGCCCTTTTTATCTTTAGTAGGGACATCATATTATCGTTAGATCAACAAAATACGGTAACTTAAGATACATAATAATTATAGTTAAAACCTACTAAATAAATTGATAAGGTGCACGAAAATTATCGCTTCACACACGTTCAGTTTTGATTTTGATACGAATTAAATGTAGGTTGAAATAAAAATAAAAAATGTATTCCTTAGCGCTAGAGACCTTATCAATACAAAAAAAAAACAAAACTTGAAAGATGGGCCACATAATACATCAACTGAAAAATATTTTAATTCATCATTTAACGCCGACTCTTACTAAGAAGTTAAGATTACAGCTGATTGTAAATTCGACTATCAGAATTTGCCTTGAAAAATCAATTGGGAAGTAATAAGGCATGACAGTTAGTATTTCCACTGTATGATTAGCAATCATTTCATTTGTAGGTTAATAAAAAGGGGCCTTTCCATTATAATCTCTGATTATATATAGACTATGTCTCATATTCCATTAAATTGGTCAAATTTAGATTGGGTATAAGGACAGTTGCAATTTATATTCGTCGGCAAGAAAGTATTTTTGATTGTCATACATAAAAAGCGTTGTAATTGTTTTAATGGACTCCGGTTTGTGTTATGGCTTCTCCTGTTGATAGTTGATATCTATCACATTTAGTTTACTTTATAGCCTTTAATTTCGGCTCAATTTTAACAGAAGTGCAGAAATGAACATTTTTGGCATATTCTACTTTTTTATTTCTGTAAAGGGAAGTTGCTGATGCTCAAAAAGATATAGTGAAGTTTATGGTGTTAGTTGCGTAACAAGGCGTACGTGTCAAAATTAGTTTGAAGATTGATTACTTAAAGATGACCAACGTTCTGGTGGATAGACTGAAGCTGATGATGACAAAATTAAAGTCATTTACTGTTCGAGAGATTGCAGAGAGGTTAAATCTATCGCACACAACAAATGAAAATCACTTAAAATATATTGGACTCGCTACGAAGCTCAATATCTTGTTTCGGCATGAATTGAACGAGATTCATTTAACACACAACGAATCAATATTTGGCGTATGCATCTCACACGCAATGAAGTTGGCCCTTTTTTGTCATCTACATTTACTTCATTCGAAAACTTTCATGGTCTAAGCGTGATGAATCAGTACAAACCACATCTAAAGCTGAATTGCATCCGAAAAAGGTCATACTGTCAATCTGGTGAGACTACAATGGGGTTGTATATTTTGAGCTGTTTCCAAGAGACTCGATAATCAATTCCGATATTTATTGTCAACAGCTAATGAAACTGGATGAAGCAATCAAAGATAAACGGCCAAAATTGGTAAATCGCGAATTAATTGTATTCCATCATGTACACTCGTTTTTAGTAACTCGTATAAAATAATTGAAGCTTGGTTGGAAAGTCTTGTAGAATCATTCATACAGCCTTGACAATGTTCGGATTACCATTTATTTGGAAGTTTGCAAAACTCTTTGAATGGTGAAACTTCCACAAATGATGACCTTAAATCTCACTTGGTTCAATTGTTTAATGACAAAGAACCAAAATTTCTATGAGCTGCAAGAAAAATGGCAAAAGGTCATTGAACAAAATCGAAAGTAAATAATTGATTAAAGTTAATTATTTCTATAAAAAATGTGTTTTATTTCGCACTACAAAACCGAAATTCTTTTCTTACCAACCTGATATTTAAAATGTAAAAAATATGGACCAATTAAGTTGTATACTGATTATATTTAAAATAACTAGAAAAATTTTTAAAAAATTAAAACCCCTAGTGGATATATTCCACAATAATAAATCTAGTTTACTTACTTCATTAAAATCGTTTTTTCATCTTTTGGATCAACCACATGTAAAGTAACATTCGTAATCAATGATAAATCACGATCGTTAGTAACAACTCCTTCAAAATCATAGTTTAGGCGATTAAATTTCTTTAACTCGTCCACAACTGTTATTACACCTGATCTCTCTTCTACAGCAAATGGTACTAAAATTAAATAGAAAAAATTTGATGCTAGTGAAAAACAAATAAAAAAAATTCTTCCCCCAACTGGGTTCAAGCCATGCACTTTTGCGCCTTATTATACCTGGATAATTATATCAGATATATCAGTGTTTATTTGAAGATTGTAGACAATGTTGAAGATTGACAAAAAGGTGGTTGTCGGACTTGAATTGTCTTTATTTTCGTTTATTTTATTCAATTTATACTTGATAACGATTAGAGATATAACCTAATCGAAATGTCGTAAAAATAAATAGAAATAAAAATAATGCAAGTCCGACAATCATCTTTTAGTTAGATATATCAGTGTTAACCTTCTGTAACTATCTCGATATTTTTAGTTAAATCTGGGGTTAATTAACTGAATATTTTAAAAAGACCCATAACAGTACTAACGAACATAATATTTGTAACGCAATCACCACCGATTTTAAAGCACAGCGAATAACCAAATCTAAATAAACTAACTTTAGTTTAATGGTAAACAACATTTGTAATTCATAACGTCCATCTCATGGGCACGGCTTCAATCTAATGCTTATTTGGAATGAAGTTTTTTTATTATACTTAAAAATTAACAAGAAACCTTCTAAAGCCGTTAGTCATATCGTCGAATTATAAATTAGATTAATAAAGCTCTTGGCTGATAAGAGTGGATCTTGATCACCATTTTTAAGTAGAATTTAAGAGTATCATGAACTATCAAAAATCCAGATAAACCTCATATTCTAATTTTCAGGACTAAAATAGGAAAAAATATTTTCTCGATGATTATGTTAATTTATAATGAGGGCAAATTATTTTTTGAGGTAGAAATCAATTGACGCATTTATAGGTCTAAATTTGGAGCATTTAGTGATCTATCTGTATTAGTAAGACTGTATTTTTCTATTAGGTAGAAACTTTAATTTTAGTGAGTGTTTTATCATATTTTTGAACCAAGCCCTTCGTTTGTACAAGGCAGATCTAATTTTGAAATTAATCGTTATATCAAAAATATGTAAAAATTATTATTGAAATAAAATTATTGAGGTGAAAGTAAACAATTTAAATTAGGTTTTTGAAAATGCAAGACGATCTCAGTTTTTAGGAAAAACCACGAGTTACATTTCCTAAAATAATACGTGGTATGTATGAAATCTTGAAAATCTAGCAAAACTGGACTTGATAATAGTTCACAGAAAATATTTGAAAAATATCCTCCATGTAATTTTATATTTTTAATAATAAAATAATGTAACTAATAATTTTTCTAAAGCTATTCTTACCTCCCTCATGGTAACTATGTAACAAATCAAAAGAAATTTTATTTTTATCTGGAACATCGGTAATACGAATTTGTCCCACACTTGTTCCTATTCCAACAGTTGACCCCACCCAGAATTCATAAGGAGCGCCGATAAATTCTGGAAAGTCCTTGTTTCCTATAAAAAAAAATGAATATTAAATAATTATTGAATTTATTAATCAAAAAACACTCTACCACATAAGTTATAAGTTTGTTTTATTTATGACTTTCTAGGAGCATTGTTATTATGGATAATAATGGGATTATCTGCTATGCTGAAGCTTGAATTATTTGAATTTTAGTTTAAAGAAGTTGGATAAAGTCTTTTAAAGAGCATATGTCTAATTGCTGGAAATTTATAAGGCAAAATAATTTTGAAAATTATTAACATTTATTAATTTTTTATTAAAAAAAAATGCAGAACCTTTTGATTCCTTTTTCAAGTTTCTTATTTACACTTAGCACATATCTTACGGCAAGCTATATTATAGCACAAATAAAACAATATTACAAAGTCCCTTACACACGTACGTTACTTAGTTTCTTTAAGTTACGATATTACAATTTTTATAGTGAATGAATAAATTTCCAAATCACCATGGCCGCAAGTCATTCGAGGCCCTCTAGTGGGGTTAGTCCTCATGATACCGATCATTCCTACACAAGCCATTCTTTACACCTTGTCAAGTTGAAGACTGTATTTGAGCGTGTCTTTACGAGGCCACCATACAACAGCAGCGTTCGTAATCAGAGGACGGATCACTATGATGTAACTTTTATAATAAATAGAGATTAATAAATAGCATCGAACCATGACGAAAAATTATTAAATAATTGTAACAAATGTATTCTCCCTAGTGGTAATACACTATCCCTACAAATAAAACAGATTTAAGAGAATATTTGAAACCTCTCTCTCTCTCTCTCTCTCTCTCTCTCTCTATATATATATATATATATATATATATATATATATATATATATATATATATATATATATATATATATATATATATATATATTAGGGTGGGTCAAAAATTTATTGGAAGCGCTTGCTGTGTGCGTCCCCTGCCAACCTACCAAAAGCTGGTAATTGGCAGGAAACTTACAACCATATTATTTGAATAAGCATAGGGCAGGGTTCCTAAATGCTAAAAATCGTAGTTTCAGTGGCATGAAGTAATGGCAAAGATTCTGTATACCCCACTATAAGGTTTTTGGGGTTGCTGAATTCAAATCCGATATCTATTTTTAAAAATTCAAGATAGCAGATCGAAAAGTGAGGCTGTGTACGTAATAGCTATCAAACGTTAGTCACAAAGGGATATTAAAATGTCAGTAAATGTCAATCTATCTCGACCTAAGGGTTTGGAGATGTAATTTAGAAGATAACTGCTAGAACCTAACCTATAAATCAATATCAATGACACTATATACTCCACAAAAGAGTTTCTGAGATAACTGAATTCAAACATGGTCTGTTTTTAGAAATTCAAGGTGGCAACTCCAAAATGACAGGTATGCTGGAGAAAATTGTCAAATAACACTCTACCTCTCTCAGGCTTACTAGTACAGTATTTAAGATCAAGATCAATGAGCCTATAAATGAGAAATCCATAAATCTAGGGCCTACGTGTTTAAGGTATATAGACTGAGGGTCTATAGACGTAGGTTCTATAAGTCAAAGCTCTATGTGCTTAACGCCTATACGCCCAAGATAAATGGTTCTAGATCTTTTAAAATACCTAATTTACTTACCAAAGTCCTATGAGATCCATATAAATATTACAGTAGAACGTTTGGACCCATTAAACCTAAACCTTCTAATAATAAGCGCTCAAATCCGAAACTCAAAATCCTTAAATATTCCCCCATTAACCCTCACTTTTAAGCCCTTTAATCTCACTTCAACCCTTCAATCTTCATGATCTTTGAAGCCTTGAAAACTAAACTTTTAAATCCTTAGCTATTCAACCTTAAATAATTGAGCCCTTGAACTACAAATTCTAAAACCCCAAACCCATATACCTCATCCTACCTAAAGTTAACCTTTAACCTTACATTCCTAAACTCTTAAGCTCTTGAACATTAGCCTTATGGTTTAAGGATTTAGTGTTCCGTGGTTTATGGTTTAAGACTTTAACAGCCAGGTTCACTAAAAAGGTTTAAGACTTTAACAGCCAGGTTCACTAAAAAGGTTTAAGACTTTTTGCCAATTCAGTAATAAAAGGAAACGAATTATTTAATAACATAAGAGCAATTATCACTAACAATAGTTGCCTATATCTATTCTCCTTTCAAGCAGAGAAAAGAATATATATATACAATCAGTGTATTTTCTATAAATATAACTTTTGTTACTTCTCTGTACCCGTTTCGACTACCTTATGATCTCGTCAGTGGAGCTGTATAGAACCGAGAGCAACATTCCCAGGAAACAATTTTCAATAAATTCCCGGACATGTCGACAGTATATTAAACCTGCCTACATTTCCATGTCACACCGAAAAATATCGCCAGTCACTGGAGTAGTGCGAAATTTAAAAATTAAATTTCAGTAAGAAATAAATAAATCCACTGACGAGACCAAAAGGTGTCCGAAACGAGTATGGAGAGAGAACTAGAGTTGTATTTCTAGGAAATAAACTGTTTGTATATATTCTTTCCTTTGTGTTTGTTTGAAGGTCATAGAAAATAATGTTTCTTGCGAAGTAGTAGATATCTGTTGGACTTCCATGGTCGTTATTTTTGTTGAATATCACGACGTTTCGGCTAGTAGTTATCTCTAGCCGTTTTCAAGTGAAACTAAATAAATCCCTTAGCTACATGACTATTTATACTAAAAGTAAATGCAGTAGAGTGTGCCTGAGATGGGTGCAGTCATGCCTCCTATGGCAAAATCCCATTTTTTATGCTGCATTTAGTTTCAGTTTACAATTACTAAGAAGTGGTTTCCACACTTCTCTTATATCTAAAGATGGTTTACTAAAACAACTTGGGTTCTGATGTATAACCGTGGCTTCTTTGAATTTCCGTTTTCTCCAATGTTGTTCTCGGTGTATTATTTTAGCTTCAGACCATTTTATGTGGTGTTAATGAGTCCAGGCATGGTTGGCGGCACGAGATTTTTCTGTTTCTCCTCGAGATGTGCATTTTTGGTGTTCTTTGATCCTTACGTCAAGAGGTCTCTTTGTTTCGGCAATGTAGGAATTGCCACATTCACATGGTATCTGATATACACAGTTCTTCATGTCTCTTTGAGTTGTTGGTTTGACCCTAGTCAGCCGACTTCTCAGAGAGTTATTGGAATTGAAAACAACGTTGATTTTATATCGTTTTCCTATCCTTCTAATTTTTTCTGAAATGCCTTTAACATAGGGGATGTTCAGTACTTGTTTTCGTTCTTAATTCGTTGTTGATATTGTCCTATTTGTGCGTTGTTCAAGATATACTGGGTATCCGTTGTCTGTCAGATCATTTTTAATGTAATCTATCTCTTTCATCAAGTTCTCGTTGGAGTTGCAGAGAGTTAAGGCTCTATCTACGAGATTTTTTATAATTTCTTGTTTGGTGTTGTTGGATTGATTAGATGAATAATTAAGGTATTGTCCTGTGTGCCTGGCTTCTCTGTAAACCGAAGTTCTAATTTGTCTTCCATTTCTTTCAACCAATGGTAATTTATTTTCTACTTCTTTCTTCTGCTTGAAGGAATAATGCATATACGCAACTATTTGAACACCGCAGAAAAATACATTTTATTTTTTCTTACTGATATCTTAATTTTTTAACCCACGAACAATAGTGTATAAAACCACTATGTGATGACACGACGATAAAATTTTACCATCGCGCCATCACTAAAAAGCCATATCCGCATAGCCGAGAAATGTTTATTTTATTTTAAACTTCTACGGACGATAATCTACTTCTTTTTATATTTGTTGGTTCAAAAAACACGCAGCGCTATCAAAGGAAGATCGTTAGTGCGACACTTGCTTAAACTGTAAAACCCCGAAGTTAGTTTGGTTGCCGATGCTGAATGATGGGGCCACTATCCTCTAAGTAGTATGTTTCGTGTATCGAATTTGATATATTTCTCTTACACCGGTACGCCATTACGCCATCACGCCATCACATGGCGATTTTATATTGTTAGCGGGTATTATTGAGTGACCCTCGATATGTCGCTGTCGGTTCTTATCTTCTGTTTTCTTGGCCTGAAATGTGCTATCTGGTAATCCTAGAATTTAATGTTCAAATAGTATTTCTTGGAGAAGAAGAGGATTAAAATGTCATCTAAAAATCTCCGCTATCTGCGTTTGGTTAGAAAGTATACTAATAATACAGATTTTTTACCTATTTTAACAGTATAAAAAAGTAATAAAACAGAGAAAAAACTAATATTATTCTGATTACCTACATACAGCAACTGGTAAAAGAATGAGATGCATTAAAGCAATAGATTTTCACAAACCGCTACCGAGTCCCTTTTGTGGCATGATAAGCCGAACTCATTCTGTTATAGTACTGCTGAAAATTTCAGAGGATCTTATTCTATCTGTTGACCCATATGACAGTTTATATAGTTGTCGATTTAGGTTTCAACAAAACCGGAGGATTGGTGATGTAATTTTTCAAATTGTTGGGAGTTTACATCCTTGAAATAAAAATGGAGGAGTTTCTAAGTATTTTTTTATGAATTATTTAAGGCATTTCATTACGTAAGTCGAGAAATTCTGTTGCAGAAATTTTATCATTATAGTTTTAGGAAACAACCCTTGCATAGTTCGAAATATATTTGACACGACGCTATCAAAATATTTTCATGGGAAAAAATTTATTGGGTAGTGCTTCAAGGCTCCATTTTGGGACGTTTTGATTCTTCTTTTCATACGTGATCTGAACACTTTAGATATTAAGAGCCAGTTTACACTTTTTGCGAATGATACAACTATTTTATGGCGCGCGTTACTTCCAAAGATACCCCGTATATGAAGGTTTAAAGATTTACAAAATTATATGGTATATTAATCCGTTTGATTACTGTAATTTGTTCGTTTCCGATTTTAGGACTATTGTACATATTATCTCAAAGTGCCTTTATATATGTTTTATCTCGATATAGAAAGCTATGTAAATGACTAAAGCTTGCGTTCTTTTTAAAGTAAAGCATATTTTGAGTTTGAGGAATAGATATTTCCATAATAAATAAAAAAATAATTTATATAATTTTTTAAAAATAAAACAATTATTTTATGTATAAACTGGTATAAGTTGGGCACCGTTATCGACCGTTGCCTAATGAATTAAAAAAACTCTTACGATGAAAATTCTAACGTTCTAGGATGTTCCAGTTAATCTATTGAAAAATATATTTCCGTTAGGCTGAAATAACTGTAAATATCACTTTGGATCATTTTTATTTAAACTAATAGAAAACTTTATTTTTATTAAATTTCAGAAAGAAAACTTAAGAAAAATAACAAAAGATAAGTTTTAAAAATTTCTCTAATAAAATAGACTCCAAAATTTATTTATTATAAAAATTATTTACCCCAAACTAATCAGTTAAAGCAAATATTTGTGTCATCGTTTAAATCTGATTCAATTATCATATATACATATCGAAACTACTATATATAAATTTTGTTCCAAATTAAAAACTTTAGACATTTTTATATTGTTTAGTTACCGTGGTGGGTATAGTTTCCTTTATCGTTTTCTTAATTTTCTTTAATGCTATATTCGTGCTGAAACAAAATTTTTATTGTTTGCGAACTAACAACGCTTTCCAGTTACCCGAGGTCCTGTTTATTTTACAGCAAGACCGAAATAAAAAGTATGTTTTATTGAATCGTTCTAAGATAATGTTCTTCTGCTGGCTGAATTTTCCAATTAACACATTTTGGTGTTGGATTTAAACAAACAGACAAGTTACAGGAAGGAAAATTTGTCAATTCATATTTTAAACTTCAGAAGATAAATATTGCATTAATTATGATAATAGATTGAATGAATAAGAAATAATTTATAAATATGGTTTCGACAAATATACAGGGTGTCCGGAAAAATGTGGGATATCTCCCAAAGAGCTGCAATGCAATCAAGTTTTTTACACATAATTATTGCACCACCAGATATATTTCAATTTTTTGCAATATGATGTATACCAGGTAGGACCTTTCAAATTACTATCCAAGAAAGTATTGTGAATTAATCACAGCTGCAGGGACGGACTAGCTATGACGCTCATGACCCTATTTTTTTACGCCCTGTATGACAAGAACTTTGGACAAAGTTTTTTACATACCTTTAATTATTGACTAAAAATTAAGTACTCTTCATTCATGTCACTTATCTTAATCGTTTTCGAAAAAACGTCATTTTATTTACACTGTTGTTCTCCAAACTTCTGTCGGGTTGATTATGAAAAAGAGGAAACTTCTCCTGTCATCATAGTTTCAATAAAAAGTTAAACTAAGTGTCTAGTTAAAAACTTCGTAAGAAGGTTCAATATGGGCTCCATGAAGTCTGAAACACTCGCGAGTATGACGAAGTGAGGGTTGCTGTATCTGCCACATTAACTCAGAATTCTTTCTTATTTGATCACAATGAAACGTGATTATCTGTAGAAGTTCCTCCCTACTATTAACCAGAGTGGAACACACTAAGGTTTTGAGGTGTCTTCACAGGTAAAAATCCAAAGGCGTCAAATAGGGAGATCACGGAGGCCAGGCTCACTCTACCTATCCAATGGTTTAATTAGACGTTATTCAGGTGCTCCCGCACAGCAACGCTGAAATGAGGTGGTGCCCTACCGTGCATGTAGTACATGTTTCGGTGAGTTTCAAGTAGTAAGTGCTCTACTAAATCGTGAAAAGCGTTGTGGAGAGACAATTTTTGATGATACAATTTTGTTTGCAAACTGCTTTCTACGGGGAAAGTCTTCAGAAAACAGTTCATGCACTTTCTTCAAATGATATGAATATAACAGCTATTTTTAAAGAACTCCATGTACTATTGCTTTCGATGTATTAAACTGGGCTGATAATTTTTGAGTGCTCGTTGAAGGAGTGTCATCTACAGCATTTAAAATATTTTCCTCTTATTGCGGCGTACATACTATTCTTCCCCGACCAGCATCAGTACTTCTTTTCCCAAAATTTCCTAAAATTATGAAGAAATTTAATAATATTACCTTATTACATGGATTCGCCTACCAATCTCCCTTAGATGTTCGTCAACTAATTGAAATGTTTTCTGATCTGGATGAGTAGGATTAGGATATCTGTCGTGATATAACCTCCTGGCTTCCAAAGCATATATCTTACATAGATACCATACATCAGATGCATATCTGCATACTCAATAAAAGTGTATTCCATATTTCGAATTATTTCACAATTAGTTTCACCACGAAATCCAAAAATTAGTAAATTAATATCCAAGTAAAGAATCAATGTGTCAGCGATGTGAAACTTCAAAAATGCAGGATATTTATTTCTTTCTCACTCAGCAACATATGCAACCGTTAATATTTTCAACACTTTCCCACATGATATTTTGTTAGAAACACAGAATTTCAGACAAACTCTGTGCTCAACTAAATTAAACATTGCGATATTCGCAAAACACAACAAACACTGACTTGTTTACAAAGCTTTCACTCACAAACTCCCTACAGATCGCACTTAAACAGATATTTGAACAAAAGATCCAATCCAGAAAAAAAAAAGAATTTTGACAATATCTCAAGGGCAGTTTATTTGACTGGAAAATTCCGTGTACTTTTTTATCAGAAGGTATACTGGCAATTAAGTCATGTTTCTTCTTCTACTTTGCCGTAATAATGCTCAGCATTGTCTCGTTAAATGCTATATTTTTTATAATGTTTGGGACCCGTATTTACCCTGGTCGTTATGTGTGGACAGGTCGCAGTTGAAACCTTCCATTAACCAGCTATTTTACTATAACTAATCGACATTTTGCTAGATGATCTCATTTGAATATCATCCATGAAAGGATTTCTCGAGTTAAATGTAAAGTTTATTTCGGCATGTTTTACGGCATGTAGTCAACGGTAAATTTTTTCCTGATTCAACTGCTTGTCAATGTCAATCAATTTTTTCTTTCGTTGTCCTAGGAGTGTTGTACGTTCAATGGTACTATGGGAATGATTGATTTGTTTTTAAAATCCAGATATTTATTTTAAAATTATAGTGTATGATAGCAATAAAATTGCTTCTGCTTTTCATGCATTAATAATAAATTATTTTGGTAAAATTCACCTTTCTATATATATAAATAAAATTGACATATTTGTCTGTGTGTACAAACTAGCCTGCTAAAAAACCGATTTTGATAAAATTGTACCGACACGACGAGGAGATTATCAGGAGTAACACAATTTTTTTTGTCTATCTGTACGAGCTAATCTTCAAAACTGCTGAACCGATTTCGATGGAACATTTTAGATATGAAGACTAGTAAAGAACGAAAGCTTTCACGGTTTTAGTCAAGTTGTCATATGTCATAAATGAATCTCCTATGGACAGTGTTGTCTTACCTTACATACACGGAATCACCGACAAGATTGCCAGATTGTTTCCAAAATCAAACATTCCGACAATTTTTAACACATAAGAAAGTTGGACAATGTTTGAAGTCTCTAAAGGACACAATTCCATTTCCAACAGAAGGCGTTTACAAGATACTGTGCTCTTGTGGTAAAGTAATGTAGGTGGAAAAGGACGGTCTATATCCACTAGGCTTAAGGAACATGAAAGATGTATAAAAAAGAAGAAAATTGTACAATCTGCACTAGCTGAACACCAGCATTTCTCAGGTCACACTTTTAATGTAAAAGAAACTAAGATGTTAGCATCAATGCCTTGTTTCCTTAAACGTCAAATTAGAGAATCAATCGAATATCCAAATAATATTAATAAGGATGCGGGTTACAGTCTACAGCACACGTAAAAGTCGATTCTAACGCTGGGTCACGGTTCGCTGAGCACCAGTCTAGTATAAATACCGGGCTGTTGCTCCTCGATAGTCTTTCAGTGTTATAATCTCATGGAGTAAAGATCCCTGAAGATGCCTCGTGCAATCGTAGGCGAAATGTCGAATAATAATTTCAATTTGACATGATCTAAACCCAAGAACTATGATTTTCATATGAAGATTAGGTTACTAGACGTGATATAGGGTGCTTTTTTCTGTCTGTCATTTATCTGTATGATCTAATCTGTGAAACGTCTAAACCGATTTTGATATAACTTTACAGACATGAAGAGGAGGTTGTCAGGGGTGATATAGGCGGCTTTTTTTCTGTCTCTCGTCTGTCTGTGTGACTTAATCTTCGAAACCAATAAACCGATTTCGATAAAAAGTTATAGACATAAGATGAGGTTATCAGGAGCGCTAAAGTCTGCTTTTTTCTCTGTCGGTCTGCACAGATTAATTTTCAAAACGGTTGAACCGATTTCCATAAAACCTAATAGATATGAAGACGAAGTTATCAATAATGATAAACTCTGATTTTTCTAGGTCGATCTCTCTGTCTCTATATAGTAATCTTCGAAACGGCTAAATCAACTTTACATACATAAGGACGAGATTATCAAGAGTGATATAAACTGTTTCTTTCTATCTGTCCGAGCTTATCTTCGAATTGGCCGTTACCGGCATGGACAATTATATTTATATAATAGCAATTAAGCTAATTTTCATGGTATTTTCACAACGCTTAGTTAAAAAAAAAAAATAGTGAACTCTCATAACTCAACAAATTTTTATTTCCCTTATCGCGGGTAAAAGTTAATTCCTTAGTAAAACTAAAAATTTAATTCTTACCTGGCTAGCCAAAGGAGACTAGATACTACACCATAAATATAAGATTAATTTAAACTGTATTGGCTAGTTATCGCTAAACAAAACTTGCAATAATTTTATTTTTCTTATTAATACTAGAGAAGGTTACAAGAAACACCTGTACAGGGTGAGTCAACGATTGGATGAAGTAAGTTTGTGCCTTTTCGGTGAAATTTACAAAGAAACTATATTTATTGTTTGATACAGTTCATTTTTACGCAGATTTTAAAAATATTTAGGACTCTACAGGGTGAGCCAAAAAACTAGGACAGCATAAAGTTGTATTTTTTTTAAATAGAACACCCTATATACGAATCATATTTTCGATTTAGCTTATAATTCTAAATCTTTTTTATTAAGGGTTTACTATAACAAAACTTTATAGTTTCTGAGATAATTAAGCTTAAAGAAAAAAAGTCACATTTTCAAGCATCAATTCAATCCTAAATAACGTTTTCAGTTTTGTGACAAATATATTCAAATTTGGAATTTAGCAAGGCCAAGGACAAGTTAACATAATTCTTACCTAATATTTGCAATAAAAGCTACAGGGTGTTGAACACATCGGCTCAAATTTGAACAAGTTTAAATGAATAAATATCTTTTTTTTTAAATGGTACACCCTGTATATTTTCATGTTATTTAATAGAGTAATAAAAACCCTAAAAGTTTTGTTCAATATATCCTATACCTATTTATAATAGTTTTTGAGATATTTCAGTTTTCTTATTTTCCATACTTTTTTACAGAAATAGTCTTCATTAACATAGTAGCCATGTAAAATAATAAAAAGAAACTACAGAAACAAACAGAATGTGGTTAAATATGATGAAATACATTATTCGTTATATTACAACGGCAATAGTTTAATTAAACATAATGTGAAAAAATTAACACAACAATAACGACAAGGCAAATACATATTTAGTTTTATACTAAATTGAAACAAAAAATTACCTATTAAATAATGAGATTAATTATTTCTTTTTAATAAGTGTTCGAATAAACGATCCTCTTGTGCAATGCACAAATTTAGCCTTTTTTGCAAATTTTCTCAGACCCTGGACAAAATTAGTGGCGTTATTGTTCTACAGGTATCCCTAATCCTGTTTCGCATATCTTCCACTGTTGTTGGTGGATTAACATACATCTTATTTTTAATATAACCCCATAGGAAGAAATCTAATGGGGTGATGTCGCAAGACCTTGGTGGCCACTCAATGAAACCCCCAAGTCCAATCCATTTTTGCGGATATCGTTGGTCCAAAAACGCACGAACTTCACGATGGTAATGCGGAGGCGCACCATCGTGCTGAAACCACATACTGTCGAGCTCATCCCTATCGAGACCTTGAAGCAGTTGGGGTAGTTTTTCTTGTAGAAAGTTCAGGTAACTATGGCCATTTAGTGGTTCATTAAAAAAGTGGGGTCCAATAATTCGATTATGATGAATACCACACCAAACATTTAATGACCAGTGGTTTTGATGTTGCACCTTTCTAATCCAAAATGGGTTTTCTGTGGCATAATAATGCATGTTGCGTCTATTTACGGCACTGTTACTCCTAAAAGTAGCTTCATCACTAAACATTACCTTGCATAATAAATTTGGATTTAATTGAATCTCCACATTTATTGTACGACAAAAGTTTACACGACTTTCAAAATCCTGTCCATGCAATTCTTGGTGTAATTCCATGTGATATGGATGATACCTATATTTCTTGGTAGTACGATTAGCGGTGGATTGTGATGTTTCACATAATGCTGCTAACTGACGGCTACCAATATAAGGATTTTCCTGAACATTTAACAATACTTGTAGTTCTTTTTCTTCATTAGTTACTGGTTTGTTGACCACTTTACGTTTTGGATAATCAACATTACCAGAAGAATCAGATTTTTGCATTAAGTTTTGAAAAGTATGTGTATTAGGCTGGCGTCGATCAGGATACTTCATTTTGTAAATTCTTTGAGCAAGAAGGCAATTTTTTTGAGCCTCTCCTATTGTATAAATCATATCTATTAACTCATTCTTTGGAAAATTCATTTTACAATATAAGATGAATGCAAAAAAAACCAAACTACACTACATAAAAACCAAAAGAAGCGATTGCGGTTATAAATTTGACACACAGAAAAATGTTCTTTTACATTGTTTTTGCCATGGCTACTATGATAATGAAGATTTCTGTAAAAAAGTATGGAAAATAAGAAAAACTGAAATATCTCAAAAACTATTATAAATAGGTATAGGATATATTGAACAAAACTTTTAGGGTTTTTATTACTCTATTAAATAACATGAAAATATACAGGGTGTACAATTTAAAAAAAAAAGATATTTATTCATTTAAACTTGTTCAAATTTGAGCCGATGTGTTCAACATCCTGTAGCTTTTATTGCAAATATTAGGTAAAAATTATGTTAACTTGTCCTTGGCCTTGCTAAATTCCAAATTTGAATATATTTGTCACAAAATTGAAAACGTTATTTAGGATTGAATTGATGCTTGAAAATGTGACTTTTTTTCTTTAAACTTAATTATCTCAGAAATTATAAAGTTTTGTTATAGTAAACCCTTAATAAAAAAGATTGTATGTAGGGTATTCTATTTAAAAAAATAAAAGTTTATGCTGTCCTAGTTTTTTGGCTCACCTTGTAGAGTCCTAAATATTTTTAAAATCTGCGTAAAAATAAACTGTATCAAACAATAAATATAGTTTCTTTGTAAATTTCACCGAAAAGGCACAAACTTACTTCATCCAATCGTTGACTCACCCTGTACATTCTTACCGGTTCTTAAACATGAGTTGAAAATATAAATAACCATTCTAAAAAGAATATATAAAGAATGGATAGTGAAAAATACTTAAAATTACACTGTATACTTCTCGAAGCGAAATTTAATGAAGAGGGATATTTGAAGGATCTTGTATATTAAATGGCAGGGAGAACAAAAGAACCTTTCAGCGGGTTCAAAAGATATTTGTCAATTGAAGGAAATTAAACATATTTAGAAAGAATACTTCAGTAGACATTTCATTAATATACTTTTGGCTTATGACATATAACAATAAATCAAAGAAACACCTTATATTTTTATTATTATTATTAAATTATACATAATAAATTAAAAGCGGGTCTGGATTGTCAATAAGCAGTATTTTCATATCAAGAATTACAGTGAACCCCAGAATATTGGAGAAAGTCCCAGTCCAGATGTTAACGACAGCCCACTTACTTATTCTTAAAGAGAGAATACATCAAGAAAACTTCTATGCAATGAAGCAACAGTAAATGACCAACCTCCACGCGATGTGATGAATTGAGGACAAACTAAACATTTTTCGAAATCCTGTAAAATGTTTGGAGTTCAATTCCTAAAAAAAATAGGTACCCGGCTGGTATGTTATTGGCTTATTTTAACCAAACCAAAAATCAAAATTGCCAAGAGTTAACCTGTCGCCATATTATTTTGTGCCCCTTATTTGAAAAAGTCAGACAGAATAAAAAACAGCGGTTTATGATGTGTCTAGGGTTAAAAGAGGTGAATATCTTTTGAAACACTAATTTAAATAGCAATTGCCTGGAATAATCATGTTAAATAATTAAAGGAATGCTAAATGATATCCAGTTGCTGGACTACAATTAGCAATATATATTCTGCGAGTTCTGTCCTCTACGATTACAAGTAAAACCTTTATGTAAATTTGGACTGGACAAAGATAGATACGTAGTTCAGCTAACAAAGTCTAATACATTAGGTACGTTTTATACACACTACTTGGTAATGGTTAAAATGGAGTTTTTTTTAAATATAGGTCGTATTAATTTGAATTTCTATATATATATATACATATATATATATATATATATATATATATATATATATATATATATATATATATGTTAGGCTCAATTTTATTGGGTTTAAGGTCCATTTGATAGCAAAAATGACCTTCCTTTAAAGCAAAATTAATTTTTATAATAACCTTTGGGTCATTTATTTTAACCTTCATCAGAATAAAATAAAACAGATAGTATAGATCTAGAAAACGCATCATATGTTAAAATAATTTCACAAATATAACAAAATGCTCATCTTTAACTTACCTAGAAAACAAAACAGAGCAAAAATGACAAAAAATAATACGCTAAAATCTAATTAATATTATACTTATAGCCAGTACCGCAACGAATACTTATTTTTCATATATATATATATATATATGTATATATATATATATATATATATATATATATATATATATATATATATAAACTCAATTGACAAAGTTCCTGATATGTAGTATATTTTTTTTTGTTTCCTCATTTTACATCTCGTTTTTGGTTTTTTGTAGTACTAAGAGTGTTCTGTTGTTCTTATATAGGGTCTCTGTATTTTTTTTATTTATTTTAGTTTATGATTTTTATATATATTTGAATTTATATTTAATTAATCTGTATTTCATTAAATTCGCGCTTTCTTGTGTGGTTTTTCTGTGTTAATGATTTTTGTGTTATTAGATATCGAACAAGTGTGCTGTTTATATAGTGTGACTAGTTAGGAATGTCTTAATTTGGGAATTTTAATCAAAATATAAGAACTTATCAAAATGAATTGAAATTTGTGCTCCATTAAAATTAATATTCAACATCAAGGAACATGTATTTACTCGTAATTAATATGAAATCGTTTCAACTTATTTTGATCTAAAATTATTTAGTAAGAGGTAAGTGAGGATATGTTTAAACTGAGAACGTTGATGAACCATACTTTTCACTGCGACCCTAATATCGCGTATACTAATTTAGATTTTTACAATTTACATGATTCTATGAGTTACCTGAGTCCTACAACTGTAGGGTTAGAGCATAAATTAATGTATTTCATCTTCTTCCATATATATTCAGCACTCCAAAACTAATCTTGGACATGTTTAAAAAAGCAAAATTTCTGTAAGAAATAAAGAAAATTATCTGCCGTATTTAAATAGTTGTTATATATGTATTGTGCTTTCAGACAGAGACAAGGAAAGAATATATACAAACAGTTTATTTCCAGGAAATACCATTCTGGCCCTCTCTCTATAGGCTTTTCGACCACCTTATGGTCTCGTCAGTAGAGCTGTATCGAACCGAGAGCAACATTCGCAGGAAATAACTGATATATGAAATATAAATTCCAAAGTATGTTGGTAGGATGTTGCAAACCTGCTGCCTACCGACCTTCATGTCAGGCTGAGAAATATCTCTAGTCGAACAGATAGATTTCTTCATTTCTTACTGAAATTGACTTTTTAAAAATTTCTCACCGCTCCGATGATTCAGATGTCGTTCGATTGGAGATATTTTTCAGTCTGACATCGAGGTCGCTAGATGGCAAGTTTGCAATATCCTACAGACATACTTAGGAATTTATATTTCATATATCAGTTATTTCCTGTAGATGTTGCTCTCGGTTCGATACAGCTCCACTGTATCTTGGATATGTTATGTTTAGTTTTCAGTAACCGATATATAAACCTACTAAAATCCCTTCTGTTCAAAACCCCAGTAGATTGTAAGTAGTCTATTTATTGAAAGAGTATGGCATAGACACCTTTTTCGCAAAGGTATTTATAGCATGTCAGATCAGAAGGTTTGCACCAGTACATTAATCACTCAGGTGGAAATTGCGTATATGGTGACATCTGATTCCGACTCTGGGAATTTCAACTCTTTTCCTCTCTTTATAGAGGTATCGATAGATTTATTTCCCGAAAGACTCATATGTTCAGGTATTCAAAACAAGCAAATTTCGTTGCTTCTACTTAGTCTAATTAGAGCCTTCCTACAGCTCAATACTAATTTCACATGGCAACGACAAGATTCTGGTGTCTTAAGAGCTGCTTAACAATATAGAACCTTTGTCATTATCTTATGTATAGAAGATGACCTTCCAGCACTCCAGCATACATTTCAATGGCAACTAACTTCACTCTAGAATACTGTTTCGTAAGGAACCAGGCTGGCGAATTACCCTCTTATTGAGCTTTCTTCATATACTCCTGCTCTATCACCTGCCTTGGAGCCGTAAGTATTTGGACGTTAAAGCTTTGTTTCCTTTCCTAATATGTTTCTTTGTTAGATTGTCTCACCAATGATTCTACTTATCTACTAACTAGCTCCTAACATGTTCTGAAAGTCTTCAAGAAATTTAATCCTATATCGGTCATTTCGTTAATACCATTTTTAACTACAGTAGAAATTTGTATTATTAGATAAGTGGCGGTTCCTAAAGACTTGTAGGTGAACTAAAAATATGCGTAAAGATTTTGTAGTCATATTAAATATAAATTTTCTTGTGATGCTATAACATTGAGGTAAAATATATATATATATATATATATATATATATATATATATATATATATATATATATATATATATATAATAAAATAGAATAAAATATTGGCGAAGCGGACGTGAAAATTTGTCAATCTACATGATTCTCGTATTAAAAAGTGCGGAGCACTCCAAAGTATGGAATAACTCCGGGTCCGACAGATGGCGACAGCGCTGTTTCGTCCTAATATGGGACTCGTCAGGCCACCGCAGTCGGTACAAACCATCATCTCGCCTTTGCATCGTATAAGCCATACTTATAATCAAAATACGGCAAATAAGACGACAAAGGCGACATCTCGATGGTCCACTTGATAATACAAGAACCATACAAATTAACAAAGTTTGTAAGAGAACCGTCATATGGTGGCGCGACGGTGAATTAAAACAGAAATATGTAAAATCGAGTACACGAAACGCGCTGCCCAAAAGATAGGGGTCGCATTTTTCGGTACTGGCGCCACCATATGACGGTTCTCTTACAAACTTTGTTAATCTGTATGGTTCTTGTATTATCAAGTGGACCATCGAGATGTCGGCTTTGTCGTCTTATTTGCCGTATTTTGATTATAAGTATGGCTTATACGATGCAAAGGCGAGATGATGGTTTGTACCGACTGCGGTGGCCTGACGAGTCCCATATTAGGACGAAACAGCGCTGTCGCCATCTGTCGGACCCGGAGTTATTCCATACTTTGGAGTGCTCCGCACTTTTTAATACGAGAATCATGTAGATTGACAAATTTTCACGTCCGCTTCGCCAATATTTTATTCTATTTTGTTTTAAATTACACGGACAAAAACTTATCTACATATATATATATATATATATATATATATATATATATATATATATATATATATATATATATATATATATATATATATATATATATATAATATGTTGGTTTCGGGTTATAGATAGAAACCATTTTATTAGGAATAAAATTTATAGTCAAAATATGCATAAACTATATAATTAATTATCGCTCGTATTTTAAGTACCATATGATGACAAGATCATTAATAATTATTATTATTTTGGCGTAAGCTAGTTATTATGATTATAATATTTTTCCTCTAATCTGAAAGGAACACTTAAGAATCTTCATGATGTATTTTTATTGGGTTGTTTTGTCGGTTATGGTTTGTTTTCCAGACGTTCTTCTACGTTTGTTACAAGTTTGAATAACTTTATTTATATTCACATTTTCTTTGTCATATTTCACTAATACTGAGAGTTCGAGGAACTATTATATAAATGGATATGATAATTTGTCTCTGTGTAATATGTATGTATGTATGTGTGTAAATAATTTTAAAGTCTTTCTAACTGAAATTATCTTTTCTCCTTAATATCAATAAAGGAAGCGTACATAGTTTATTGCCGTTTTCTGTGAATTCGACTCTGGTTCACTCTCCATACTCGTTTCGACTTCCTAATATTACCATTAATGGGGCTCTAGCAAAATACCTGTTTTAAAAAAAAAATAATCCGTAGTAAGGAATTTTTTTTCAAATAAAGTTCGATTTGTGTGCAGCCCCCCGAAAACTCCTCCAAACGAGTTTTGGAGAAAATTGGACAAAATTAATTTATTTGTCGACAATATTATTAGCGCAATCTTAGATTTTATTGAACCAATTTCGACCAAAATGAGCGCCGCAGCAACTTCCTGAGCATAAATAAAAAGATTTATTTATTTTCTCCTTAATACCGTTAAAAGATGGACGTTTATTCTCTGAAAATTTGACTCTAGTTATGAGTGAAGCTGTAATGAACCAAGAGCGAAATTTATCGAAAACACCAAATTTTAAGTAAGCATGTGAAACATATACATCTGCGCCCGAGAGAATGGAACATAAAGAAGACAAAGTTATATACTCTTAGAAAGCTAAGCAATACTAAAACTTTTGAATCAAATACTACTGGCGTTAATGCTGTCTTAAAACTACAAACAATTTTTGAAGCAACTGGAAAAAAATAACAATGTAGATACCAAAGCACAAGGAATTTAAGAAAAAGATGAAGCAGGCAACCTCGCAAAATAAACAGTAATACCTCCGAACGTCTTTGCGGACTAGCAGGGTGAAAATATCTGAAAAAATATCAGATAAAAATGTGGTAGAGCAATCAAAGAATGAAAAAAAAAAACTCTCGAGCTTTCTTTAATAGACCCTACACCATTCAGCTTGACTGGAAGGCTCGGTCTCATCAAACAGTGAGTTAGCCAGGAAATCTCGTCTGGTACACGGACGGGTCCAAAACTTACCATGGTACAGGCGCCGGAATACAGGGAGATACACCCAGACTTAATATGAGTGTAGCACTGGGATAACATACCACAGTATGTTAGGCAGAAATTCATGTTATTGATGTCTGTCTTCGGGAGAATTTGAGAAGAGATTACAAGGGCGCTGAATAACATCAAAACAAGTCTGGGACTATATTCAAAACCTTATTGCTCTGGCAAAACACAACAGGGTCACCTTTGGGTGGATGCCAAGGCACAAGGGTGTCTCGGCCAATGAAAAAGCGAACCAACTTGCAAAACAAAGGTCTGCTACTCCATTTATTGGACCAGAGCCAACATTTGGAATTACTAAGTCTGCAATTCGTGGGTGGTTCTTCTACAGGATAAATCAACAAGACCAGGCCCACTAGAACCACCTTGGGGGCCATAGGCACAGTAAGCTATTGCTGAGCAAACCATCCGGCAAATTAAGCCGTGGAATTCTGCGTCTAGGCAGACCACAAGTTAGGCTGGTGACAGGACTTATGACTGACCACTCCAGCTTCAGAAAACATCTACATACAATGGGTATCTTCAATAAAGAACCACTATGTAGGTTATGTAATGAAGAGAACGAGACGGCCACACACATCATCTTCGAGTGTGAAGCTTTGACCTACTGGAGACACCTTCAGGGATCGATCTATCCAGACGGCTTATTCCCAGAGGATAAACTTGTGAGCAGACTGTTAAACCTAACCACAGCAACCAACCTGTTTACCTAGAACGGATATGGCAGGCAATATAATAAGTCTGAAGACTGCAGACCTTGCGATATCCCAACATAAGCAGAAGAATGTCTGTTTTGTGAATGCATTCCACCCACTTGCAAAAAATTAAGATTTCATGAAGATGCCGCTTTAAAACCTGAAACTTTCCTTGGTGTCCCAGATCTAGATTAGATTAGGATCAAGTACAAAACATCTCACATATTAAACAAGAGTCACTGTATAGGTGATATTCCTGTTTCAAAACGTAGTAAATCTGGGTTTTGGTTAGCCCAGGTCAATAAAATAGGATCAGTTTTTCTGCATTTGTTGACGTTTTGATCTGTATGAGATTAACCTCAGGACTATACAACTAGATCCCCTGTGAACAAATAAAATTAATTTCAGGACGCGCTATACAGGATAATTGTCTTTTTCTTCACAAATAAGAGAGAACTAAGTCATACTAACATCTGGACTAACCTGAATTAACAACTGGACTTTTAGTAAGATTTGATAATTTATGTGGTTCTAACCCGTTCTTCACCTTTTTTGAAAATAAAATACAATTATCCTGCTTCGTGCATCCTGAAAATGGTTTTGTTTGAATACAAAAAATTTAGATCTCTTGAAGATGATCTCATAGAGGTCTAAAAATCGACATATGTAGGAAAATTGGTCCCCTAAGCTATTTTATTGACCTGGTCCATCCAAACCGTAGATTAATAATCAGGTGAGATCACGAGCATTCAAAAAATCTAAATGTAATTTATTCTAGAAATTTAGGAACCTAGCAAATTAAACAAACTTAAAAACCATTATATGCCTAAAATTTTTCGGATTTCAGAAAATGTCTTGCAAGAAAATTCAGCCCGTCAACTTTGTTAAAAAAAATCATAACCAACCACTAGGTACGATATATTAAACTATATTTTAAAAGCATGATTTTTCCAAATCTTAAAACGCCTTAAAAATTAAAATTTTAGGAAAATTATAATTTTTTTAAATAGAAGATTTACAGGGATGTTGCAAAAATAGTTATATCAATTAACTTTGAATTTTTAGGTTTTTTTTTAGACTTTTTTCATTATGTTCCTTACTGCTATTTATCTTCTACGTTAAGTTTTTAATAGACAAAGTACAAAAACCATTGAAAAACGATTCTTCTTATCTCGCAATTTGTTCAACTACCAACAAAATAGTACTTAAAACTAAATCGAATTTAAATTCCAACACCAAATTAAAAAGCGATAGTTGGAACGTATACTGATTTTATGAAGTTTTTAGTTTGCGTAAAGACAATTTCTCCGACAACTAAGATATTAGAAAAATTAATACACTGATCATTGAGCTTAAATAATGTAAGTTATGTATTTTTGTCTTTACAGAGTCACTTATTTTGCTTGGACAATTATTAACTACATTTGTTTTAAAAAGGTTACCTTCTCTTTCATATTATTTCAAGAAAACATTTGCCCTCGTTATTTTAAGCATGACGTTGTTATCCTAAAGAACTAGATATTAGAAAAAATTATATATGTCTTTGCCACAATGAAGAAATATATTTTGTATAATTCGCTTGAAACCGAGGTGGCTTTTAAGAAATTACTAATACATTTTACAAAAAAAATTAGACATCATACTCTAGGGTAAACGACATCAAGAAAGGTTATCTCTGTAAGGTTTTGTATAAATTTTTGGTTAATTGAAAACTAATTGGATTTTTTTTTTGCTAAGCTAAGTCAAATATAAGAAAATTGTTTTGTAGGAAAATTTGACAAGATCTTTGTATTTAGTTTATTGTTTTTGTACAAATACTAAGTATTTCCTGCTATCAAGGTATTGCTGCTTGTAGTAGGGCTCGCTTTTGTCTTAAACATTTATATAAAATTTCTTGCTAATAATAATCATAAAACACACGTACAAACTTAAAGACTATTATATACTTGAATTTTTTTCTTTTTTCGGATGAAAATTTAGTCCGCTAAAGTTGCTAAAAAAAATCAAAATCAATAACTAGGTACGATTTATAAAAATTATTTTAGTAATATCATTTTTATTAATCTTAAAATTCCTTAAAAAATAAAAATTCGGGAATATTTTAATTTTTTGAATTTCTATTACAGAGTACACGCAAAAATATTTATACTAATTAACTTTAAATTTTTAAGTTTAACTTGTACGAAATTTTTAATGAGAATTCTGAACTCTCTCTCAAAACACTACATTTTTCTTTATGTTCCTTGCTGCCATTTATTTATATCTTCTAAGCTCGCTTTTGAATCTCTAAACTAAGTTACGCGTAAAAATTTTCAGTTATGCGGCAAAATTTTCAGTCATGCGACAAACTTGTCGGTTCTCGTTTTATTTTGATTATGGTTTCCCCCCAATTTTCACTTTTTATGACACACGGTACGCCAAACAAGTTAGGTTTTAATTTAATTATATTTTAAGGGATAAAAAGTATTAACATCCTAAAATGGACTTGAGAAATATCTAAAAATTTACATTTTATAAAATGAAGAGCAATTAAAGTTCATATCAGTTTCATTGATGTAGGTATCACACTGCTATCTAACGTATAAACTCAGACATATTGTTACTAATATTTTGATTGGTGATTCTTTTAAATCTTAACATTGATTTTCTATACGAATCTGAAGTTATCTTCTAACTACGGAAAAAAATTAATTGAGTGAAATATAGATGGCGCGAAATGTACAAAATCATAATATAATTACTCTATACTCATAGTAAGGACAACCAATAGAAATAGCTTGCAGATATTTTTCTACCAGTGCAAATATTAATTAATATGAAAATTTTAAAAATAATATGTCATTATATAGGGTGTCCGGGAAAATGTGGGAAATATCCCGGATATGAAAAAAACAAGTTAAAGCAATAGTACAAATTCATATAAACGTTTTTCGTATAGGCCTTCTCTTCGAAGATATGGGTCCCCAAAGAGCTGCAGTGGAATCAAATTTTTTACATTTAATTATTGAACCATCAGATATATTTCAAATTTTTTTTAATATGATATATATATATATATATATATATATATATATATATATATATATATATACTTGGTAAGACCTTTCAAATTACTGTCCCAGAAAGTGTTCTGAATTAACTACAACTGCAGGGACGGACTAGCTGTTATTATCCCACTTTTTACGCCTTGTGTGAGAAGAACTTTAAACAATATTTTTTACATACCTTTAATTTACATAACTAAAAATGAACTAATCTTCATTCATGTTGCTAATCCTAACCGTTTTCGAAAAAACGTCATTTTATTTACATCATGTATTTGGCGTATTTCGATGAAAGATACGTTTTTGTTCCTAACAAATGTTCAACATTCAACCTTACGATAAAACAAAATCGACTCAAAATTAGGGTTTTCTATGAATTACAGTTTGACCTAGGTTCTCAAAAATGTGCAATATATTTTATCGGCACCAAAAACAAAGTATTATTGCAAATATTGCTAGGTACGAAAGAATTAAATATCCTGCATTTTCGAACTCGTTAACTTTCACATCATGGTAAAATTAATTGTAAAATAATTAGAAATATAGAATACACGTTGATTGAGTACGCAGATATGAATCTTATGTATGGTCTTGTATCTTGCAATGCTTTGGAAGCTAGGAGGATATATCATGACAGATTTCTTAATCGTATTCTTCGAGATCAAAAAACATTTCAACGAGTTGACCAACGTCTAAGGGAAAATGTTAGACGATTCCATTTAATAAAGTAATACTATTAAATTTCTTCATAATTTTAGAAAATTTTGGGAAAAGAAGTACTGGTGTTGGTCGAGGAAAAACAGTACGTACGCCGCAATTAGAGGAAAATATTTTAAATGCTGTAGGTGACACTCCTTCAATGAGCACTCGAAAATTACCAGCGCAGTTTCATACGTCGAAAACAATAGTACATGAAGTTCTTCAAAAACAGTTGTTATATCCATATCATTTGAAAAAACGTGCATGAACTGATTTGTGAAGATTTTCCCGGTAGAATGCACTTTGTAAACTAGTTATTGGATCAGCAACAACATAATGTATACTTCATTAGCACTATTCTCTTCACGGATAAAGCAGGGTTTACCAAAAAGGATATCATAAATTTACACAACTCACATGTATGGGCTGATGAAAATCCTCATGCAACTATTGTTTCGCATCATCATCAGTTGTCTGGGCAGTTTAGTTCCTACAGAATGCTTTTCCCGATTTAGTAGAGCACTTATTACCTAAAACTTCCCGAAACATGTACTACTTGCACGATTGGGCACCACCTTATTTCAGCGTTGCTCTGCGGGAGCACCTGAATAACATCTAGCCAAACCGTTGAATAGGTAGAGGAGAACCTATTACCTGGCCTCGATCTCCCGACCTAACGCCGTTGGATTTTTACCTGTGGGGACACCTTAAAACCTTGGTGTATTCCACTTCGGTCGATAGTAAGGGGAAACTTCAACGGACAATCCCGTTTCATTGTGATCAAATAAGGAACAATGCTGAGTTAATGTGGCGGGTACAGCAGTCCTCAATTCCTCATGATCGCGAGTGTATCAGACTTCACGGAGCCCAAGTTGAATTATCCGAAGTTTTTAACCAAGCAGTTAGTTTAACTTTTTATTGAAACTATGGTGACAGGGGAAAATTCCTTTTTTTCATATTCAATCCAACAGAAGTTAGGGGATTAACAATGTAAATAAAATAAGGTTTTTTCGAAAACGATTAGAATTAGCGACATGAATGAATAATACTTAATTTTTAGTCAACTGTTAAAGGTATGTAAAAAATGTTGTCCAAAGTTCTTATCATATAAGATGTAAAAAAATGGGTTCATGAGTGTCACAACCAGTCCGTCCCTACAGCTGTGAGTAATTCACAACATTTTCTTGGATAGTAAGTTGAAAGGTCTTACCTTTATTATATTAAAAAAAATTAAAATAAACCCAGTTGTTCAATAATTCTGTGTAAAAAACTTGATTCCATCGCAGCTCTGTGGAAGCCCATATCTCCGAAGAGAAAGCCTATACGAAAAAAGTTTAAATGAACTTGTAGTATTCCTTTCACGTTTTTTTCATATCTGAGAGTTTTTCCTGGACACCCTGTATTGATGAGTAAAATAATGACTTCTTATTTGAACGGATCTTAAAAAAATTGTTTATTATAAAGGATATCGTTAAATCAACTACGAAATAATCATTCTTGGTTAAACAACGGTTACTAAAGTACTGGGCCTTTCTTTATATAATGACACTTGCCTATGTGTGAAAAGCAAATTTTAAAAGGCTTTAGGTTCTTGTCTGAAATATTAAAATTTGATGGTATATTAAACTAATGTCAAAAATTTTTGTGTAACTTCAATTTTATTTTAAATAGAACACATATTTGTAATTATTTTAGTTAATGTTCTTTTCATGCCAATATGTCAGTTAAAATTTGAAAGTAAAGAATATTACCTTTATTATGGTTTCTTAGTTTTGGCCAAAAAATTAAAATACCATTAATTTATTTTAAAAGCCTAAACCTAAAGTTAACTACTTGATGTAGGACAATTCAATTTAATTTTTAAAACAGTTTACCTAATTAGTGTTGATGAAAATATACACATTGATATCTTTTGTTCTATTTTATGTCCTGGGTGGCCCAGTAGCCCAACACGGATTTAGATGTTAGATATATTAAAACATGTCTATAATCAACAGTAGAACTTAAGTATTAAATAACTAGTATTTGAAGTTGCGTAAAAATGTAGCAACATATTAACGAATCTGAAAAATCAGATCAAAACTTTTACCTAAGGTTTTAATTATCCTCTAAATAATTGTTTTAGAGTATAAATATATTGAAAAATGCCATGTATGAGCCCAAATTTTGTCTTAACCTTTAAATAAACTAAACTGAAAAAAAATACTCATACAGTGAAGTATAATCACACAATCAATGAATATTTGACTGATTGCCTAAAAAGAAAGATTTTATTAAGAATTTTTCCATATATTAAAAAAATGATAAATTAGTAAAATTTTGACTTTATAATCTTTTGGGTTAACAAAATAATGTATTAGAATATACTAATATTTTAAAATTAAAATAGTTACAAACCTTTATGATCCTTGACATCAATACTAACTACAGCTAGGGATGTTCTTCTTTCACTGGGATTAACGGGTTGGTCTGTAGCTTCTAAAAATAAAAGATGTCTTCCGGCACTCAAATTATTTAATTTCATAAATATTTCCCCTGTTTTTGGATCTACAGTAAACGATTCACTGCTGTTAGCCGTTTTTTGAATGGAGTAAGTTAGTGCACCATTTTTTCCTAGATCTGGATCTATTGCATGGACTTGTCCAACTGAAAAAAAAATCGTAGTATTTAATTTTTATGTTAGAATTGTTATGCCTAATAAATCAGGAGATCCAAAATCTACAAAATCAGAGAAAAGCGCCTGTGCAAAATAGAGGTCTTGCATTGAAGGTTTAGCCATATTGTTTAACTTTTCTGGGATATTGGAGAAACTACATAAATCATTATAAAACGGTTCTTATAGTGACTTCGAAATTGAAAAAAGTGTGAAATTTTCAAAAATATTATAATATTACTTCATAAAGGTATATATCGTTAATATTTTATGTTTAATGGTTTTATAAAGATATTTTAAGCACATTGACTTACGTCTGTATTTTTATAAACGTGAATTCAGATCAAGGAGCATGAGTTAATTTGCCTTGATTATAGCTAGGAATATTTATACTTGATTGGTGGTGTGTATAATTCTCCCACCTAAAATGCACTTTTTTTCGCAATTTGTTCAACTATCAAGAAAATAGTACCTAAAATTAAGTATCATTTTGAATTCCTATACCAATATTAAAAGTAATATTTGGAACGTATACAGATTTTATTACGTTTTCAGTTTATAAAGTTTCTAAGCTGCTGTAATGGAACAAAGACTAGTTATTTTATACTGTTTAATGTGAAGTATCTTCTGCTAAATTGAGTAATTAAATAATTACTCTGTGGACAGAGTTTATCCGTGGGAACGAGATTATTGCCACCCAAGAAAATCTGAAGAAAAATAAGTCAATTATCGCTCTTGGGCTTGAACTCAGGTTTATTACTTTTGAGTCGTTTAAATGTTTTCTTAAAAATATATTAACTCAGACAATTTATGACGACATAAACTAAAAAGATTGTACCCTTTTTTAATATTTATAAATTAATATGTCGAAGAAATTCTACCCTGGTTATATAATTAAAACCGAAGGGATAAGTTTCGAGGGAGGTCTTGACATGTAGTATCGGCAAAATACCGATAAACTGTATTAAAATATTGAACGATTTTCCCATTATTAGAAAACAAAAGAATAATCATGTAATGATGTGTGATATATTATTTGACAACATGTAAAAAGAATACTTATAATTACTGTTCTTTTATATACACAAGAAATAACGAGTTAGGTACTTATTTCCAAAATAGCTAAGAAGAGTGAATAATTTTTTTCAACAGAAGTGATCGATTACTTTTAGTTATAGAAAGAGATAGAATAGTTACATTAACACTTTTGTATAAAAAATAAGATTAATATGCTCCAATCTAGGTTAATTCGGGAATTAAGTATCCGGCATAAAACGGCTGACGCCCTCTGGGGCAAACTTTTTGAACTATTAGGGAATGAAATTTACAGTTACAGGGATGCATAGGCTGAAATGATTACCAGCGGGGTACCGGAGAATGCAAGTTTGGGCTTTTAAGAAATAATAAACTTGAGTTGCGATCTGGGATTCGTTAGAGTCGGTAGACGATTTTGTGAATAGTTGCTTAGAAAATTACATGTCGTGTATATTCGGGGGTAATGAAGGTTTTCTTCGTTTTTGTTTTAATTTATTTCTTTTAGGGAAGTTAAGGGAATATTCTATGTTATTCTACTTGGAAAATTAGCAACATTAATACTGTTTCTTTCACCAATATGAATGGCTGTTTTTCTCGAATTTATTTTTTTTTTTTTGGTAGTATTTTAGAAAGTTATTTATAAATTTTATCCTCTAAATTGGGTTTTACATTTTAATTAAAAGAATGGCGTTTAAGAGCAATTATATTAGTTATTTTAGAATTGTTTAACATTTGCAATTATGTTAGTTGCTTTGGAATTATTAAATATTTCTAATTTTAAGTCCCTCATTGTAAATAGTTCCATTTTTCTATTTGTTTTCTAATAGATTTAAGTGTTTTGAGAAACTTGTTTTATTTAATGTTATAAAAACGTTCACGCGATTAAACTCGCAGACGCGCTGATGAAGAGATTCAATACAAGAGGCAAAATCTAACCAGTTAGTTAGCAGTCTTACCCGAATTCTGAAGTCCTGAGTTTCGATATAGTAAGCCCTAAATAACTTGTAGTTGTGCAACAAGTGTCAAGAGGAACAACAAGACTCCCAAAATTGCCTTTACACTGTGATATTTATTTATGTTTTTAGAAGGTCTATTAATATGGGTCAGCAATATGATTGTAGAGGGAACGGCAAACGCCACTCAAAATATTCCATTATCTATGATCAAATGCTGTCACACTGTATAAAGTGAATTTTACAAACAATAATAAATTTATTACAAAATTTATGCCCCTACTATTATTTTTCACATTGAATATTGAAATTAAACATATCGGTTATTCAAGAAACAGTCCTCATTAATAGTTTAATGGGTTAAAGCATTCAATCAGATCTAATTGAAATAATTGAACTAACCTGAACTGACCTGAACTACAAAGAGGCAATAAATAGGAACACTGATCATCGATTTTAAGTACATTAAGTATTACATTTTTGTCTATAGACAGTCAGTTGTTTTGTTTGGAATATTATTTGTTAACTCTTTTTGTATAAAAGATTACGCTCTATTTCATATTATTTATAGAAAATATTTGCCCTCATTATTTTAATCACAATATTTTTATCTTATAGAACTGGATCCTAAAAAATAATTGTTTTTGCCACAATATCTTGTGTGTGGGATATTAGTTCTAATAGGTATATATCGTATTACTTGAAACTGGAGTGATTTTTACGAAATTAAGAAAGGACTAAAATAATTGAAAAAGAGTTTCGGCCAAAGTGGCCCAAACTTGGAGACTGATTAGTTCTTTTTAAATCGATCAAAAGTCTCGATGGATTCGAGGCTCTAAAAGATCGAGCATTTAGGATAGAAGCAGTCTAAACTTGGAATCGGTCTTAATAGGATGAAACCTGATTCATTTGTGGTTCGTTCGAGTGGTTTTCTTCTACTTCTTCTGTGTTGTGCTGTTTTGCTCACAATAAAGTGTATGATGATAAATTGATATGATTTATTCCCTAGGTTAAATCTTGTAAATATTCAATAGTTAATTGAGGAAATATTGACACATGCACTGCCATTAACGTAGCCGATCTTGCCCGTCTTCATCTTAGATTCATTTCTATTCTAACTTTTATGATAGCATTTTCTTAGCTAGCTTTACACTGATACCTTGCATTGTTACAGACTTCCGAAAAATTAAAAATAATTTTTTCATATCACCACAGGTTTGCTTCTTCGGTAGTGCTTTGATTCTGATTAGGTTCAAGAAGTAGTAGCATTCTCATTTCAACACCTAGCTTTCGCAAATATGGTACAGCATCCCGATATTCAAGCTCAAGGATAAAAATATCATGAGATTGAAACGAATTACGCATTCCATCAAGATCTTTAATGGGTTCTCTTAAAAAAATTCTTGTTTCGTTATTAGCTTCATTGAAAAAGTAGGAATCTTATACATATGACAAATAACCATGTGGATCAACTAACATAAAAGATTTACCCACATGTCTATTCTTGTTGACATAGTATGATCGGCGCAAGGCTTCCAAAGAGGAAAAAAAATTGAAGATAGGGGTCGTATTCGAACAATTTGAACGGTCGTAAAAGTAGAAGGAATTTTGGAAAGATTTGAAAAATCAAGTACTAGTACCCACCGCCTAGAACGAGAGTTGGATATTTCTAAAATTAATGTAAATGATATTTTAAAAGAACAGTTGTTACATCCATATCAAGTTCAAAAGGTTCACAAATTTTTACTGACTGATCCTCCAATGCGGCTTACATTTTGTGAATTCATTTGAAACAAAAAATTCGTGATCCAAATTTTGGTAAAAAATGTTTGTTTACTTGCTTTACCAGCCTACACAAAGAACATGTTTATGAGGATGAAAATTCATATGCCATTAAAGTTGCACACTATCAGCATAACTTTAAAATAAATGTTTGGGCAGGTATTTATTGATCGCTACATTATTGATCCTGTTATTATTGGCAAAACACAGTACCAGTTCTTCTGGAAAATATGCCTATTTAACTTCGGCGAAACTATGATATATGCATGGTGGTGCTTCACCCCATTTTCTGTTGATGCAACCACGCTCTCTAGAGTTATATATGTGTAATTCTTTTTTGTGAAGCGTTCTTAAAACTATACAAAAGTCCATTGAACACCGGCGAAGAATTATTGATGCGTATTTTGAACGCTGACAACCCTTTTAATAATCCCGAGTCCAATTTCATTTCTTAAAAATTGTTAATAAGTGTATTCAGCAAAATAGCGGCTATTTTGCCCATTTGCTTATTTAATGTTTTCTTTTTAGTCATGCACCTGTCTGCGGAAGGAAGCATGCAACACTGAACGCGGCTTCGCCGACCTCCCGCCGGATGGCGTATATACGTTTATGCGGCTTTCATGGATTCCTCAGCCGCGTTCAGTGTTGCATGCTTCCTTTGGATCTGTCCTTTGCACAAACAGGTGCATGTCGGTACCCTGATGAGTCTAGTAAGAGACGAAACATGTACCTCTGCCGTATCACTGTAGCAAAGAGGGTAAGTTTTTACTTTCTTCTCGGTGTGGTGGTACAGGTGGGCCACCATCTCGATGGTGGTGGAATGAGATGAATTGTGTTTGTAGCAATCCATCCAAACTGTGCAAACTCTAATACGGAAAGGATATGATGGAGCGAAGTTTGCAATCACTGTTCGCATTGTACTTCATTTACATGCGGAGATACATTTAGTTGTACGTTTGCTGAATGTGTTTTCAGCACTACAACCTTCATAATGTATCTATAACCACTGTTATTGCATCTCACACGGAGGAATCCATCAAAGCCGCATAAACATATATATATATATATATATATATATATATATATATATATATATATATATATATATAATAACATAAATTAATCCTTAGTATTGATGTGATGAATCGATGGGCAACAATTAAAAAAGAAGGTATGAAATAGCCAAGATAGGGCGAATTTTCAAACGCGTTTGGATATGAAGTCACCGTCTCGTTTTGAAGTAGCGGTTATCCTCATCACAGCACCAGTTTGCACAACATCAACACTAATGAAAAATACAACCTTTGAATTATTCAAGCCGTCGGAAAGGTTTAATAATTGTTTTAAATAAAGCCAAAGTGATTTTTTGAAAAGAATATACCACTCTTATCCTATTAGTCATAGGAAGTTAAATTTTTCATTCCAGTTTACGAAAAATCTCCACCTTTCGGAATATCTAAACTAGAAACAATAGGTGAGGCTACATTACTTATTTATAAAGAAAAATTACCATTGTTTAAAAAAAAAGTAAGTCTATATGAAAGAATCAACATATCAATAATATTTCGTAAAAATATAAGGTTTTAAGAGTAAAACGCAGTTTCGCTTATGTCAAAAAATATGTTATTTTCTCATCATAAGTGAATAAAAAAAACTTTGCATAAACAAATTAATGTATCTTAACAAAATGAATCGCGCAATAACTCAGATTGTAGGTTTTCACATTACATCTTATTATTTACACAAAGTTTTTTTGTCTAAAATCAGTACCAGAGTTTCTAAAATTGAAAACCCCCTTGGTAACTTCCAGTAGTCGGTTACCTCTTACCCAAAAATGTCTGAATAACGTCGGGCTATTTTTCTACAGATTATACTATAGGTATTTATTAATAAATCTTAGGTTGACCGTAGTCTACTCAAGTTAATGGCTATTGTCTCATAAAAAATGTTTTTATTTTGTTTTATTCTACATATATTAATGATTAACTTCTGTAGCTTTTACATGGATAGTTTTGCCAATGAATAGAATTAACTGTAACCATGCAAAAACTGTGTATTCCCACGACCGGCGGTCTCGATCGCGGCCGCATCAGTAGTCATTAGGCCCCCATAGCGTGGGAAAAAACCGGTGACCTTGAAAGGTGGGCGTGGTCACATGGTCGCGTGCCATGAGATGACGTAATGGGTGTGGTCGGTTGGTCGCGTGCCATGAGATGACGTAATGGGTGTGGTGGGGGGTGGTCGCGTGCCATTATGCGTGGGTGTGGTCTTGTGGCACGTGCCATGAGATGACGTAATACTTCAATTAAACTAGTAGGTACTGGATACCTTGGTATATCGTATTTTTATTAATTAATTAAATAATTCCCTATATAAATGTCACCTGTCATATGTCACCTGTCAAAGTCATATGACCTACCATCTGTCATATGTCACCTGTCAAAGTCACATGACCTACCATCTATCACATTGCAAATGGCAAATGCAAAGGTTCAAACTGATAAAATCTTAAATTAATCATTATACCGAATGTATAATAATTAAAATAGGATTATTAACAGTAAATAGATTCAATGTATTTTATGACATTTATAAGATAAGACCTTAACGAGGTGTCAGGCGAGAACTGATCCCTTAAGTCACACCCCATTTTCGATTTTATGAATAAAATTTAAAGCAAAAACCATTAAACCGTAGATTTATTTAAGACCCTTTTTTATTACATTCAAAATATTGCAATTATAATTATACAATTTAAATCAGAGTAACTTTATTGCATTTTCAGTCTTTTATATCCATAAGGTTCTGAGCTGCCGTCAGGTAAAAATTTTCTCTTGGTTGAATTTGGTTTATATAATTTGATTTCTGTGCAAGTTGTTACCAGGTGCTCCTTGGTTCGGCGAATGTTCTTGGAAACAATTGGTACTGGATCGGACTTTTGAAGAACCATATTCTTTATGGAGTCAAAATTAATAAGTTTTGCTGCTTCATAGTTTAGAGAAATCCCCTTAACTTTGCAAACAACCTCTTCTCTATTATTTTTCGTAGAAAAAACTTTAAAAGCATAATTCTTAGGGCCACCAGATACAAAGTTGTTGATATACGAATCAGGTCCGTAATTTTCCAATTCATCGGTCATATCTCCAATAAACTGTCCAGTGGATATGTCGATTTCGTTGTCATTTCTTGTGGTATAAATAACTGAGTCTGTATCATAATATAAAACTCTGCTACCGAGCTGATCCAGATAGTCATATAATTTAAGTCTTGCCTGTGCCGTGACATAGGCAGCTATTGCCACGTTAACCGTAGGTAAAGGGTTAAATGCTTCTTCTTTATACTCGTAATTGACAATAAGGGTATTTTCATTAACAGGAAGAATACCATTAACGTAAATTGCTGCATTTGTAAACATTGCATAAAACTCTGCAGAATCATTAATAATTTTCGTTTTTGGTTGGTTTTCTCTCTGTCCAAATTTTCCCCAGAAGCTATTAAGCATTAATTTTGCCAAAGACCTGAGACCAGGATTGTCTAATACCTTATTGTAGTCTAATTGAACATCTTCTTTCTCGAAAAATTCCTGAATATATTTGTTCTTTTCTTCTTCCGTTTTACAATTTTTAGGCCAATCGGAAGACTCTTGTTTTATTTTAATAAACTTATTCATCATAGCTGTGAACAATCCCTCCTGTTCAAGTTTTTGTTTACTAAAACGTTCAGTCTTATACTGCCAAATTTCGTAAATGTCTAAAAGTGTATAACCTTTCTCTATAGCCTTCGCTACTTCATCAATTACCCAAGTTCCAGAAAGTGCTCGGTCTTCATCGTTATGGGTACATTCGTATCGATTCATATTTTGCCCACATTCTTGACAGAGAACAAACATTAATTTATTGTTCATTTTCAGGGGCAAAACGGGATGATAGAGCTCACTTGGAGGAAGAATCTTACATTTTATAACGCCGTCTGTTTTATTTAGATTTAACTTTCTACACTCTTCTCCTACCCAAATTTTCGGATGACCAGTTGGAAATTTGCCATATTTACAAATATAAGGATACAAAGAACAGACATCAGCATATTTAATTTTTTCCCCATCTTTAGCCTCATAATATTCCCAGACATTTCCAGTTCTACCACCATAAAAGGCATCTCTAGGATTTAAAGGAATAGAATTAATTAGAGGATGTGTTTTGGTGTAACTTTCAATCTCGGGATTGTCTTGTAGCTGTTTTCTAAATTCACATTCCCACATTTCATTTACTACATAACCGAAACTTTTTAATCTTTCAGTTTTTGTCACAGTTGCTTCATATCTTAAATTTAGAGTTTGTGTTGGATCTTCAAACAAAGGATCATTTCTACCATTTGGATGACATTTTAGACACCCATGATAATAACATCCGTGAAATTCGAAAATTTCATTTGTTTCCGGACAAAAACCATCAACTTTTACTCCATGCAAAATAACTTCTTGATCTTTCGCAGCATGTATAATATTTATTTGCTTTTGATTTTCCATACAGATTATCCACTGAATTCCAATTTTACTTTGATTATCCCTCCATCTATATCCGTTTTTGGGAATTATTCCTATTGTGTTAGGTCTTAGGAAATTTCTTCGAAATACCTTGTTACAAGCGGATGCAATGGTAGTGGCTTCACTAAAGGGACATACATTCGTAGTTGTCAATAGTTGCTCTCTAAATTTTAGGCAAGCTCTGGTTAGAATTTCTACGTCTGAAACACAGTAGTCAACTAGCTCTTTCTGCATATCAAATTGATCATTTTTGTGCTCTTCATTCCATTTTATAAACTTTTCTCTGTCTTCAGTCTTCATACTGTCTGGACTATAGTACTCGATTGACGGTAAAGATCCAATATAATTTTGGTTTGCTTTTGTGTTAAACAAATGTGGAAAATAGCCTTTCTTAAAATCATCTCCTAGTCCGAAAGCTTTTGGTAACTTACTAAGAGGCATAGGAAAATAATTTAGACTGTCTATAAACTTAATATTATCAATTAGCTTCATGATTATTTTTGTTCCTCTCATAATTAATTCTGGTGTTAAATCTGTTTTTGTCAAAATGTGGTTTAAAATAAATTGGTGGTCGAAGGCTTGACCATTGTGTGCAATTATCACCACATTTTTAAACTTTTTTCTTATTTCTAATAAATGTTGGATAAATGTTCCGGTGGGATCTTCTTCTTCTTTTATTATTTTGGATCGATATCCACATTTTTGACAAAAATAAAGATTTGCCTCATCTATACATTTATCACAACACTGTTTATATACACAAAGATTGACCTGATGTAAAAGCGAACCGTTGGTTAAAACCTTTTCCTGTCGGGTTTCCAAATCATAAAATACAAAGAGTACATCCTCTGTTTTAGGTTTGCCTTGATCTTTTTGAATATAGCAGGAATGATTGTTAGGGACATGAGATTTGCATATTTTACAAAAAATTTCTCCGCATATATGTTGCCTCGAATGTTTTATGACTTTGAAGCAATTTTCGCAGCACCTAATTTCAGTACAAACAGTAGATTTTTTCCACGAACCAACCTTTAAGTGATTATCATAACAATTTTGACCTCTAAAATGTCTATGACAACTCTCACATTTAATTTTAACTTGATTAGAAGCACATTTTGGAGACTGAAAACAACCTGGACACGTACCTCCACACCTGTGAGCATTTTTGTTATTGGACGCAACGTGACAGTCTTCACAATAATATCGACATGTAAAGGTAGCTGTCAAAGATAATATAACATTAAAATGACCATTGTGGTGTAACAAATTAAGTTTTTTATAGCCTTCACTTGCACCTTCAAAAATGACATCTCTTCCTTTAGTTCCATATTTATAAACGACAATTTTATAATCTTTCAAATATTGTTGGAATTTCTGCAGTTCAAGAATTCCAGATCCTGTATCGGTAATAATTACTTCGGCATTTGTCAACAATATCATAGCTCTACTTGTTTGTACTTTTCCGGTATCTTTTTTCACTTTATCAAATTCAGGGTCTTTTTCAACTTTTGCCATAGCCACTACCAAAGCTCGAGGTAAACAGAGGTTGTCCTTGTTCTTAATTACAATGAGACCTCGTCGTCTATTACACTCCTCTTCAAAGGTGTTAAATTTCATCACTCTTCCTCTTCCTGTCGGTGGTCGAACTGATGTTACGCTTAGACAAAAAGAATCCGTGTTAAGGCCGGTCGAGTTGGATTGATAGATGCTGCTGATAACATCCCAAACATCTTCAAAGTTTACCTGCTCTGCAGGTCTGAAACGAATCCAACCTTCTCCTCGGTTAAAGTCTTTTGAGCAAAAACTAAAACCAACCTGGTCTTGAGGTTCTATCTCTTGTGTGGCTTTCTGGATAACTTGATTTATCGCATCTTTCACCCAACCAACAGGTTCAGTATCTTCAGGCACAGGCTTTAACTTAAATTCTAGAGTACGACCAGTAAGATTATACCTTCGTACTCTATTGATGTAATCATTAACGATGACAAATTTATCCATTATTCTTAAGTTCAGCACACCTTCACTCTGTAACGATCAACGTTGGAATGACTCGTCTTACCAAAAATGGAACCTAATAAAATAACTGCAACAAAAAGTTAGTTTTCAACAATATGGTAAAAATAGAATGTTGTGTGGGAGCCAGGGCTCACATGTGATCTTTTTGATATTATTTTAAATGTATTAAAGCAACTATATGAAAAACAAAATTAAACCTGTACAAATATACTGACATATCAGTAAAAAATCAATCCTTACCAAAACTAAAGAAAGATGTAAAAAATTATTCCAAACTATTACACTTGTTGTCGTTATGGCACTTTAGCGTGTTATAAAAACCCAAACTAAGCAACGTTGAAGAAAAAATTGCAAAAGATTCTTAAATTAAAAGCTTGTTTTCGTCACGATTGCAACAGCAGCACTATTACAAAAACGAATGGGTTATCTGTAAATATTAATAAGAGTCAATAATAAATTAATATGGATTACCGGGGAATAATAATAAGATAGCTTTAAGAATTTTAGTACTGGTTACTAAATACATAATTATTGAATTTTCAAATGTCCAATCTAGCTAGTTAGTAAGTAGCAGTAAAATTTCCTTATATTTTTCTAAATCACTAGCGGAATAACTACCAGGTTGTCAATGTGTTAGCAGACTCCATAAAGCATCAATTAAAGTAAAGCGTTTTATTTCAGTTATAGAAATTATCAATCTACACTTGAAAAGATTGAAAGTATTAGTGATACAGAGCATGATGACAAGGGCTTTGGAACTTTTATTAATAAATAGGTGATTATTTAAATAATAATAATAGTTTTATATTCCTAGCTAAGCAGACAGATAGGCTGTTATTTATTTTAGAAAATATTACTTTTACCCCTTCACCCCTCAAGGGTATCACCCACTTATACAATCATTCAATAAATACCATACATAAAGTACACTAATTTACAACAATTTTAAGGACATAACAAAAAACTTCACACTCTCTGACACCGCGGCATTACTTTTAAAAGAGAATCCCTTTAATACCACTAATTATTAATCAAAAAATTGAACTTATCAGACTATCCCTGATAAGCACTCCAGAAACTACACGCACTACTGAAGAAAATTCTTCCACAGTCCTCTTTGTTATATACCACAACAATTATGAAATGGGTGAGCCGAATAAAAACGAATACACCCGACTAGAAAATAGGAAATACGAAATAGCCTCAGGGCCCCTAACGCAAGAGGGTATGATACCCTTTGTGGTGGAGGGTTGAAAGTGGTGCGATCAAAAAAAAAGATCTCCAAACTCAACAAAGGGGCGTGGGGGAGGGTTTTCGTTTATTTTTTGATAAAATAAGCCGTTTTTAAGATATTACCAAAAATAGATTTTTTCCTTTATAAAAATTGAAATATCTCCACAACGGCACATTTTATCAAAAAAAAATAAACGAAAATGTCTTCCCTAAGAAGTTCTCGCCGAGTTTGGTGGTCTCTTTTTAGAAAATATTACTTTCACCCCTTCACCCTCAAGGGTATCACCCCTTATAAAATCATTCATTAAATAACATACATAAAGTATACTAATTTACAACAATTTTTATGGACATAACAATAACCTCACACTCTCTGACACCACTAATTCTTAATCAGAAAAATTGAACTTATCAGACTATGCCTGATAAGCACTCCAGAAACTACACGCACTACTGAAGAAAATTCTTCCACAGCCCTTTTTGTTATATACCACAACAATTATGAAATGGGTGAGCCGAATAAAAACGAATACACCCGACTAGAAAATAAGAAATACGAAATAGCCTCAGGGCACCTAACGCAAGAGGGTATGATACCCTTTGCGGTGGAGGGTTGAAAGTGGTGCGATCTAAAAGAAGATCTCCAAACTCGACAAGGGGGAGTGGGGGAGATTTTTTCGTTTATTTTTTTGATAAAATGTGCCGTTGTGAAGATATTTCAATTTTTAATTTTTTATAAAGGAAAAAATCTGTTTTTGGTAATATCTTAAAAACGGTACATTTTATCAAAAAAATAAATGAAAAAATCTCCCCGACGTCCCCTTGTCGAGTTTGGAGATCTTCTTTTAGATCGCACCACTTTCAACCCTCCACCGCAAAGGGTATCACCCCCCCTTATACAATCATTCATAAATACCATACATAAAGTATTCTAATTTACAACAATTTGTATGGACATAACAATAACCTCACATTCTCTGACACCGCGAATTTTACTTTTTAAAGAGAATCCCCTTTAACACCGCTAATTATTAATCAAAAAAATGAACTTATCAGACTATCCCTGATAAGCACTCCAGAAACTACACGCACTACTGAAGAAAATTCTTCCACAGCCCTTTTTGTTATATACCACAACAATTATGAAATGGGTGAGCCGAATAAAAACGAATACACCCGACTAGAAAATAGGAAATACGAAATAGCCTCAGGGCACCTAACGCAAGAGGGTATGATACCCTTTGCGGTGGAGGGTTGAAAGTGGTGCGATCTAAAAGAAGATCTCCAAACTCGACAAGGGGGAGTGGGGGAGATTTTTTCGTTTATTTTTTTGATAAAATGTACCGTTGTGGAGATATTTCAATTTTTTATAAAGGAAAAATCTATTTTTGATAATATCTCCACAACGGCACATTTTATCAAAAAATAAACGAAAAAATCTCCCCCACACTCCCTCGCCGAGTTTGGAGATCTTCTTTTAGATCGCACCACTTTCAACCCTCCACCGCAAAGGGTATCACCCCCTTATACAACCATTCATAAATACCATACATACATAAAGTATTTTAATTTACAACAATTTTTATGGACATAACAATAACCTCACACTCTCTGACACAGCGAATTTTACTTTTTAAAGAGAATCCTTTTAACACCACTAATTCTTAATCAAAAATTGAACTTACCAGACTATCCCTGTTAAGTACTCCAGAAACTACACGCACTACTGAAGAAAATTCTTACACAGCCCTCTTTGTTATATACCACAACAATTATGAAATGGATGAGCCGAATAAAAACGAATACACCCGACTAGAAAATAGGAAATACGAAATAGCATCTGGGCACCTAATGCAAGAGGGAATGATACCCTTTGCGGTGGAGGGTTGAAAGTGGTGCGATCTAAAAGAAGATCTCCAAACTCGACAGGAGAGCGTGGAGGAGATTTTTTCATTTATTTTTTTTGATAAAATGCACCGTTTTTAAGATATTATCAAAAATAGATTTTTTCCTTTATAAAAAATTAAAAAATTGAAATATCTCCACAACGGCACATTTTATAGAAAAATAAACGAAAATGTCTCCTCAAAGAAGTTCTCGCCGAGTTTGGTGGTCTCTTTTGAGAAAATATTACTTTCACCCCCTTCACCCTCAAGGGTATCACCCCCTTACACAATCATTCAGTAAATACCATACATAAAGTATACTAATTTACAACAATTTTTATGGACATAATAAAAACCTCACACTCTCTGACACAGCGAATTTTACTTTTAAAAGGGAATCCCTTTAACACCACTAATTATTAATCAAAAAAATTGAACTTATCAGACTATCCCTGTTAAAAACTCCAGAAACTACACACACTACTAAAGAAAATTCTTCCACAGCCCACTTTGTTATATACCACAACAATTATGAAATGGGTGAGCCGAATAAAAACGAATACACCCGACTAGAAAATAGGAAATACGAAATAGCATCTGGGTACCTAACGCAAGAGGGTATGATACCCTTTGCGGTGGAGGGTTAAAAGTGGTGCGATCTAAAAGAAGATCTCCAAACTCGACAAGGGGGAGTGGGGGAGATTTTTTCATTTATTTTTTTAAAAAAATGCACCGTTTTTAAGATATTACCAAAAATAGATTTTTTCCTTTATAAAAAATTAAAAAATTGAAATATTTCCACAACGGCACATTTTATAGAAAAAATAAACGAAAATGTCTCCTCAAAGAAGTCCTCGCCGAGTTTGGTGGTCTATTTTTAGAAAATATTACTTTCACCCCTTTACCTCTTAAGCGTATCATCCCCTTATTATAATCATTCAGTAAATACCGTACATAAAGTATTCTAATTTACAACAATTTTTATGAAATTAATAAAAATCATCTTCGACACCAAGAATTTTTCTTTAAATGACAACCCCTCCAACATCACTAATATTTATTAAGGACTTACCAAACTATCCCCGATGAACACTCGGAGAAACTATGCACACTACTGAAGAAAATTCTTCGGCAGCCCTCCTTTTGTATACTCGGCAACGTAACGAAATGGGGGGGGGGGGTATTAGTTTTTCTTTCCCGAATAACTAATACCCCCCCCCCATTTCGTTACGTTGCCGAGTATACAAAAGGAGGGCTGCCGAAGAATTTTCTTCAGTAGTGTGCATAGTTTCTCCGAGTGTTCATCGGGGATAGTTTGGTAAGTCCTTAATAAATATTAGTGATGTTGGAGGGGTTGTCATTTAAAGAAAAATTCTTGGTGTCGAAGATGATTTTTATTAATTTCATAAAAATTGTTGTAAATTAGAATACTTTATGTACGGTATTTACTGAATGATTATAATAAGGGGATGATACGCTTAAGAGGTAAAGGGGTGAAAGTAATATTTTCTAAAAATAGACCACCAAACTCGGCGAGGACTTCTTTGAGGAGACATTTTCGTTTATTTTTTCTATAAAATGTGCCGTTGTGGAAATATTTCAATTTTTTAATTTTTTATAAAGGAAAAAATCTATTTTTGGTAATATCTTAAAAACGGTGCATTTTTTTAAAAAAATAAATGAAAAAATCTCCCCCACTCCTCCTTGTCGAGTTTGGAGATCTTCTTTTAGATCGCACCACTTTTAACCCTCCACCGCAAAGGGTATCATACCCTCTTGCGTTAGGTACCCAGATGCTATTTCGTATTTCCTATTTTCTAGTCGGGTGTATTCGTTTTTATTCGGCTCACCCATTTCATAATTGTTGTGGTATATAACAAAGTGGGCTGTGGAAGAATTTTCTTTAGTAGTGTGTGTAGTTTCTGGAGTTTTTAACAGGGATAGTCTGATAAGTTCAATTTTTTTGATTAATAATTAGTGGTGTTAAAGGGATTCCCTTTTAAAAGTAAAATTCGCTGTGTCAGAGAGTGTGAGGTTTTTATTATGTCCATAAAAATTGTTGTAAATTAGTATACTTTATGTATGGTATTTACTGAATGATTGTGTAAGGGGGTGATACCCTTGAGGGTGAAGGGGGTGAAAGTAATATTTTCTCAAAAGAGACCACCAAACTCGGCGAGAACTTCTTTGAGGAGACATTTTCGTTTATTTTTCTATAAAATGTGCCGTTGTGGAGATATTTCAATTTTTTAATTTTTTATAAAGGAAAAAATCTATTTTTGATAATATCTTAAAAACGGTGCATTTTATCAAAAAAAATAAATGAAAAAATCTCCTCCACGCTCTCCTGTCGAGTTTGGAGATCTTCTTTTAGATCGCACCACTTTCAACCCTCCACCGCAAAGGGTATCATTCCCTCTTGCATTAGGTGCCCAGATGCTATTTCGTATTTCCTATTTTCTAGTCGGGTGTATTCGTTTTTATTCGGCTCACCCATTTCATAATTGTTGTGGTATATAACAAAGAGGGCTGTGTAAGAATTTTCTTCAGTAGTGCGTGTAGTTTCTGGAGTACTTAACAGGGATAGTCTGGTAAGTTCAATTTTTGATTAAGAATTAGTGGTGTTAAAAGGATTCTCTTTAAAAAGTAAAATTCGCTGTGTCAGAGAGTGTGAGGTTATTGTTATGTCCATAAAAATTGTTGTAAATTAAAATACTTTATGTATGTATGGTATTTATGAATGGTTGTATAAGGGGGTGATACCCTTTGCGGTGGAGGGTTGAAAGTGGTGCGATCTAAAAGAAGATCTCCAAACTCGGCGAGGGAGTGTGGGGGAGATTTTTTCGTTTATTTTTTGATAAAATGTGCCGTTGTGGAGATATTATCAAAAATAGATTTTTCCTTTATAAAAAATTGAAATATCTCCACAACGGTACATTTTATCAAAAAAATAAACGAAAAAATCTCCCCCACTCCCCCTTGTCGAGTTTGGAGATCTTCTTTTAGATCGCACCACTTTCAACCCTCCACCGCAAAGGGTATCATACCCTCTTGCGTTAGGTGCCCTGAGGCTATTTCGTATTTCCTATTTTCTAGTCGGGTGTATTCGTTTTTATTCGGCTCACCCATTTCATAATTGTTGTGGTATATAACAAAAAGGGCTGTGGAAGAATTTTCTTCAGTAGTGCGTGTAGTTTCTGGAGTGCTTATCAGGGATAGTCTGATAAGTTCATTTTTTTGATTAATAATTAGCGGTGTTAAAGGGGATTCTCTTTAAAAAGTAAAATTCGCGGTGTCAGAGAATGTGAGGTTATTGTTATGTCCATACAAATTGTTGTAAATTAGAATACTTTATGTATGGTATTTATGAATGATTGTATAAGGGGGGGTGATACCCTTTGCGGTGGAGGGTTGAAAGTGGTGCGATCTAAAAGAAGATCTCCAAACTCGACAAGGGGACGTCGGGGAGATTTTTTCATTTATTTTTTTGATAAAATGTACCGTTTTTAAGATATTACCAAAAACAGATTTTTTCCTTTATAAAAAATTAAAAATTGAAATATCTTCACAACGGCACATTTTATCAAAAAAATAAACGAAAAAATCTCCCCCACTTCCCCTTGTCGAGTTTGGAGATCTTCTTTTAGATCGCACCACTTTCAACCCTCCACCGCAAAGGGTATCATACCCTCTTGCGTTGGGTGCCCTGAGGCTATTTCGTATTTCCTATTTTCTAGTCGGGTGTATTCGTTTTTATTCGGCTCACCCATTTCATAATTGTTGTGGTATATAACAAAAAGGGCTGTGGAAGAATTTTCTTCAGTAGTGCGTGTAGTTTCTGGAGTGCTTATCAGGCATAGTCTGATAAGTTCAATTTTTCTGATTAAGAATTAGTGGTGTCAGAGAGTGTGAGGTTATTGTTATGTCCATAAAAATTGTTGTAAATTAGTATACTTTATGTATGTTATTTAATGAATGATTTTATAAGGGGTGATACCCTTGAGGGTGAAGGGGTGAAAGTAATATTTTCTAAAAAGAGACCACCAAACTCGGCGAGAACTTCTTAGGGAAGACATTTTCGTTTATTTTTTTTTGATAAAATGTGCCGTTGTGGAGATATTTCAATTTTTATAAAGGAAAAAATCTATTTTTGGTAATATCTTAAAAACGGCTTATTTTATCAAAAAATAAACGAAAACCCTCCCCCACGCCCCTTTGTTGAGTTTGGAGATCTTTTTTTTTGATCGCACCACTTTCAACCCTCCACCACAAAGGGTATCATACCCTCTTGCGTTAGGGGCCCTGAGGCTATTTCGTATTTCCTATTTTCTAGTCGGGTGTATTCGTTTTTATTCGGCTCACCCATTTCATAATTGTTGTGGTATATAACAAAGAGGACTGTGGAAGAATTTTCTTCAGTAGTGCGTGTAGTTTCTGGAGTGCTTATCAGGGATAGTCTGATAAGTTCAATTTTTTGATTAATAATTAGTGGTATTAAAGGGATTCTCTTTTAAAAGTAATGCCGCGGTGTCAGAGAGTGTGAAGTTTTTTGTTATGTCCTTAAAATTGTTGTAAATTAGTGTACTTTATGTATGGTATTTATTGAATGATTGTATAAGTGGGTGATACCCTTGAGGGGTGAAGGGGTAAAAGTAATATTTTCTAAAATAAATAACAGCCTATCTGTCTGCTTAGCTAGGAATATAAAACTATTATTATTATTTAAATAATCACCTATTTATTAATAAAAGTTCCAAAGCCCTTGTCATCATGCTCTGTATCACTAATACTTTCAATCTTTTCAAGTGTAGATTGATAATTTCTATAACTGAAATAAAACGCTTTACTTTAATTGATGCTTTATGGAGTCTGCTAACACATTGACAACCTGGTAGTTATTCCGCTAGTGATTTAGAAAAATATAAGGAAATTTTACTGCTACTTACTAACTAGCTAGATTGGACATTTGAAAATTCAATAATTATGTATTTAGTAACCAGTACTAAAATTCTTAAAGCTATCTTATTATTATTCCCCGGTAATCCATATTAATTTATTATTGACTCTTATTAATATTTACAGATAACCCATTCGTTTTTGTAATAGTGCTGCTGTTGCAATCGTGACGAAAACAAGCTTTTAATTTAAGAATCTTTTGCAATTTTTTCTTCAACGTTGCTTAGTTTGGGTTTTTATAACACGCTAAAGTGCCATAACGACAACAAGTGTAATAGTTTGGAATAATTTTTTACATCTTTCTTTAGTTTTGGTAAGGATTGATTTTTTACTGATATGTCAGTATATTTGTACAGGTTTAATTTTGTTTTTCATATAGTTGCTTTAATACATTTAAAATAATATCAAAAAGATCACATGTGAGCCCTGGCTCCCACACAACATTCTATTTTTACCATATTGTTGAAAACTAACTTTTTGTTGCAGTTATTTTATTAGGTTCCATTTTTGGTAAGACGAGTCATTCCAACGTTGATCGTTACAGAGTGAAGGTGTGCTGAACTTAAGAATAATGGATAAATTTGTCATCGTTAATGATTACATCAATAGAGTACGAAGGTATAATCTTACTGGTCGTACTCTAGAATTTAAGTTAAAGCCTGTGCCTGAAGATACTGAACCTGTTGGTTGGGTGAAAGATGCGATAAATCAAGTTATCCAGAAAGCCACACAAGAATTAGAACCTCAAGACCAGGTTGGTTTTAGTTTTTGCTCAAAAGACTTTAACCGAGGAGAAGGTTGGATTCGTTTCAGACCTGCAGAGCAGGTAAACTTTGAAGATGTTTGGGATGTTATCAGCAGCATCTATCAATCCAACTCGACCGGCCTTAACACGGATTCTTTTTGTCTAAGCGTAACATCAGTTCGACCACCGACAGGAAGAGGAAGAGTGATGAAATTTAACACCTTTGAAGAGGAGTGTAATAGACGACGAGGTCTCATTGTAATTAAGAACAAGGACAACCTCTGTTTACCTCGAGCTTTGGTAGTGGCTATGGCAAAAGTTGAAAAAGACCCTGAATTTGATAAAGTGAAAAAAGATACCGGAAAAGTACAAACAAGTAGAGCTATGATATTGTTGACAAATGCCGAAGTAATTATTACCGATACAGGATCTGGAATTCTTGAACTGCAGAAATTCCAACAATATTTGAAAGATTATAAAATTGTCGTTTATAAATATGGAACTAAAGGAAGAGATGTCATTTTTGAAGGTGCAAGTGAAGGCTATAAAAAACTTAATTTGTTACACCACAATGGTCATTTTAATGTTATATTATCTTTGACAGCTACCTTTACATGTCGATATTATTGTGAAGACTGTCACGTTGCGTCCAATAACAAAAATGCTCACAGGTGTGGAGGTACGTGTCCAGGTTGTTTTCAGTCTCCAAAATGTGCTTCTAATCAAGTTAAAATTAAATGTGAGAGTTGTCATAGACATTTTAGAGGTCAAAATTGTTATGATAATCACTTAAAGGTTGGTTCGTGGAAAAAATCTACTGTTTGTACTGAAATTAGGTGCTGCGAAAATTGCTTCAAAGTCATAAAACATTCGAGGCAACATATATGCGGAGAAATTTTTTGTAAAATATGCAAATCTCATGTCCCTAACAATCATTCCTGCTATATTCAAAAAGATCAAGGCAAACCTAAAACAGAGGATGTACTCTTTGTATTTTATGATTTGGAAACCCGACAGGAAAAGGTTTTAACCAACGGTTCGCTTTTACATCAGGTCAATCTTTGTGTATATAAACAGTGTTGTGATAAATGTATAGATGAGGCAAATCTTTATTTTTGTCAAAAATGTGGATATCGATCCAAAATAATAAAAGAAGAAGAAGATCCCACCGGAACATTTATCCAACATTTATTAGAAATAAGAAAAAAGTTTAAAAATGTGGTGATAATTGCACACAATGGTCAAGCCTTCGACCACCAATTTATTTTAAACCACATTTTGACAAAAACAGATTTAACACCAGAATTAATTATGAGAGGAACAAAAATAATCATGAAGCTAATTGATAATATTAAGTTTATAGACAGTCTAAATTATTTTCCTATGCCTCTTAGTAAGTTACCAAAAGCTTTCGGACTAGGAGATGATTTTAAGAAAGGCTATTTTCCACATTTGTTTAACACAAAAGCAAACCAAAATTATATTGGATCTTTACCGTCAATCGAGTACTATAGTCCAGACAGTATGAAGACTGAAGACAGAGAAAAGTTTATAAAATGGAATGAAGAGCACAAAAATGATCAATTTGATATGCAGAAAGAGCTAGTTGACTACTGTGTTTCAGACGTAGAAATTCTAACCAGAGCTTGCCTAAAATTTAGAGAGCAACTATTGACAACTACGAATGTATGTCCCTTTAGTGAAGCCACTACCATTGCATCCGCTTGTAACAAGGTATTTCGAAGAAATTTCCTAAGACCTAACACAATAGGAATAATTCCCAAAAACGGATATAGATGGAGGGATAATCAAAGTAAAATTGGAATTCAGTGGATAATCTGTATGGAAAATCAAAAGCAAATAAATATTATACATGCTGCGAAAGATCAAGAAGTTATTTTGCATGGAGTAAAAGTTGATGGTTTTTGTCCGGAAACAAATGAAATTTTCGAATTTCACGGATGTTATTATCATGGGTGTCTAAAATGTCATCCAAATGGTAGAAATGATCCTTTGTTTGAAGATCCAACACAAACTCTAAATTTAAGATATGAAGCAACTGTGACAAAAACTGAAAGATTAAAAAGTTTCGGTTATGTAGTAAATGAAATGTGGGAATGTGAATTTAGAAAACAGCTACAAGACAATCCCGAGATTGAAAGTTACACCAAAACACATCCTCTAATTAATTCTATTCCTTTAAATCCTAGAGATGCCTTTTATGGTGGTAGAACTGGAAATGTCTGGGAATATTATGAGGCTAAAGATGGGGAAAAAATTAAATATGCTGATGTCTGTTCTTTGTATCCTTATATTTGTAAATATGGCAAATTTCCAACTGGTCATCCGAAAATTTGGGTAGGAGAAGAGTGTAGAAAGTTAAATCTAAATAAAACAGACGGCGTTATAAAATGTAAGATTCTTCCTCCAAGTGAGCTCTATCATCCCGTTTTGCCCCTGAAAATGAACAATAAATTAATGTTTGTTCTCTGTCAAGAATGTGGGCAAAATATGAATCGATACGAATGTACCCATAACGATGAAGACCGAGCACTTTCTGGAACTTGGGTAATTGATGAAGTAGCGAAGGCTATAGAGAAAGGTTATACACTTTTAGACATTTACGAAATTTGGCAGTATAAGACTGAACGTTTTAGTAAACAAAAACTTGAACAGGAGGGATTGTTCACAGCTATGATGAATAAGTTTATTAAAATAAAACAAGAGTCTTCCGATTGGCCTAAAAATTGTAAAACGGAAGAAGAAAAGAACAAATATATTCAGGAATTTTTCGAGAAAGAAGATGTTCAATTAGACTACAATAAGGTATTAGACAATCCTGGTCTCAGGTCTTTGGCAAAATTAATGCTTAATAGCTTCTGGGAAAAATTTGGACAGAGAGAAAACCAACCAAAAACGAAAATTATTAATGATTCTGCAGAGTTTTATGCAATGTTTACAAATGCAGCAATTTACGTTAATGGTATTCTTCCTGTTAATGAAAATACCCTTATTGTCAATTACGAGTATAAAGAAGAAGCATTTAACCCTTTACCTACGGTTAACGTGGCAATAGCTGCCTATGTCACGGCACAGGCAAGACTTAAATTATATGACTATCTGGATCAGCTCGGTAGCAGAGTTTTATATTATGATACAGACTCAGTTATTTATACCACAAGAAATGACAACGAAATCGACATATCCACTGGACAGTTTATTGGAGATATGACCGATGAATTGGAAAATTACGGACCTGATTCGTATATCAACAACTTTGTATCTGGTGGCCCTAAGAATTATGCTTTTAAAGTTTTTTCTACGAAAAATAATAGAGAAGAGGTTGTTTGCAAAGTTAAGGGGATTTCTCTAAACTATGAAGCAGCAAAACTTATTAATTTTGACTCCATAAAGAATATGGTTCTTCAAAAGTCCGATCCAGTACCAATTGTTTCCAAGAACATTCGCCGAACCAAGGAGCACCTGGTAACAACTTGCACAGAAATCAAATTATATAAACCAAATTCAACCAAGAGAAAATTTTTACCTGACGGCAGCTCAGAACCTTATGGATATAAAAGACTGAAAATGCAATAAAGTTACTCTGATTTAAATTGTATAATTATAATTGCAATATTTTGAATGTAATAAAAAAGGGTCTTAAATAAATCTACGGTTTAATGGTTTTTGCTTTAAATTTTATTCATAAAATCGAAAATGGGGTGTGACTTAAGGGATCAGTTCTCGCCTGACACCTCGTTAAGGTCTTATCTTATAAATGTCATAAAATACATTGAATCTATTTACTGTTAATAATCCTATTTTAATTATTATACATTCGGTATAATGATTAATTTAAGATTTTATCAGTTTGAACCTTTGCATTTGCCATTTGCAATGTGATAGATGGTAGGTCATGTGACTTTGACAGGTGACATATGACAGATGGTAGGTCATATGACTTTGACAGGTGACATATGACAGGTGACATTTATATAGGGAATTATTTAATTAATTAATAAAAATACGATATACCAAGGTATCCAGTACCTACTAGTTTAATTGAAGTATTACGTCATCTCATGGCACGTGCCACAAGACCACACCCACGCATAATGGCACGCGACCACCCCCCACCACACCCATTACGTCATCTCATGGCACGCGACCAACCGACCACACCCATTACGTCATCTCATGGCACGCGACCATGTGACCACGCCCACCTTTCAAGGTCACCGGTTTTTTCCCACGCTATGGGGGCCTAATGACTACTCGCATCCATAAATAAAACAGCCTTTCTCCGTTCTCCCCATGCATCATGGCATCAGGTTGAGAGCGAACGTGCTTTGCGCACGCATTTAGCTTGACGCCAGAAGGAAGGTGAACGAATTGGTAGTTAGGGTTTGGTTTTGTTCAAGCAAGCGTTTTAAAAATACATTTACACAGTGTATATTGTCATTCAAATGTTTAATATATAAATTGTTTTTATATTTACTATGAATTAATATATTTTTTAAACTATTAAAATGACAGACAGTCGTTACTGGCCTAAGGAAACAATTGAACAATTTATAAGTTTATATAGATCATGCACGGCTCTGTGGAAAATAGATTCCAAGGAATATAAAAGTCAATATTTAAAAAATTGTGCATATGAAAAACTCATAAGATTTTGTAGAGAAAAAGTGAATCCAGAAGCCAACAGAGATTTTGTTGCGAAACGAATTCAAGGATTACGCGGATCATTTCGCAAAGAAGCGAAAAAAGCTGAGACGGCAGGAAGAAAGCCTACATTATGGTATTACGATTTGCTGTTATTTACTAAAGAACAGGATGAAAATGCCGGAAACCCTAGTCAGCAAGCAGAAGAGGCAGCGTTGGATAATTTGGATGTAAGTGTGTAGCCCTATTTTTATGTCTTTTATTCTTTTTCGCAATGCGATGCACCAAAGTATTTCGAGATGAGATGTTCTAATGAATTTACAGTCATTCTTCAAAATGGGTTTAAGAGGTTGTCTAAAATAAAAATTATCATTAACTTGCCTTAGAAAAAGTAATATTCAATTTTATTGTTTTTGTGTTTACCAATATCATAATATTATTTTTTTTCTAATTTGGTATGAATTTCCGTTGTTGCTGATGAAATCCTACTGACCTTTGTACAAGAACTTTTGAAAATTTAAAAAATTTAGCAATGCTATATAGTACAGTTATATATTATAAAAATATGCTTCTTTTATGAAAAACCTTCATATTTATCCAACTTTGCTTAAACATTTGTTTATTTATTCTGTTTTGAGATCCTATTTATTAGTTTACGTTTATTGTTGTCTTTAATGTAGGGGAAGCCGGGGTTGCAAGAGCCGATTTTTAAATAACACGAAAAAACTGAGAAAAATAAGATCTGATTTCCAGGACCTATGGACATGTATGTGCAGAATTTATTTTAGTTTTAAACTGTATGATTATTTGACTTAAGTTGAAAATATCTCTTGTTCAGAAACATCTTTCTCTTCTTACTAGTATCAAAGAGCCAAGCCTCATTTATTTTAAAAAAGCACATAATATTTCTGTTATTCACAAACTATCAACCATAAGGGAAATAATGAAAAATAGTAACCAAAGATTTTAAAGAGTTTTAAAAAAACTTCCATTCATTATAAAATTAACTTTAATCGAGAGTCATCAAATCAGAACGGATTTTTAAACATTAAACAACTTTCATAGACTTCAGTATTTTATATAAATTATAACATTGAGATTAATCAACTAATAATTATTTTACATTAGTAATCTAAGTCTTTATCTAGCCTCATAGAATCAACTGTAGCAATAATTATATTACTATTCAAAATCTTCATCGTTTACGTTCGATTCTTAGCATTTTAAATGTGTCCATTCCTTCACAAGATTTATCAATCAATTGTTCTTTTAGATGTATATTGGAATAGGAATCACAACAAATTATACAAAACCATTCCAATCAATTTTATTATCACTTCCAGAATCATCGTTTTGAAGAACTCTCTGTTTTACCAGTTCTATACCATTCTTTGATTGAAGTTTCACTTTATCTTTTACCTTGATCATTCCCTTAACCTTTTCTTTAACCTTTCTTTTGGGCACTTCGTTTTCCTCAATCTTACTCTTGCCCTTGTGTCTTTCGTTTCAGGCACATCTGTAAATATTTTCAACCACATTAATGTCGACGTGTGAATAGTTATCGAGTAGCAATAGTACTGGATCCTCTGAAATAAGTTTCTTATGCTTAATTAGGTGATCCAGAACTCAGTTGCAGTCATCTATTCGAAGCTTTTACATGCTCCAATGCTCTCAGAGGGGGTCCATCACATATAAATAGATCCTTGTACGAGGGCGGTCCGATAGGTACTTAGCCTCACCGCCCGATGGTGCCACTATCGCAAGAAAGATTTACTATCGTGTAGTATATTCTCGTAGACGGCTACTGTCAAAATTTCAGCCGAATTGGACTCACAGTTTTGTTTTGACCGCGTGTGGAAGCGGGCATGTCCGCGAATTTTAGAAAAATGGAAAAAGAGCAATATCGGTCGGTGATTCGATTCTTGTTTTTGGAAGGGAAATCGCGCAGCGAAATCAAAGAGCGCTTGGATGCGGTGTACGGTGACTTTTCTCCTTCGATGGCGATCGTCAAAAATTGGTTTAACGAATTTCAACTTGGTCGCACATCGGTTTTTGATGAGCACAAGCTGAACTAAAGTTATATTTTATTCAGTTTTGATAGAGTGGTGTCTCCTGCTTTGGTTAAGTTCCATTTTCTTGATGGCAGTAATTTGTGTTTCACACTAACCTGTTAAAAGATGATGCGCGTCCTGAATTTGTCTCTTCGAAAGTTCTTGTGGATGAAGTTGGATTTGTTTTCATGAAGCCCGTCAACCAATCAGCTCTAGCTTCTTGTTTTTTAAGCCATAAGGGTGGAATGTTCGACATATCAAACCTTACATATTTTAACAAATATTCAGTCAATGCCCTCTCGCAATCTAAGTGAAAAACTTGTCTTAAATCATAGCCTACACTAGGTGTAGCACCAGCTTTTAAATTTTTGACAAAACAAAATAATATCATATAACAGCATCAGCTGTCGGCTGCAACAGTTCAACTGAGGTCATGAGGTCTGTTTTCTTTTCATAGTTTCTCATCCTAAAATAATGTTTACTGATATTATTGGCTGCTTCATCATAAGGTGCGTTGTTTAGCGACACAACTAGCCCCGAGACCGTGAAACTTTGAGCACCAAATCCCATTTTTTAAAGTTTTCTCGAATTCTAATAAAATACTTAACAAAGGGCTAACAATGATATTATAAAATATTCCCTATAGTTTTTTCAGCAGATAAGTGCAAGTTGCACATAAATATCTATAAAATTAATTGAAATAGACAACACAGCGTCAGTACGAAAACATTTCCGAACGTGACATTTAAGTACGTCCAAGTGAAAACCACTCTTGCTCTATAGTATGAGAGCTTCCGGTGCACTTCATACTTTTTCCTATTTATTTTTGTTTGCGAAGCTATTCGTATTAGAACATCGTACCTCCGGCACTTTGAACCACAGCGTCCCTTACGTTTTAAAATTAATAATTTCTTACCTTTTTAGGAAGACACCAATACAAAACAAGACACACGTTATTGGTCAAAAGATATAATGGAATCATTTATTGATTTATATAAATCTCTTCCAGCCCTTTGGAAAATTAGTTGCGATGAATATAAAAATAAACATCTGAAAACTCAATCATATGAGAAAATGGTGGAATTCTGCCGGAAAAATATTTATTCAGAAGCAGATCGAGATTTTGTTATCAAAAAAATTCAAAGTTTCCGCGGAGTGTTTCGTAAACACTACAATAAAGTCATTGCATCTAGGAGAACTGCTTTAACGGAAGAGGATGTTTATAAACCAGACTTATGGTATTACGACTTGTTGCTGTTTTTAAAGGACCACGAAGAGAGTGATGATAGTAATTATGAAAACTTTTTGTGTGAAAATGTAAGTATTTTACTAAAATTAAGAAATAAATGATATGAATGGAAGGTTTTCGAAAACTATTGATACTCCTCGAATAATAAGAATGAAATATTTTTTGACCATTTTTCTACAAACTGCAGTTTTTTATTCAACTTTTGGGCGTGAACATGAACAATTTGTTTATAAGCACAGAAAATAAGGTACAAATTACGTATCTTCTTTAATAAAAACTAAAATTTGCCTACACTTGACAATGAAAGATATTTTATAAAATCGTAATATCAGATATGGGATATTAACGTAGAAATAAATACAGATAGAATAGAATAAATAAAACATAAAATTTTTATAAAAAAAATTGAACCGAGTTCTAAAAGTGCGCTAAAAAGTGAAAAATAACTATAAATTTCTATATAAAATTGAAATTACCTTACAAAATAGGATTCGCATAAATGATTAACAATACTTTGTTTTCATTTGCTTTCTCACCATAATTTGTATATATTAGTAGTTATTTGTTTCATTTAGAAATAATTTGGCCCCGACTTCAAAAATTTAAATTTCATATAGAAATTTATAGTTATTTTTCACTCTTTAGCGCACTTTTAGAAGTAGGTTCAATTTTTTTTTATAAACATTTTTGTTTTTCGATATTTAGTTTTAAGTTCATGATATCCATAATTTATTTGAACTAAGTACTAATCGAGATTAGTGTACCTCGCAATGACTCCAAGGTGGCAAAAAGTACCCATTTTATCGAAAGTTGTAATCACCCTAAAATGAACCAGTAAAAATTATTTGATCCTTAGAGTTATATAAAAACCGGTGAAATTGTATCAAACAAATATTTAGTCTGTCATAGTAAATCCACTATCTTAAATTTTAAATTAATTTTAGATTGGTAATATAGGCCCCGAAACCTTCCAATATCGATATTTAAAGAACTTGAGACGTAAATTTCTTAGCTCGATACATTTTATAGTGCATATTGAGTGTGTATACGCTCCAAGAACTCCGCAATATCAATTTTAGGCAAAATAGGAAAACTTAAAATTTTTACTCCCTCGCTCCTTTGTCAACCTAATATTGTAAAAAATTAATTTCATATTCGTAATACACTATCCCGAAAATACCCTAATACCAAATCTGATAAAATGCCAATAAGGTAAAATTTTTAACTCACTATATTAAATCCGTCATATTGAATTTCAAAAAAAATAATTCTAACGTCTTAATGTAATCTAAATCTAAACCCTTCAAAGCCCCCTAGTACCAATTTTAGATGAAATCCAGAAATTCAAAATTTCTAGACCGTCATATTGCCTCTGATATATTAGATTTTCTTAAAATAATTTTGTATTCGCTATTTACATCCTTAAAAACGATTCAATCCCACGTTTGATCAAAATCGAAAAATGCAAAATTTTTAGTCCGCCATATTGAATCCTGAAAAAAATACTTTTAAAATCATAACTTACACCCTCAACAATCTCCTGTATCAGTTATGGAGAAAATCGAAAAATGTAAAATTTTTAGGATGCCATGTTGAATCCGCCAGATTGAGTTCTTCAAAAAATATTTTAAATTCGTAATTAACGCTAACAAAAATCCCCCAATTCTGATTTTAGACTAAATCGAGAGATGTAGGACCTTTAATCCGCCATCTTGGATCCGTCATATTTAATTTTTTTTTAAATAATGTCAGATTCATATTGTGCAATTCCAAAAACTGCTCCATATCAATTTTGGAAAAAATCGGACAAAATAAATTTTTTATCCCCCATATTGGATACGCCATATTGAATTTTTTTAAAATAATTTCAGATTCGTTATGTACGACCCCAAAAACTTCCACATACCAATTTTGAAGAAAATCGAACAAATTGATGTTTTTGTCCGCCATATTGAATTTTTTAAAACTAATTTTAGATTCATCGTGTGCAATCCCGAAAACTCCCCAGTACCAATTTTGGAGAAAATCGGACAAAATTGATTTTTTTGTTCGCCAAATTGAAACCGCCATATTGAATTTTATAAAAATATTTTGGATTCGTTATGTGCGATCCCGAAATCTCCCCCATACCAATTTTGGAGAAAATCGGTCAAAATTAAATTTTCTTGTCCGTCATATTGGATCCGCTATATTGAATTTTTTTAAAATAATTTTAGATTCGTTGGGTACACCCCGAAAATTTCCCCATACCAACTTTGTAGAAAATCCGCCAAAATTAATTTTTTTGGCCACCATATTGTCAGCGCCATCTTGGATTTTACTGCACCAATTTTGTCCAAAAAAATATACACCGCAGCAACTTCCTGAACATGACGTAAAAACTTTCATTCAAATCGGTGCCGCCGTTCCGCAGTAATCTGTGTACATACATAAAAAAAAATATTCATACTCGATGAATTGAGAACCTCCTTCTTTTAGAAGTCGGTTAAAAAGGCAAAACAAGTTAAAATGCACCGTAATACCACGTATTGGAAATAAAAAGAAAGATTCACTTTTAAATAAGGAAAATCCTCTAAGAAAAAAGGAATACTAATAATACTTTTAAGAAGGATTATGAGAATGAAAATTTGCTCAAAATTCTGAATAGTTACGAATTTCAAATTTATACAATCTGTTAGTGTTAAGTATGTTGACCTTGGAACCAGATATGGCAAATTATCCTTCAAGCCACGATGGTAAATCAAAAGCAGCAAAACAAAGAAATTAAACAATCCAATTTAAACCAAATATTTTTAAAAGATACAACTATAGCAACACCTGACAATACCTTCACACATGGCGCTATCGTCACGCAACAGATTGTTTCACAATTATCGAATTGTTTGATTACTTTTATTTATATATTTAGATTATATACTTTATAAGTGTTTATTTAATAGCTCAAAGGAATAAAAAAATTCTGAATTATTTAACCCCTAAAACCACCCCTAAGATTCCAACAGAAAAATTTCGTATTTTATTTCCTTGACCTTATAAAATATTACTATATTTACGATAGTTTCATATAAGCATCGATGAATGCTCAGAAGTACGAATGTTTTTTTGGACTTTCCTCATTTTCTTTTGGGGCTGCCCTTTTTCATAAAACCGAATAAAATGTAACCTATTTTCAAATGGAGAATGATACCTTTTCAACAACCTTGAACACATTTTTAAAATCAATTCTTTAGGTCCAGACATTAATTCGACCAAACAAACATAGCTTTAATTTATTTTTTTTTATAAAATTGTTTTCCCACTTAGTTACAAAGGCTACAAATATTTCTTTTTAGGACTTACAAGCAGTACAAGTACCCTTAGATCGAAAAACCTTTACAGAAAATCTTATAAATATATACAGATCATCACCCTGCCTTTGGAAGGTAAGCCACGAGGACTATACAAATAGGTACATAAGAGACCAGACAATACAAAAAATGGTCGCCTATTCAAAAAGAATGTATCCTCATGCAAACCGAGAATATATAATAAGAAAGCTTCAAAGTTTACGAGCAGCGTTCCGAAGAGAACATAAAAAATTCGTAGCTTCAAAAAAGAATGCGTCCTGTGATGATGAAACGTATAGGCCTATTTTATGGTATTATGACTTACTAACATTTATAGAGGGAGAAGAAGACATGGATGACTTCGAGGAACAAAATGAAGATGAGATGGAAAGTTTACAGCACGTTAACAATATTGAGAACCAGGAATTTATTGATATCAAAGAAGAGCCTATTTTTGAGGTAAGTTGTTAATTGGGATGTTGTTCCCATTAAATTTTATAGGAACTTTCTTGGAAAAAGTTTTAGAAAGACATTGTTGCCAAACCATCGCTCTATCAAGAACGTTTATACAAAATCGTTTTTTCCCCTACTTAAATTTTTCGGAATCAGTCAAACAAACTTTATTCCTTATTAACCTTTATGCGTGCCTTTATGTTTGGGTTTCACGTAATACCAAAATTTCTTACACAAATTTAATGAAACTTGTTATAAAAGTTTGCTTTGTTTGAATTATACATGTTTTTTGAAACTGTACAACTTTCCGGAAGATTAGCAAATATTTTGCAGTAGATTAATCACTTTAAAAGTACCTTTTGTATATTTTATATTATTTTCGAAGAAAATACTCGTATTCTTCATCGAATATACTCTTTAAAGTATCGATTGAGTCAGATTTAGATTTATGAAATAAATTTTTGACGTGGCCTCATAAAAAAAGTCCCACGATTTAGGATCGGGTGATATTTGGGTGATCACCCTATTGCCCTTAGTCTACCTATTCATCGCCCCAAAAAATTTTTATTTAAGTACTCTCTTATATAAGTATCATAATTGTATTCAAGTACTCTTTTATACATGTTGCAAACCACAAATTTAGAATTGGTAAGTCAGGATCATTAATATGATCTTCCTAAAAATCTCCTTCCAATTCTCTCTGACTAACTCGTTCCTCATCGCGTTTTCTTGAGTTGTTCATTATATAACTTGGTTTGGCAAATGACCTTCGTCCATACGTTGCACATGTTCATACGTATTCTATTATTTCTGATCTTTTACATTATTTATTTTCCTACAACTCGTTCCCAGAAATCCATCTCAGTGGCTTGTAAAATTCATTCTTTGTACACAGTACAGTTAGCAAATTAGATTCAAAAATATAATTAAAATAAAATCTTTTCAAGCAGTTAAAAAAAAACTATATAGACAATTTATTTCCTGCAAATATAACTCTGGTCGCCTCTCCATATGCGTCTCGACCACCTAATCGTCTCATCAATGGAGCTGTAATGAACTTAGAGTAACAACAAACAAGATGTATTTATGTTTTACTTCTTCTTCTTCTTCTTCTACGTTGACTAGGGATATCCCTGTTTGTTATTCTATTTACACCCGCGTTATTCTGCTGATGAAGAGAACCAGCTCTGGGCCCATCTCCTTGGTGGTCGTCCTGGTAATCTTCTTCCTCTTGGTCGTCCATACATACAAACTTTGGCTAGTCTCTCTTCACTCATTCTCTCAACGTATTCTTTCCAACCTCTTTTTCTTTCTTTTGTCCATTTGACCACGTCTTGCACATTTTTCTCTGATTAAGGTATTTGTCAGCCTATCTCTGATTGACGCGTTCAGCATTGATCTCAGTACTTTCATTTCGGTGGTTCTCATTTTCTGTTTTGTCTTCTTAGTGTCTGCTCTTGTTTCCGTAGCATAAGTTAGAATTGGTCATATCATGGTCTTATATATTTTTGTTTTCCCTCTATTCTCATGTATCTGTTTCGAAATATAACATCTCTTAAGCATCCTGCCACTTGTAGGGCTCTTGTATTTTGTGACAGTACTTCTCCAGTAAGGTTACGACAGCTTGTTGTGTCAATGCCTAGGTATTTAAAGTTCATGACTGAATTATGGCATTTTCTATCTGTAGCTTACATCTTCTTGGTTCCTTAGAAATTACCATACACTTTGTTTTATTCGTTGATATCTGCATATTATACTTCTTAGTTGATACGTTAAATAGGTGTGTCAATCTCTGAAGGTCGTCTTCGTTATCTGCGAGTAGGACCGCATCATCCGCGTAGCATATTATATTGATATTGTGTCCGCCCATCTGTTATTCGCGTCTCGGTCTGATGTCCTCTATTATGCGGTCCATTATCAAATTGAATAAGAAGGGGCTTAGCGAGTCTCCCTGCCTTATCCCTTCGTTTATCTTGATGTCTTCGGTTATTATTTTTGTGCTGGAATTTGTGCACAAGTCATCAATTATGTTTATGATCTCCGCTGAAACATTTTTCTGTTTTAGGATGTCCGTTATGTGCTGCTTCTTGATGCGGTCAAATGCTTTTTTTAGGTCAACAAAACATAAGTATGCAGGGTGGTTAAATTCTATTGATTTTTCGATTATTTGTCTCACTATAAATAAGGCATCTGTGGTTCCCCTGTTTTTTCGAAAAACCTGTTGTTCCTCCGAGATCTCTATTTTCTCTTCAAGTTTGTCACGAATAATTGCTGTAAATAGTTTGATGACAGAGTTAAGAAGTGTAATTTCTCTGTAGTTGTCCGGGTTTTTGTGATCACCTTTTTTGTGTACGGGAATTGTATAGCTGGTTTTCAATTTTTGCGGTACTTGCTCTTTAATAATTTTATTAAAAAGCTTTTGTAACTCCTCGGTAAGCATTTGGCCTCTGTATTTCAATAATTCGTTGGTAATTAGATCTAGTCCAGGAGATTTTCTATTCTTTAAATTACGTATTTTATATTCTATTTCTTCCGATGTTACCTGCATTTTTGTAGTGCTCAGATTTATGGATTTTGCTGTTATGCTAGTGTGAATCGTATTTGTATTACCAAATTGTCTTTCAAAGTATGATGTCCATTCTTCCCTTTTGATTTTTTTTCTGTTTCTAAATCATTCTCCATATTCTCTTCTGCGCACCGTATAAGTCATGCTCCACGTCCTTTGTGTATCGCTCCCAGTATTCTTCCTTGCATCTTCTAATCCTCTCGTTTATGTTGTTTCTCGTTTATGTTGTTTCTCGTTTGCTTGTATTTTTGATATTCTTCAGCCGAAGGATTACTTTTGTACTTCAAGAAAGCGTCTTTCTTTATCTTTACTAGTTCTTTTATTTCTTCTGTGAACCACGGTGTTTTACTTACTTACTTACTTACTTGGTTTCTGAAATTTTAATTTTTAAATTTCACACTATTCCGGTAGATGTATAGATATCGATTGATTGGCAGATTTAATATCCTGCTGACATACCTCGGAATTTATATTTTATATAGAGAGCTCCACTGATAAGACAATTAAGTGGTCATAACGCGGAGAAAGGACTAGAGTTATATTTACAAAAAAATAAATCATCTCTGTATTTCTCCTTCAAATGCTTGAAGGAGAATATAGACAACTTGTTAACATACCAATAAAAGATTTATTTTAATTTTAGAACTAATATTTTTTTTGGTAGGATAAATTCAATAATCTCATGTAATTTTGCACAAAAAATGTAAGTAAAAGATAAGAGCCTATGTTACCAAAACTGAAAAATTATTATTTTAGGACGAAGAACATCAAGAATTATTGTGTTTCTCGGTACCTCAAAAAGGTGTAAAAAGAAAATTACAAAACGAAGAACATGATTTTGAATCTTCAATTAGTTCCGGATTTGAATTTTCTTCCACTAATACAGAACCAAATGAATATGAGGCAGTTGGTATAAACGTTACAAAAAAGTTGCAAAGAATGGATCCAACACAGGCCGTTTATGCAGAAGCATTGATTGTAAAAGTTTTAGGTATGGGACTATTAAAAAGACTGAATGGTTGTACTGAAGTCAATGAAAATATAAGCAAGTTTTAAAAAAATTTAAAATTAGTTACCTCATTAAAAGTAGCAATAAATACATAGTTATAGTTTTTTAACTGAATAATAAATTACCATTAAATATTAAAAAAAATTGTATAAATACATAGTTATAATTTTGAACTGAATAATAAATAATCAGTACATATTAAAAATAACTATATTTTTCTTTTCATAAATAATATCTAAGTACGAAGACTTACTATCTATCTATCTATCTATCTATCTATCTATCTATATATATATATATATATATATATATATATATATATATATATATATATATAACTCACTATTAATTTGTGATCCTCTGGGAATCACGTAATAGAGGTAAGAGTTTCAGAGTATCGGGTTGACAAATTTTAAGGAAAATATAGTGCCTCTTTTATTACCATTAAGTTTTTTAAGAATTAATGTAAATGTATGAATAGAGGGGCGAGAGGAGTAAATCGGTTTTTTAGATTCTACGCATTTAGCTATATTTAGAATGTATAGATATTTTTCAAGAAGTTGAACCTTCAACAAACCCAATCATTTTCGGTAGAATATACATTAGGTGAAGTAACAAGCGACACCATGGTTTTATTGATTGATTGATTGAATTGTATAGAAAGGTTACGTCGAGAAGATCTTACACTGTGCAGCCTACAGACTTATTATGTCACCTCATAGATATTTGCTATTTGAACAGGTTGATTGCCCTAATCAGGTTTAGCAGCCTGTTCACTAGTTTGTACTCTGGATATGTCTTCTAGATTAATCGATTCTTGAAGCTGTATCCAGTAAGTTAGAGCTTCACATTTGAAGATGATGTGTAAGGCTGTTTCGTCCTCTTCATCATATAGTCTACATATTGTTCTTCATTATAGATGTCCATTACATGTAGATATTTCCTTAAGTTGCAGGGCCGGATGACAATAGTCTGTTTTGCCTATGACCCGCAATGCACTTCCAATGGGTTTGGTGATGATAGTTTATCCACCAGGACAGCCATCCATGAATAGCAGCCTAGGTAGTACTAGTTCCGGTTCAATAAATGTGGCAGCAGACTCTTATTTTGTAGATTGGTCCGATTTCTCATTGTCTAAGTACCTTGTGTTCTGTTACCCGCGCAAGGGTAACCTTGTTGTGTTTTGTCAGAGCAATAAAAGTTTGAAGACAATTTCAAACTTGATTTTGATGGTGTCTGATGACATCTGATTGTCGAAGAAAATGAGAATGGTCATATCTCTGCTCTGTAATCCCTCATCAGATTCTCTAGAAGACAGGTATTAATAGCATGTATTTCCGCCTAGAATACCGTCATGTGCTGCCCCAATGCCTCACTTATGTTGAGTCTGAATGTGACTTCGTGTAGTTCAGTTCCTGTACCATGATCAGTTTTAGACCTGTTTGTAAACCAAACGAGGTTTCCTAGCTAACTTAGTGATCAATTAGATCCTACTTTCTAGTCAGTCTAAATGATCTTGGGCTCTTCGAAGGTGTAAGCTCTTGGCATAAGGTCATCTCCAACAATGAGTTTGTTACCATGCTTTCTATTCTGGAGTGTTCGAAGACAAATCCAACGTACCAGATATTGTTTTGTTCCAGCCTGTATATATCAAGGGGGGAGGTTTAGTAAGATTTCCATGGCTGCTATTTCGGTGCTTTTCATGGTTCTTGCGATGCACAGGCAGGCCAGTCGCTGGAGTTTCGAGAGCCGCTGAGTGATTTTTGTCTACCATACAAACAAGCCATAGGTTCTTAGGGCACTTATCACTGCAGTGTACAATCAGTGAACAATGTGTGGTTTTACACGTTTTGTTCAGTGCCCTTTTTGCTACCATGATGACTATTTTACTCTTGATAATAACTTTCTGAGGAAACATACTGTTGGATAGAAAATAGAAGAATAATATTCCAGGATGGACAACGTCAAGCAAAGGAATATGAAAAAATAAAGAAGACAACGAGAAAATTTATCTGAAAATATCCACAGGCATACTACGTAAAATTAACAGAAAACACGGTAAAAGAGAACAAAGGCATGAGCAAGATACTAAGAAAACCAAACAAACTGCATCAGATCATTTCCCACAAAGACAAGCATGGAAACACAGAAAGAAACATAAATAACATAATGATTATAACTCAGTTCTATAAGGAACTCTACAGTTCAAAAATAAAGAAACCAGACCTTGGTAGACAACAAAACAAAGTGTTAAATATAGGTTTAGAAAAATCCCGACATCAGTGTCGAAGAAAGATAACCTGCTCTACATCAAATTAAAAATAATTGAGATAGAAAGATGGTACGTCAGAAATTAAATATACAACATAGATCTTCAAGAGTCGAAAATACCTGAAAATTGCGATAAAGCAACAATGGTGGTACTTTCTAAGAAAAAAGACAATAATAACTTACAAAACTATCGTCCCATAAGTTGTTTACTCTCACACTTGAAAGAATATTTAAAATACTAAAGTGGGATAACAAAGGCATCGAAATAAGTGGAAAATGATTAAGTAATTTAATATTTGCAGATGACGGTGCTCATGGCAAGCAATTATGAAGGTCTAAAGAATATAGTCGTTGAGTTAGGAGAACAAGCAAAACAAAATGGATTTAAAACGAATATCAATCAACTTAAAGTTACGTGCAAAGAAGATTCAAAAATTATACCAGATAAACAGCAACTAGAAAATGTAACTGAATGTGTATACTTAGGACAACTTACGATACTAGATAATACAAATACAACAAAATATATCAAAAGAAGAACTATACTAATACCTTTTACTAGAAGAAGACAGTTGGGTGAATTGAAATTACGATCTATCTTTACTATACAACTGCATGCGAGCCAGAAGGTTAAATATCTAGGTGTAATTCTGGATGCAACGCTTACCTGTAATGAGAGAGAGAGAGAGAAGAAAATTATCACTTAAGGTAAAATGTCCATCATAGCAGCAAAACGGGCACTGGAGTAGACGTGGAAAGTATAGATATGGTCTATAATTAACAACCTGTTACCTTTAGAAAAAAACTAAGCATTCTAGTTGATATTACGTAAAACCTTATATATTAACTGAGATACGAGGGAGGCTTGTAAATGACAAATTTTCAATTTCGGTTTGTATCTTAAAAACAGAGATTGCTAGAAAAATTTTGAGATACCCTGCAAAAGTGTCAGAAATTAGACACCCTGCAGAAGCACACTGCAATATTTTTTAACAGATTTTCCCATGTGACGCAATGTTTTTGCCTGTTAGTGTATAATGCTTATTTAGGTACTCACCCACTTCTCCTTTCTTCACTTCCGTAGTGATAATAAAATCATATAAATTGGTCGGAATGAATGTGGGATTATTGTCATTGGCATCTAATAAGGTAACTTCTATTTTTACAGATGAAGCACCAACTTCATTGGTTACTACACTAGGAACTTTTTCTTTGGCATAAACTCTCATGTTAATTGAAGATCTTTTTTCACGATCTAATACGTTCTGATCTCGAACCTAAAACATTTTAGAAAATGTAAAATTGTAATGTAAATATATCATAAAATATTCTTCAATTAAAAAGTAAGATACTTGTACATATGGTTTTCGTCTTATTCATTCATCCAATTTTTCAGTAAGACGAAATCTAATTGGTCAATGAAAGGGATAGATATAATAGCGACTAGAAATTTTTTAATGCAGATACATGATTTTCCAATTTATGTGCATATAAGAGAACTAAACCTACATAATAGAAGTTGGCAATGTTGCAATGCGCCAAGCATAATGAAAAAATTTACTATATCTTGACAAAAAAATGTTCTACATATCTATCCAGCTTACTATGATTGCTTGAACTTTATCTGCGTTTCATGAAGGTATCTTTGAAACTCAAAAAGGAAATAAAGTACCGCAGGCAGTCGACCAAAATTTGTATAAATCTATAACAGTCGCTTTGGAAGTTTATATATATATATATATATATATATATATATATATAAAGTGGGGAAGAGGAGGATAATTTCTGTGCCATGTTACCTATCTTTCAAAAAATACTTCGGTTTTACTTGACACAGGACGGGGGACACCCTTTGCGACCCCTCCCTCTCCCTTTATCTACGCCTGAGTGTATAGAAGGCATCAAGACTCTCAAATCCAGGCTATAAAGAAACCTTCGGCATTACAAAAGTCGGGAACGGATTCGAAACTAATCTCGAAAGCTCATTGTCAGTTTTCAGAGCTAAAACTGGATTTTTTAGATACTTTACACAATTATCTAAAAAAAGTTGTTTAACATTTATTTCCAAAAATTCAACCATTTTCGAGAAAATCTGAATCATGAATATCCTAGCAAAAGCAGTAATCACAAATTATATAAAATTAAATAATATCTTTCTTATCATAAATATGGCTGAATGACAAAAAAAACATTATATTTAACCACTAATTATTTACTGGCAAATCAGTAATCAGCAAATCAAAATTAACACATACTCTATCAACTAATAATTTTGAAAATAAAATTAGTAACATAATTCGAGACTTTTCTTCGAATTATCAATTAATTAAATAATTCTAAATTTCATTTATAAAATTATCGATTAACAAAGCATTTCATAATCTAATTTTTGAAATAATCAATTGAGGGAATAATGGATCATCTTAGAAATAAAATTACCGATTACTAGAACAATTGAAAAATTTATTTTTCAACTTACCCGTTACAATAGTATCTAATAAGTTAATTTTCCAAGTTATTGAATTATTAATTGATAATTGAACTAAATTAATTATATTTTTTTTTAATTTAATGACGTTTTCTTCGCAAATAATACAGCATCATATAAAATAATTACATAACTATGATTATTTATCCTGCTTGTGCAGTTATGACTATCATTCACTTTCAATAAAGAAGAGAATGTCTATGAAAACCATACTTATATTATGATTCGCTAAGGGAACGAAATAAGCTTAGCTTGAACTTCAATGCATTGGTCTCAAGATATTTTAATCAAAAGGTGTGAAAAATAATGAAATTTTTGTAAAAAGCTTACTTTGGCATGTCGTGAAATTTTTTCGTCACCCTCCTTTCGCTTTTTTTTTTCTATGCTTTTTTAGTTCAATCTATAAATTTAAATTTTTTCAATATTTTTGATTCTTATTGACGAGACTGGCGCATCTTATTTTATTTTTAATTATTTTTCATAGCTTTCCGCAATTTAAAATACTTTTTTGTTCAAATTTTCACCGTAGTTCGTTATCCATTAGTTTATCTAAAAATATGGAGTTTTTCAATAAAAAAAAATATTTTTTAATTTTATTCTTGTAAATTACTAGCTAAGTTACTAATTTGAAAAATTAAATTATTAATTATTCTTATAATGACCCACTCGAAAAATGTAACTTTCAATTATTCTGGTAACGGATTTCTAAAATTATCAACTACTTCAACAATTGATAATTTCAAAAAAAGAAATGATCGATTATTTGGTTAACTGATAAGTATAGGTATAAAATTTCCGATTACTTTATTAATTGATAATTTTAGGAATTAAATTACCAATTACTTTATTAATTGACAATTTTATTTTTCAAATTATCAATTAATGAACTACTTAATAATATTATTTTATAAAATAATATTTATTCATTGATTGACACTCCTATTTTTGAAATTATCTATAGAAAAATAATTGATAATTTTACCCAATAACATTATTAAAAAAAATATTGCCGACCACTGACAGCAGGAAATGTAATGTATATATAAAACATTGTTTTTTGTAGTATTTAATTGAATGATCGAAGATGTGCTTATCTACTTGATACATTTTTGTTGTCGACACCGTAGCAGTTTTATATTTTGTAATTAATTCGAACTTTTTAATATTAATTAGTATTCAAACGGATGTTCTAAATAATAATATTTCCAAGTGGAAAAGAAAAGAAAATTAGTTCAGATAAGTGAAAAAGACGATGTTTCAAATAGAGAAACAAAAGATTACTAAAGTTCGGCAAATAACGTCTTTTTATAAATATATATATATATATATATATATATATATATATATATATATATATATATATATATATATATATATATATAAATATATATAGATATAAATATTTGGGGAAACCAACTAAAAAGACATGCGTGCTTTGTTGGGATTCAAAAGCACCACTTCAGAAACTACCAGAACTGGACCTCCTTAGGAGGGTGCAAAAAGTCCTTGATTTCACCAATATACCATATTGAGCTGGGAACACAGGCTAATTTTTATATGCAACCGTTAACCGATTTCTATTTTCTTTTGTTTGTGTGAACATCCGTAACACGTGACTTATTCTACAAAGATCATGCTTATTACAAAAATATTCAGTAGAACGTGAAATACTCATTTCAACTGTAGAATTAAACATTTGTCTTTAGTATGGTTTCTCGTAGAATCATATTATGTTCTTCCGAGGAGCAAAGATTAATTTACTTAAGTTAAGGAAGTATGGCCATATAACTTATCGATGATAAATAATTTAGTAAGGGGTTACTAAGGAAATCAGCAGCTAGACAAATGATGAAACACAGGGTTGGTTAAATGATGAGGACTCCATCTCATGCTAGGAGCCTCATACACAGTCCACCTCACTGGCCGACCTTCACAAACATAACTATGCAGTTGTAGCAGTAAATTAGTCTTCGCTGTCAAGTCATTATCTGATAACATTATAGCCGTAGTTGGTCTAGTGGTTGTTTTGAACATTATTAAGCAAAAAAACAGTTCAATATTAAGTATACGAATTAGCTGAAAAAAATACGACTTTTTTCATGTTATTATATTTAATAAACTATAGTCCACACTGAAATATTGACATAATTATTTGCGTACTGATGAAAATACTTATTAGAAACTTTTTTCTTTGTCAGGCTAATGCTTGAGAAAAAATACGTAGCAATGGCAAATGCTATATCAGTGACTGCATGAATTCGCAGGTGTTGGAATACCACCCAAGTGAAAAATTGTGACTCTGACATTTACAGGAGTCTGTACAGTTCACCTACATAGCTTTATTTGATCCCACATATGTTACGGTCGATCTACACGGTCTTACGTATGCAGATCAATTGGAAAAGTTGAATGTATCGTACGAAAGCCATTTAAACCTTAAATTCAGTGACACTAGAATCAAAATCAAATAGTAATATTCGATTCGAATTTTGAATCGAATATTCGATTTTTCGAATAATTCGAAAAATCTTATTTTTCTTCATATTTTTTCGAATAATTCGAATTTTTTATTTTTATCAAATTGTATGGCATAAACATACTAAGAACTTCTATAATATTATTTATAGTACGATTTATCCAAAAAATAAGTATTTTTAACTTCCCATTGGAAAGTTATATTTTTCCTAATTGCCATTATACACTAACTATAATTAAATATTATTTATTTATGATAAATTTGAATACATTTCATATTTTAGTTGTGCTCCATGCTAAATAGTTCAAAGCAAACTGAGTCGTTGCTAGGTAACCGTGAATAACAACGCATAGTTTTTTGGACATTCTGGAGGTGGCACATTCATAGCGTGGATTATTTGAAATATATAGAATTGTTCCATCAACTGAACAGATATATTTATCAGAATTAAATTTTGGCAATTATTTTAATTCGACTTTTATAATTTATTTCTTTAATTATAGCTTATTTACTGTTCATAATATATTATAAATGCAATTATTAGTATGTTCTAAGTCTATGATTTAAAGAAAAAACAAAAATTAGAGTTATTCGAAAAAAAATAATGAAAAATTCGATATTTTCTATATACGATTCAAATTAGAGCTATTCGAAAAAAAAAACAATTTCGAATAATTCAAAAAACGAATTATCGATTTGAAAATTCCAATCGAATAGTACTATTCGATTCGATTTGATTCGAGTACTATTGGCACATCCTTAGTAAATACCTTTTTTATTTTTGGCGCATTTTGAAATTAGGTATTTATTAAATATTAAAATAAATTTTAAAATAGGCTTAAAATATTCTCTAGCTACCGCTATTTAAAAAAAAAATTGATTTATTATTATATTTTTAAAATGCATTGTTATTGTAATTTAATACAGAAAAATGATTAAAGTGATAGAAATAAAATATTCTAAATTATTAAAATATTAAAATGAGCAATAAAAATTATACAAATTAACCGTTAATACATACTATATTAAAATAATATAGAATTATAAACTGACAACGTTATATTGTTTGAACAAAAAGTAGAGAGCAGATATAATTAGTATAAAAGAAAATCAAAAACAATTAAAATGCGTGACGATATAAAATGCTTCTTTACGATATTAATAATATAATACTAGTGTGTTAACGGTTCGGCAATAATAGGTAACACTACGCAACAAATTTTAGTTTATTTGTTGTATTTTTATGAAAAGTACATTGTTATTTTTGGGGGCTGAACAGAAAAATGATAATGAAATTAAAAACTTAGTTGAAATTTTCACGGAAAAGTTTTTTATTTTATTTTTAAGTAAATAATAAAAAATACATTTTTACACTTGAAGAGACACTAAATATTCTGTCTTTTTGGTTTTCTTTTGTGAATTGTTTCTGGAGCATCTCTAACAAGAGTTCAACACTAGTCGGCAAGCATGGAAGTAGTCTACTTTCCCTGGTATATTTTCTCCATTGTTGATATATCCTGATAGAAGCGTTCGCGGTGCTCATTCGCAATATTATTACAAAAGTAGTGACGCGTCGCGTTAGACAATGTAGCTTTGCCAGTCTTACTTATGCAACTAAATAATTTATCTCTATCTTTAAATTTTTCGACCTATATTAACCACAGATAACAATCGCCAAAAAATGCGAAAATAAATATTTCTCAGTCTTGCAAAAGGGGTGTTTGAGTAAGAACGTATCTTTTCTTAGAGATACTGTCTCAAAAAAAATGATGAAGCTAATAACGAGATTGGTCGTTTCTCCGACTGTGCAGCAGAAACAGAGGAAGGAATACTTGCTATTCGAATGCATGACACTGTTCTGCAAAAGACTTAAAATTCTAGGAGATGTCAGTTAAGTACTTAAGTGGACTAATATATATATATATATATATATATATATATATGTATATATATATATATATATATATATATATATATATATATATATATATATATATATATACATATACAAGAAGTTTGAAGAAAAATGAAACATTGTGATATTTTAAAAAACTAGACTACGTTTCATGGAAAACATAGTAATAAATAATAAAATGTTATAAACTTGTCCTAGATTCAACTCCGAAAGCTCTAGAATGTTCCGGACGGCCGGGCTTTAAATACACTAAATTATTTTATAACATTTTATTCAAACAACTCAAGTTATATCAATGACTTTTCAGAATAAACTGGACTGATCTGGAAGGGTTGTTCGTGTTGAAAAGTGGCAAAAAAAAACAATTTTTTAAATATTTATCCCCTCTTTTAAATGTTTAACGGAGAGACACTTTTTGCTTAGAATCGAGCGAAGAAGATGAAAATATTCTTTTATTTTACAAAAAATAATTTTTGAAATTATTACCAGTTAGTAGTGAACATAACCCGATTCGCTCTATCCCCCCACTCCTCGACCTTGACCTTGACCTTGCTTCACCCCTCTTTGGCCCCGCCCACATGTCCTTGTCATTGACCTTGAAAGTGCACGTGTGCTTTGGCCTTGGCCTTGTGTTCAAGGTTGTGTGTGTGACCTTGACCTTGACCTTGGTCGAGACGACCTTGACTTTGTTGAAGGTCATCTTGGGTGTGTGACCTTGAAGTAGTTATTTGTGCATTGTAATAGTGTGGGATGATCTTGAAATGATTTTGACCTTGCAAATTGTTCTATAAATTGTGTGAGTCTATTTGCATTCATTCAGTGTGAAATGTCAGATACGGAACTATCTAAAGAAAAAATTATAGAGCAAGTCGGCAGAGTAATTTGTTTATATCAGAGTAATTTAAAAAGTTTGTGTGATTTTGAAGAGAAGGATCTAGCATTTTTTCCTCTTGAATATTTAAAAACTTGCGTTGATACGCTGAGTTTACGGCAAATTTGGGATAAGCTGCCAGCGTCATATCGGTGTGACAAGGAACTACAGTTAAGCTTACCCTGTTACATTCACTATGAACAAATATATCGTCATCATATAGATGGGCCACCACCAGCAATAAAAAAGTGTCGTGAATGTAAAAATGAGTGAATAATATGAATAGTGCTTTGCAAGAGACAGTAAAAAAATTGGGCGATGAGTTCACTGAAACGGCTAATAATTATTTCAATGATGCAATGAAAAGTCGAGCAGAATGGGCGTCGCGCTATTGTGATTTGGCTTATGAATATGAAAAGGCTGCGAATGCATGTCGTAAATATTGCAGCAAAACAATAAATTTACAAGACTTTGTTCGTGAGATAAAAAAGTTGGGGTTTGGTGACTGTTTGGAAAAACTGATTAGATTCATTGCAGATCCGGTTGTGTTAGATGAAATTAGAGTGTAGGACTTAAGTTTAACGTAGTAGTAGTAGTTAATATGGAAAGTTTAGTGCGAGAAATGTACGAGGAATTTCTAATTTCTGCAGCCTGTTCGGAATTTTACGCTTATGAAATGCAAGATTCGGAGGCTCAGGACTTTAGTGTATTTTTTAAGTATATGGACCATGCTGAAGTGTGTTTTTTAGCTAGTATAGTTTGTAAGAATTTTCTAAGAAATAAAAACAAACAATTATTATTGAACAAATTAAGGAAATTAGGTTTAGGTGATAATGTTACACGCATAGAAGAATGGCAGAAAAAATCAATGAATAAAGTACATAAAATGTAGTTATTTGTTTCATTATATTTTGTCCTTGAAGTTATCCTTATACCAATTTAAATGTGTGACGTCATTTGACCTTGAATACTCCTCCCACTATTTCTATCGTTAAGCTACCCCCACCATTGTTACAATTCGACCTTGAAACCCCGCTATAAAGGTTCGTGGGAAAAGAAGTCACTTCAAACAGTCGCAGATATCAGTGGCATAAACATCAAATATTGTGTTCGTGTAGTGTTCTGAAAGTGCTTTTATATTCACGGTAATTTTTGGATTTATATACCATTTTTTCAATAATGAGTATTGCAAAAGAAACTCTAGATGAAATTAATGAAATGTTTAGCAAAGATTTCGAGGTTTTAGAGAGAAAAAAGGTTACCGAAATGATTGTAGGCAAAGTGTATAAAATAGTAAAGATGGTTTCAATGACTACACGATTTGGTAAAACTCTTTTAGTGGCTTTACACGATGACGGTGATAATAGCACATTTGAGACTTTTTTACCAAAACGTGTGGCCGAAACACTATCTGACGATATTGTAGATATTATGAGTAAAACTAAAGATAAATACACTCTAACTTATTTGGGGCAGGGCACTAGAGTTTTTGGAAACAATACTCGAACATTATTACGTTTTGGCTCATTGGAGTAAATTGTATGTAAATTGTTTGAAAAAAAAGATGTAATTAAATTTAAAATATAGTTGCACATGTCAGAATACTTACGCGTGTTCATTATTTCTGTTAAAGATGTCTGCTGATGCGACGACGACGACGACCGCCAACGAATGTGTAGATAGATACATATTTTGGTTGGGGAGAGAATTAAAAAATAGGGCTCACGATATGTTAGATAGCGTAAATGATTGGTCGCATATTGATGTAACCAAAGATCAATATAAGAACGAGATCAGGGATACAATCAATTTTATGGCTGGGGCACACTTGTGCGACAAATTTTTATATGGTTCCATAGACATGGATACATTTTGTGCTGAAATGGTTGAAGAAGAATTAAAAGAATACCTCGTCAATATTCCACATTTACCAGGTGAGCTTGCTGCAAAATATGAATTGGTTTCTGCAACAGCAACAGCCCAAGACGTTGACGATCGAAATAGTGTCGGATGGGATAGAATTTTGAGCAACGAAAACGAAGACATGGAAAATTAATTTTTTATAATTTTTGTATTTGTGCAATTAAATAACTGTAAATAAATATCTGTTACAATCACAGTTTTATTTTATTTCTTTTATAAACATACCAACCCAGTAGATCATAGTCAGTGTTTCTTTTTCTCAGCTGAAATATTTAATATAAGTAGGGCAAATAAAAATAAAATAGTTTAGTAAAGATTGAAAATGAGTCGAGGAAACAACACAATTGATAAATTTGGTCGTCAGAAATATAATGAAAAATATCATATATTATCTGGGCCACAAGGGATTGGTTTTAAACTTACAGCGGATGGGCAGTATGATATGGGTGGAAAAATCATAACCAACTTAGGCGAACCTAAAGATGATGACGATGCTGTGACAAAACACTTTGTTAATAGAAAGTTTTACAATTTTGCAGTTGTAATATGTGACATATTTAACAAAGATGTCCTCCCCATGATATACAAAAATAATAGTGAGCTTAAAACAAAAATTGAAGTTATGCAGAAAATACTCTATCATCAACCTTTAAATGACTCATTAAGCGCACTGTCGTACGACTCGACTTCAAAAAAAATCTAAAAAAAGCAGGTTAAAGAATAGGAGAACGCACTCCGAGTGGCATAGCCTTGAAGATAACGTCGTAGTCGTCGGTGAAGTGGACCTTCCCTCCAAGAATATTGAAATGTTATTTATGTGTATGATGTTTTATTATCACTGTTTTTAATGATGAAGATTGAAATAAAAAACTTTATTTTACAATATATTGTTTATTTATTTTACATTTTAAATAAAAAATATAGTCATACAATATGTTATTTAAACAATATTAGCTTTATCTATCCAAGAGTTGAAGTGGTTGGGAAATCCTAGCCATTTGACAAATAATTGTTCGATGTGATTTTTCTTGCGTTGTCTAAGGACCTTTTCTACTAGATAAACGTCAGGACTGCTTGTTTTTTGTAGTTCTGATTCGTAAAAACACCCTCTTATAGGCTGACCTTCTAACGATTCCAACAAGTAAGTAGGTGGATTTGTAACGTTAACTTTTACAACTTTAAACAATTCGGTTGACCAAGAGGGCGTATATCCTTTCTCGAATAAGCTTTTGTACTTGCTAATACGCACAATGTCACCCATGGAAAACTTAAATTTTTTAGGTACAATTTTTAAATAATCATATGCTTTAATATGTGTTTTTTCTTGCACGTCTGCAGGCTTCATTCCAATGGTGCGATGTTTCGAATGGTTATAGGTTTTTGTTACTGCCGATAATATATGTATCCATTTGTAAGATCCTCTTGTCGAGAATTGTTTATATAAATTATTTTTTAAAGTCCTTATGACTCGCTCAACAATTGCAGCTTTCTTTGTGCTGTAAGTGGAATAATGATTTATATTATATTTTTTCATCAGGGCTTGAAAGTTTGTATTATAGAACTCCTTTCCTTGATCACTTTGCAGATTTGTTGGTGTATATGATGCCTCTTCAATGATGCTTTTCATCACATTAGTTACTTCTATACCAGTCTTGTTTTTTATGGCTTTGGTATAGACAAATTTCGAGTAACAATTTATACAGACCAAAATATAACGATAACCATCGTTTTCATCAGCATACTGTTGCATTTCAGCCAAATCAATTTGCCACAAATCTCTGTATCCTTTTATTATCGTGCGCCGTCTTACAAAATTTTTTCTAGCCGTTCTATGTAGTTCATTAACAATCTTGATTTTTTCTAGACTGGGCTCCATATTATTAATAATACTAAAGGTTTCAGATCGAAGGAAGAACTGAATAATATCATTAAATATTGAGCTTAATATATTATATCTTCTTCTCGTAATTCCTCTATGATTGACATAATTTCATTTTCGTGTCCAGTGTGACCGGCCATTTTGGAACTCCACAACAAACGTAAACGATCCACCAACTCTTTAGCTTTGTTCCAGTAGACATATTGAAATTTTTTCGAAGATAATTTCTTTTTTGTGGGTAACTGTAGTTTTTCCGAGAGATTTTTTCTTGTAATAGTACCACCTAATTTTGTGCCCATTATCAGAGGTTTAATAATTCGTAAATATTTGTTCCATCTGGTCTCCCGTAAACCATCACTTTTTTTAAAACTGTTGTAGACAGCATTCGTTGATTCCAAAATTTCCTTGTACGTTGAAAGTACATTATCACTTAATTGTTGTTGTTCCTTGCCTACACTTGGGATTGTTTTAAGAAATAACAAATCATAAAGTGCCGGTGATCCACCATATTCTGCAATATTTTTCCCTTTTTTGTATAAGACAATATTTCCATTTCGAAAACGCACCTCTAAATTACCAATAAAATTTTTGTTATAATCTGTTTTTGAACCAAAACGTACACCATATACAGTATCGTATAGAGATGGTTTCGAACGTAATCCTTTCAGGTGTGCGTTTAAAGTATCGGAAGTTGTGGTGTCAGCGGATGCGAGAGATGTATTAGTTGATGTCGAGGATGTATCAAACACCGATTGGCTAATATCTTCTTTTGAAATGCGATGCTGCTGCTGCTGCTGAATAGGTGTGGAGGTTTGAAAGGAATGTGTAGGTTGGGGAAAACCTGATATTTGAGTCGACTGCACTGATGTACTGAGACTATGTGACTTTGTAGCTGGATAATGTTGTTGCTGTTGTTGTTGCTGCTGCTGCTGCTGACGTTGCTTAACCACATCAGATATAGTTGTCAACGGCTTAGAAATGGGTTCGTAAAACTTTTCCAATTCCACAACATTAAACTCTTTAGCCGCTTTAATTTGTTTAAATTTTTTTCTGACGGCATTGGTAGCTTCCACTAGTTTACGTTTTAAGTCGATCGCGTTATTCATGATGTTAACAAAGGACGTTTCAACAATCAAATGAGCGTTTTCTCTTATTATTACAGTAATATATAGCTATCAAATCCTTTGCGGTATCTTCCCGATTTCACATCACTGTCTTTATCAATTACTAAAAATCCATACTTATTATCCCAACATTTTGAGCACATTTCTTGAAATTGAGTAAAAGTTAGATCCGGTGAAACGTGGTCGGAAAATATGTGTTTCATATTCAACTCGTCTTGTTTAAACATAATAATAAAATTGGCGTTGTCTCGCACAAGCTGTTTAGGCACTCGCGAATATGTTTGCGCTAGGTAAAAGGAGTCGATATTTTTATGACGTCCCATGCTAAAGTACGATCTTATAACATCTTGTTTTTCACATATAACATCATCAAAGATAAATATAGAGTTTGGTTTTGCATCGGACGGTTCCACAATATTACTGGAATCACTAAAGGCATAGTAGCCTAAACCTTTGATGGGCGCTAAAATTTTCCTTAAATACTCATATTTCGGTTGATACAGAGATTTCGAGTAAATATAGACATTTTCGAAACGTAGCCCAAGGGGGTGTGTAAGCAGCGAAATCATGACATTAGTTTTTCCACAATTGGATGGACCAATTAACAGGCCGCGAATAGAGGAAGGAAGTAGAGGACCGTGTCTCTTCATTATCTTCTTTTCAAATCCAAGTCCGACTTTTTCATCGAGATTGTCAATAGGAAGTTTTTGTTTAAGATCGATAACGCGCATCTTAGGAAAATTTGATATTTTATAGGCAATTTTTCACAAAAACTGTCATTCAGATGCCGAGCGTCAAACGAAGTGGACGGTCTCACGTTTCCAACAAAACTGGATACGGTATTGTGAATTCGTTAATAAATAAATTACCATTCGAGGTACACATTCCTGGTTATCAATATTGCGGACCCGGAACAAAAGTAATAAAACGTGTAACAAGAGGTGATCCAGGCATTAATCCTTTGGATGCCGCATGCAAAAAACACGATTTAGCCTATTTACATAATAAAGACAACATAAGTGCGAGACATCGAGCGGATTACGAGCTCGAACAAAGTGCTTGGAATAGAGTAAAATCGAAAGATTCCAGTTTAGGTGAAAAAACAGCAGCTTGGTTAGTTACAAACATCATGAAAGGAAAACAACGTTTTGGTATGGGTGTACCATCATCATTATCAACAAAAAAAACATCTAGTAAAGGCACGCGTCATACAAAAAGGAAAGGTGTTAATAAAAATCGACATGTTCGGAAAGCCAGTTTCGGAACAGCTATTCGACAAGCAGTTCGAAGGGAATTATTAAAAGCCGGAAGTAAAAATGTGTTGGAAAAAAATGTCATGAATGCATCTAAAATAGCTCTGTCGGCAGCACGTAGATCGGTAAAAGCGGCAGGTGGCAAAAGGAAGGTTCGTACACCGAGAATAATACCGATTCCTAAAACTGGTGGAATATTACCATTAATACCAATTTTTGCCGGGTTATCAGCTTTGGGTTCATTAGCCGGTGGGGCAGCGGGAATTGTGCGCGCCATAAAAGCAGTAAAAAAAAGCAGCGAAGATAAAACCGGTGCCGGCCTGTATTTAAAATCGAAAGGAAATGGTTTGTTTCTAAAGCCATATCGTAAAGGTATGGGATTATTTTTAAATCGTAGATCAAAAAACTAATTGAATCCCTACCTCGAAGACCACTATCTAACATCGATATAGAAAAATATGCCAAAAAGAAAAGAATAGGACACTTTCGAGGCGTTTATATGAGGGATTTATTACCTAGACAAGGTCCTCGACGTTACGAAGCAGCAATAGTGAATTTGGATAATACGCGTGGTGCAGGGACTCATTGGGTAGCTTATAGAAAAAATAATTCTAAAGAAACATATTATGACAGCTTCGGCGATTTACCCCCACCGATCGAATTGGTACGATATCTACAAACGGGATCGGAACCATCAAAAATTATTTACTATACATACGATCGTCAGCAGGATTTTGGAACAGTCTGGTGTGGACATTTGTGCTTAAAGTTTCTTGTCGAATCATCAGCGTAAAAGATGTCATCATCATCATCGTCACCATTAACACCGCAAATGGATCGCAATAACTATACTAAAATGTTGCAATCACTGAAAGCATTTCATCTAGCCGGTGGATTAAGGAAAATGACCGTGAAACAGTTAGAAAACATGCCCAAGGAAGTAATGATTGCATTAGCCCCAAATGAAATTCCATTCGTTTGGGAAAAGTTGCCCGAGCACCTTAAAAGCGATATCGATATATTAAAATATCAGTGCGGTTGCAAACATTATTTCAGCAGCAGCAGCAATTTAAACGAGGTTATGACTGATGAGTATCTTACGGCTAGAAAAATATTTGGTTGTTATTGCAAAATCAGCGATGTGCGCATAAAAGCAGAAAATAGCATAAAAACATCACTATCTAATGCAGTGAGAAAAGGTGTGAAGATGAATCTTTTTAAATGTTGCCGCTAAGAATAAAACCGAGATGTGTGATGTTTTAATGGTTAGTCATGTCTTATACGTTCACACTAACAGGACACTCGAGCGTCTTAAGCGCCGATTTTTATCCACCAGTCGAATTAAATAGAGGAAACAAATATGGTCTGGCATTGCTGGGATTTTACACATACAATTCAATTTTTAATGTGGACGAAAGCAACAATAAGTTTGCCTACATGAAGGAGGGTTACACCACCGAGTCGATACAATTGCAGATTCCACCTGGGGCCTATGAAATAGATGAGATAGGTAAAGCTATGTTGGAGGCTTTGAGGATTTCAACTGAAGAAAAGAACGATGGAATCTTTTACTTGGTCGCTAATAATAATACGCTGAAATGTGAACTGAAATCCCAATATACTATAGATTTCCGGGGAGAGGCGAGTATCGGTAAAATGTTAGGATTTAATCATACAGTGTTAAAAAGAGACAAAAAGCACGAATCAACCGAGATGGTGGAAATAATGAAAGTACGTATCATACGCGTAGATTGTAATATAATTTCCGGAGCATATATGAATTCGGTGGAAGGTCATACCTTGTTCGAATTCGATATCGACGTGGAGCCCGGTTACAAAATCAGTAAAGAACCACAAAATAATATTTATATGCCGTTAATGCCGGCAGGACGTCAGTTTATCGACAACATTACTCTTCGCATCTTGGACGATAGCGGTGATCTAATCAATTTTCAAGGCGAGAAAATAATCGTGAAATTGGAACTGAAGAAACTTTCATAGAAATGGGTTTTTGCTTCAATCGTCAATTGTGTGTGCTGTCGACTAAGATGGGGGAACCGCCGAAACATAATAAAAGTAAAAGAAGAGTTAACGTCAAGGTTAGTCGTCGTCCAGACGTTAGATCACAAACATCTCAACAGTTATCTGCCGAAGACTATAAATTTTTAAAATCAATCGGTCTTAAAGTGCGAAAATGATTTCCACCACCAGCGATAAAATAGAGGTTTTCTCCGAGCCCATCTTGGACAATTCCATTATTAGTCTAGAAGAGCATACGTATAAACCATACGGATCTCCATCATTCAACAATTCGGATGAAGTCCGTATCCCCATTAATTTTCAAGATATTATACTGGATATCGCCGAAAGTTACATATATATCGAAGGAAAATTTAAACCCATAGACGCAACGAAAAGATGTTTTTTATCAAATAATGCCCTCGCATTTTTGTTCGATGAAATTCGCTACAAGATGGGAGGTGAGCAGGTCGCCGTGGTTCGTAAACCTGGAGTTATGACGACATTAAAAACCATGGTTTCATTCGGAAGTTTGCAACAAAGATCTCTCATGACGTGCGGATGGGGTCTCGACGAAGCAAACCAAGATATCGTAGACACGGCAAGTAACGTATTCTCCGGGAAATTACCCTTAAAATATCTTATGGGATTCGCCGAAGATTACGCAAAAGGTGTTTTCAACGTAAAACAAGAGCTTATTATGATTATAGCTCGCACTTTTACCAATTGTTACGTCGGCGAAGTAGAGGCAGAAATTAGTATCGACAAAATCGAATGGAAAATTCGTCACATCATTCCAGACGACAAGCAAAAATTGAAAATACTGTCTCGCATTAATAAAGGAGGAAACAATGCCAGTATTCAAATGGCATATCGTAAATGGGATCTGTACGAATTACCAGCTTTAAGACAAACATCTTCCGACGTGTGGGCCTTGAGAACGAGTACAAGTCTGGAAAGACCGCGCTATATAATCGTCGGGTTTCAAGACAGCAATAATTGCGACAAGAAAGAAAAAAACGCAACCCAGTTTACCCACGCCGACGTATGCGACATTAGACTGTATCTGAATTCAACCGTTTATCCATACGAAAGATGGAATTTAGATTTCGCCAAGAAACTGTAAGCAGCAGACTATTACAATTACGAAAACTTCCAAAGCAGCTACTACGGGCGCGAAATAAACGATCCGATGATAACGTTCGCGGAATATATGAAAAACCCCGTTTTTATTATCAATTGCAGTCATCAACCAGAGGCGATTAACTCATCGACAGTGGATGTAAAATTGGAGTTCCAAACGAGAAAGAATAAATTCCCCAAAGACACTAAAGTGTACGCATTAGTTATTCACGACTCATTTTTTAGTTATAATGTATTAAACGGTTCGGTGACCAATAAATCTATATTTTAATGTATCTATTATATGTAACACAAAATAATGTTCTTGAATCAATAAATTTGTAATGAGTGAAGTAGTAGTTTTATATTTATTTGAAACCCAACCAAAAAAAAAGCTGGCGGAAAAGCCCGCTCTTTAAGAAAAGAGTACGGGAATTTAGAAAATGGTGGCTTATTAAGTGGAAAAAAGAGCTTAAATAACACAAGAAAAAATTTTTAAGGCAAAATATGAAAACAACGATTTAGAAAATTTGTAGGAAAGTAACGGTTAGGAATAGGGAAAAAAGTTATAAGAAAAAATTATAGAGGAAATCGAGTACTATAAGCAAGCATTTTTCTCGATAGTAAAAACGTAAAAAAAAATTTTTTCAAAAAAAAATTGAAAAATGGTGAATGCGCGCCAAAGTTGAAGTTTTGGAGCAAAATGATATTAGGAAATTAGAAAGAGAATTTTTTTCTACATATGGTAGTACTTTTCAAAATTCGGAAAGATGAAATTTTAAGAAAAGGGTTATAGTAAGTTAGTAATTTGGGTTTTTTAAAGCGCTGTAGCTCGGGAACCGTTCAAGATAGAAAAAAAATAAAAGCACTTCGATAGCCCAAAATTTTGAGGAGAATGCGATGGTGTAAAAAAAATTATAATTTTTTTTTTTTTTTTGAAAATGCTGAATACGCGCTAAAGTTGAAGATTTAGAGAAAAACGGTATTGGGAAATTAAAGAGAGAATTTTTTTCTACATATTGTAGTATTTTTGAAAATTCGAAAAAATGAAATTTGAAAAAAAGGGTTATAGAAAGTTAGTAATGTGAATTCTTTAAAGCGCTGTAGCTCGGGAACCGTTCGAGATAGAGAAAAAATAAAAGCACTTTAATTACCTAGAATTTTGAGTAGAATACAATGGTGAAAAAATTTGGAAAATCTTAAAAATGACAAAAAATTTAGACGAAAAAATTGAAATTCTCGAGTTAGGAGGCTAGGGCCGCCGAACGGGAGTATGTGGAAGTTGTAGGGGAGGTTTTTTTTTTTTTTTTTTTTTTTTTCTAAGTCCACCACCACCTCCCCCAGCCTCCCACCCGCGGAGGGAAAAAAAATCGCTTATAGATGGTTTCAGAGCGATTGCGAGGCTCCTTCACCATTTTTTCGCAATTTTTGAGGTATCGATTTTTTTATTTGCGGTGACAGAAGTTCGGAAATTTTTTTTTTGGATTCTAGAGAAAATTTCCCACAATATATGTATTTTTCCAATTTTTTATCGTCAACCGTTACGACGCCAGAGCCCATCCAAAATGAGATGAAAAATTTTTTTTTATATTAGCGAATCGGGAAAAATAGTGTGATATACTTCAACTCTTCCTTATTACGATTCCGTCAAAACATTTTCAAAATTTTCCTTACCTTGCCTGAAAATAATTAAAATATATGCATAATTTGCATTTTTTGTAAATATGTAGCAAAGTAATGGTTAGAAATATCAAAAAAATTTATTTGAAAAAAATGTAGAGAAAGTCTAGTACTATATGCTAGAAAAGTGGAGGGGGGTAGTTTGTGTCCATACCAGAGATACGGTGAGTTATAAAATCATATTATTCTCAAACATATATAATGCATATATGCACTCCACCTTACCCCCTCCAACTTTTTGAATGTATATAGAGGCCGGTATTAGAATTATTTCATCATTACACATTCGATCGGCAAGATGGAAGATATACCAAAAAGGATCATTGGCATTGTCAGGCCATTCGTGCCCGGCAAAATATGCAAGTGTGAGGAGTGCGGGGGTACCGCACCAGGAGCGGCACCTTCGGCACCGCTTGCAACGCCGACACCACCAGCGACGACGACGGTGCCGCCAATGAGAAGACCAAGGGCTGCATCTAGGTCGGTGTTAATATCGTTGGGTATTACTCCACGGTAGGCACCCCACCCTCCCCCCAGGCCCTTTTAGGGCCACAAAAACGGTCCTTTTTAGGACCACATTATATTTTGATCGTAGTTTAGTAATCGTCACTTATGGGGCGAGATATTCGTTTAACGATGATTTGTCTCGTAGCTTAAGTGCCAAGTTATATGCTTGAGAACCTATGAAAATGTTAACAGTTCAAACAAGGTTTCTATTATTTTTTTTGTAATGTATTCTTCACAAAATATTAAGAATAAGTCTTATTGTATAAACAAATCTAATTCCTTATTTAAAGTTTTTGAAAAAATCAATAATTCTATAAGCTCTCACCAATACATAACATTTAGAATCCGTTGGTGGGGTGGGGGTAGTTCTATATATATGAGACTGGGCCAGTTACACAGTCATATATTCATCAACCCTCATACGATGAACATGGAGGAAGAAAGACCCGCCAGCCGAGGCTCATCCATCTTTAGTGATGACACCGTAGCCGACAACGTTGGAGACCTGCAAGTCTTCGACGACGACGACGAGGTGGATTTTGAAATTGACGTCCTACGTTGGGACGACTTGGATGAGCCGATTCCGCTAGTATATGACCATGATCCGGGTCTAGTGGAATTAGACGATGCGGGCGATTGGGTCTTACAAAGACTCGAAACTCCGTCGCCGCAGCCAGAGCCGGACTCGACGGAAGATGCGGTGCTGGAAATTCCAGCATCACCAACACCCGACGACCCGCAAGGCCCCTGCGATTCGTCAAGCTGGTGGTCGACCAGCGAGGATGGGGCACCATAAGCCCCACACTCTCCCTGGCCCTTTTTAAGGGCACACAACAACGGTCCTTTTCAGGACCACGAAATACTTTGATCGTAGTTTTAGTACATATTAGTACTTTGTTACTAATATTGTATGTATAGAATATACAATATTAGATACAAAGTATTAAAACTTTAAGTGCTGGTGGAACCCAGCTAAATCGTTCGTTCGTATTTGAGACCACAAACAACTTTTGGTCTCAATACGTAATACGATATTTGTTTTCACCCCCCACCATTAATTTGTCTCTATATATACGACCACCAATACTTATTACAATCATTTTAGTTCAACATGTCTGCGACTAAACAACAACAACAACAACCCATCCAATGCCCTGTGGTAGATTCTACCACAGAGAATTGTCTGGAGTGGGAGTCGAACGATCCCAGATGGGATGAACTTTGGCGGTTCATCATCGAATATACAGAGGACAGCACCACCACCCCCGCTGATGATGACGGGCCGTGCGACTCCACAACACAATAAAAGAGTCGCATGTTTTACAACCAAACGGTCCTTTTCAGGACCACAAAATAATTTGATCGTAGTTTTAGTTGGTTATAATACTTTGTAACCAATATTTTATGTTTTTTTCATAAAAACATACAATATTAAGATACAAAGTATTAGAAGTTCTGGCGACAGAACCTTAACTTCATAAACTGAACCATGTTTTAGCATACTTGTAAATATTATCAGAAAATATTTACAACTATTGCTATTGCGTAGTTTTAGTGGATTATTCACTCTTTTTTTTTTATTACCTAATATTATGTGGGACAGGGCCTATATGAAATAACACACAAAAATAAATTTTCAAGTCATTTTTATTCTCATTATAAAATATAAAAAATTTGATCAAACACTTTTTTATTAACTACATTATATATATATATTTACAAACTTAATACTATAAATTAAAAGCTAATATCTACAACTACCTAACACCTACTACATAATTTATTAAAGTCCTCTAATTGTCTTTTTAACCGCGCAGATTTCACCTTTTTTTATCTCTAATTGTCTTTCAAGTTCTAAAATGTCACTGTCACACTCGTTCACTTCTTTCACTAAGCGTTTTTTCATTTTATAAATGTCTGTCAATTTGGTCTTCTGAGAGTTGGTGAAGTCTTCGACCCACTCCGGTTGCGATGGCTCCGAATATATTAACGAAGAAGAAGCGGTTTTATTTGGTGAAGACGATGACGATGACGACGACGAAGCAGCGGAAACTTCATCGCCTTCAAAACACCGCTTAAACCGATTCTTCATGGGTTTCCGGCACCCCAATATCGGCGACAGTGGTGCTGGGGAAGACTTCACCTCCGACACTATTTCATTCTCTACGCTGGCCGGTGTTGGTGGCGTTGGTGGTGTTGGTCCATCGGGGCCTTCTATGACTTCCACTTCTACTGACAATGGCTCTTTTGGTGCTGTTTTTAGGAAGTCGGGTAATGGAACAGGGGTGGAGGGACGCTTAAAGTTAAACTTTTTCTTCTTCCCTTGTCCCACACCTTTAATCGCCGAATAAAATGTTTTTTTATCGGCGATTTCCGACTTCCGCATAGTCAAGAGCTTTTTCAATTTCGAAGCTTTCGGAGAAGATTCCCTAGGCCGCGATGCTTTTCGCACAATCACATCACTAATCACATTTATCTTTGGCTCCTTCTCCTCCGTCCAGCATTCGAGGAATTGCGCTGCCGACTGAACTAACTCTTCGTCGCGACCATCATTGAGGGCTCGGTCTTCGGCATCTTCATGCTCCACGCCATTCCAGTTCTCGAATACCCCCGGACTTAACACTTCCAAACCACTCATGTTATCCAGCATGCCTTGCTGCGAACCGCAGCTCACGTCAAGAGCATCTAAAAGAGACCGTACACTCGACATCTTCGATATTAAAACTCACACAATTCACTTTTTCTTAGCACTGTACTGTTTGGTGTTCTGACGAACTGTGAAGAGCTCGAGCCAGCAAGTCTGCTTTTATGCCCATTTCCCCCACTACACCACCTTTATTCCTTTTGTTCGATGCATTAAGTATAATATTTAAACTTGTCAGATGCAAGGCCAAGGCCAAGGCCGACGTAACCGGCAATACCAGGGTCGTTTTCAGGGCTGTAATTTTCATGGATTTTTTTTTGTCCCTGTCAAGGTTATTTTAAAGAAGCATATAAATATAGTACTAAACTTGTTAGATGCGAGGCCAAGGCCAAGGTCAAAGTACCCGTCAATGTCAGGGTCGTTTTCGAGGTTGTAATTTTCAAGGATTTTTTTTTTGGTCCTGTCAAGGTTATTTTAAAAAGTAATACATAATTAGAGTACCGCGATTGAAAAGTACAACATATTCAAACATCATGTTGCCAACTGATGAACAACCTAGTGAAGCAGCCAAAACATACAGTCATATACCAAAAGCTTTTTATTTAACTTGTCATCATTGTAAAAGACTAGGTATCTGCTGGCGAAATGATCTTACGTACGACTTCAACTACATTGACCTTTTCAGGGTTAAATTTGTACAATGCGGCTTTTGTGGACTAGTTTACTACCAGTTCAAGGACATTAATGAACGTGCCATCCAGAGAAGAAATTGGGTCATAGAAGAAGCTTACCTGTACAGAAGAAATTAACATGTATTTTATTTCTTAATTTTTAATTTTTTTGTTTGTTATTTTTTTTATTTTTTTTAATAATAAAAAGTAAACTCAATCTTTTGTTATATTTTAATTTTTTTTTTCAATAAAACAATAGTAAAATGAATCTGTACGTGTATTTATTAAACATCACCTAAAATACGTTTTGCAATCCATATTTTTCTGCAGAGTCCGTTTATTAATGAAATAGAACCATATATTAGGGTGAAATCTAATGGTTTCAAATCAGTCTCACATAACAATGTCAGAAGTAAACACTATTGATAAGTTCGGTCGCAAAAGAAAATTTAAGGATTTTAACTTTATGCGAGGTCCTTCAGGAATAGGTTTTAAACTTACACCTAATGGAGATTACGACATGGGAAGCAAAAGATTATGCTATTTAGCAGAACCTCTTGAAGGAGACGATGCGACCACACGAAATTATGTTGATAATAACCTTGCTCAGTGTGTGCAAGATACGCAGAAAGCTTTACATGACTCAACAATTGTTATTAAAGATATATTCAGAAACCAACTTGAAGGTTACGTACGCAAGAAATTAATTGAAACCGGTCAAGAACTTAGAGGATACATTGATGATACTGTTATTGCAATATATGAACTTAGGCAAGACGAACTGCGTGATGAACTTAACTCTAGAATGTTGAAAATTGAAAAGACTATGGAGGATCTTGTCAGCAAACCTGTTTCACATTAAACATTTACTCGTAGACCTGTGCGTTTAATTTACTATTAGACAAATTTTTCAACAATAACTTTTACAGTTTGTTATTTGTCGACACTTCATTATATTTATAATTTTAAAATAAAGGTTCAATAAAAAAGCAATCAAGTAATGAATACATGTTTTTTATTTAAAAAAAAAAAAAAAAAAAAAAAAAATTACAATACTATCGTTACATATTAATGTTGTATGTTTAATAGAAATAATAAAAACAATACAAATAATGAAATATGGATTTTCCAGATTACGTGCTGTCCTGACTTAGAAATGATTCCAACACGGTGACTAAATTTGCTAAGTTTTCTTCCGGGTCTGTTTTGTAAAAATCTATGTCTGCATGCCCCCAAGGTAGAGTTTTGGTTGAACTGGGAATTACATAACGTTTATCATCGCTATGTGACAATGCTACTTTATTTATTATGTTGGTATAAATGTTATGTAATTCACTTCTAAATGTCTTCATCTTTCTTAATATCAAACCACCCCGTTCAACAATTCTTTGGTAGTCTTCCTGATGAAGGTCTTTCTCGATAACACATTTTTTGATACCTTTGGCTTTTTTTAATTCATTATTAATGGACTTTACATAATAAGCCTTCGCGCCGGTACCATAAAAACTTATTATCGGATCACCAGGAAACTCATCTTTCATTCTACCAACTACAGAATTACTTTTAATTATGTTGAAATTATTAATTTCGGGGTAATTTGATGTATCAAATTTTTCGGGGTTTTCTGATATAGTTTGATAAAAGTTTTCCGTATACACTTTTAATATAAGCGAGTCAGTATCAGTGTAAAGTAACGAAGCATCATCACCAAACTTGGATTTAATAAAATTATAATAAAAATCGTATATTACAGTCTTTGATATATCTATTATGGAAAAACCGATATAAATTGATTTATTGTACAATATTTTAACTTTATTCATATGTATAGCAACAAAGTTCTCGGTAAATATCGAGCTACTATTGAAATTGGGGCGGGATATTAGTGCTCTAGCTCCATTTCTGCCTACACTGTTCTCCCAATGTGTTACTAATTTTATATCCTTTCGATTTTCCACATTTTCCATAGTTTTACCAAATATCGCGTTATTTTTTAATTTAAAAGTGTCCTCCGCAAATTTTGTGGTGGCCTTGTTACGTAAATTGGTATTAAAATCAATATACGATTTTAGCCATTTTGATTGCTTAAACTGTAATACTCGATGGGTTTGCATTACCACTAAGCCGTTGGCGATGGCTTGTTTTAAAGTTCTATAGTGTACAATGTATTTTTTTTTATCTTGTAAATTAGGAATTAATTTCGGTAATTTAGCGTTTTCTGTTGGCGGTATGATATTTTCTACTAGAAATGGAAGATCAGAATGTGCATCATGCAACTCAGTCGGATAATGCACATCCACTTCCAAAACGTAGCCATGTAAACTATCATCACCAACAGCCATAATATTTAAATCCAGAATTTCGCGCTCGCTTAACCATCGAAAACCACCATATGGTAATGCTTGTGACATACTATGACCATATAGATTTGTAGCATCAAGGTATGTTATAAATGAAGAAGGTTTTGTTGGGTCATAGTCTGGTAAAAAAATATTATTAGCGATGTGCTTCCTTTCTGTACACTGGCTTATGCCGCCGCGTATACCTTTCTTAAAAAAATGTATCATGTCTATATCAGTTAAGAGCTCTAACTCTACCTTAGTCATACGTAGCATACAATCAAATGATAAACTTGGAAGGGTATAGTAATGTGCCGGATCAAGTTTATCGAATTTTAAACAATTATTCCGAAATTGCTCAAAAACATCACACAATAGCAACACATCTGATTTTAAATACACGTCCGAATAGTCCCCCAAAGTTTTACACCCAAACAAGCGCCATACTTCTTTTGCTCTTCTATAGCTTTCATCGCTAATATGTTCTTCACGTAAATTATCATAAAATTCATCTTTACTTGGAAGACATGTATTTTCCATTTTTTCTATAGAGTCAATAAAGCTATAGGGAAAAACACCCTTTTGACGCATCAAATTAAATTGGTTGATATTTGAAAAATGTTTCCGCGTTTCAATAAAATCGTCGTCGTTTAAACCGCTGCCTAAATTTTCCAAAGACGTTGACAGAAATTTAAAACTATCAATAAATCGCAACTTTAAATATTTCCTCTTGACTTTTCCACATTTACTATCAAAATAATCGTGCACATAAATGCTTTTGGTAAATGATATGTACTTTTCCTTACTTTGAGCCAAAACACCAATTTTATCCCCATATTTACATAACTCTTTTATAAATAAATGGCTGTCGTAGCCGCTTAAGTTATGAAATATGATAGGGATAAAAGAGGGTAATTTATAATTTAAATTACAAACGGAATGTGCAGCACCAAATCTTTTTGCACCAGTTATGTGACAGTGGTCTCGTACTTTAATCTCACCCTCTTCAAAAGGGCCTTCACATATACCACATATTTTAGCATCATTAAATTCCCTTTTTTCTTCAGGCGTTAACGGTTTCATAGGCTTAATGTCTTTTAAATATGTGTTGTATAGAGCCCTTAAATCACACTCGATACGATCCACAAAGACTTGAGCTGCATTATTCCCCCGAAATAGCTCAAATTTCGAAAGTGAGTCGTCAAAAGAGCATTTAATTAAATAAGCAAAAGAATATGGTTCATGTTTAAAACTTTTTACAGTGTAAGAACTTTGTGGGTTTGGTTGTACCGTTTCAACGGGTTTTAAAACAGATTCGAAATCTGCATAAACCACGAATGGAACGCGCATTTGCTTTTCTATACCCTCGAATTTTAAAATATTTTCCGGCACACTCTTTCCAAATTTATCGATTTTTAAATCCACTGAGGGTGTTTGCGTGAAAATGTGGTTACAATCGTAGCTTTGATGTAAAGTTAAAGCTGACGGTGTACTAAAATAAATGAGGCAACCATCACAGAAATATGTTTTATGTTGTTGACAACTAATTTGACTTGAAACTAAACGTCATAAATCCCGAATCCAACAATAATGACTCTTTGAACAAGTCGTATCACAAAAATGTTCACCGCCATCTTTACTACTACAGTCTTTTGTAATTAACAATAAATTTACATGCCTATCCAACTTTTTTGACGCATACCTCAGTGGACCAATAACTTCATGTATTACTTCATTATTTTCATATTTAGATTCCAGACCGTATGCGTTAATTGATATGTTGTTCATTTCCTCAAATTTTTTAATGTCACGTAATTTTACTGGAAAATCCATACCTGTTACATTTAGCACTCTAGAAAAATGGGGGTAGGATGTCTTCTGTGAAGGCTCTGCTGTTGGAGGAAACAATGCTGATGTTACAGCCCACGCAAAGCAAAATTCGTCCTGGTTAATCACATTGACGACAGATCCTTTCTTTTCAATAGAACACGGCAACTTGATGTATGATGAGCCACCCATAGGCATATACTTGTTGATACCAACTTCCAAGTATAAAATTCGCACAAGAGCCCATCCTATAACAAGAAAAATAATATATAAAAATCAGTTTAATATATCGGGTTTTGATTTTTCCATACCTGAATCTTTCTCCTGGAACTCTGTCGCCTGCGTTTTTATTAATTCGGTGAAAAAATGGTAAACGGCATCCAAATCACTTTCTACACTAATTATTTGATTAGCAGTGTTGAAGGATTTTTCACTGAATATTTCTTGTGATGGAAGCATGTACTCGCCAACAGCTGTCATGTTAACTTTTAAAGCATGATGCACACGCAATAAATTATTAACAAGTTCCACCACCTTGGATTTAATGTCTGCAAAGAACATTACGTAATCGGAATGCTCCATATCACTGCTAACCCGATAGGTTGCAATTCTCCTTTTGAAGGCACATTGAACGAGTTGCACACCATGACATACCGGCAAACATGAATTATTTTTATGTTGTTGTGTTCGTTTATGCACCGACATATGATTTATTGGAACATCTACATTACATGTAGCGCAATTAATTAGCGGAATCGTCGATGTATACTCTTCAATTCGGAGCCGTTTTCCTCCAGGCACTTCATTAAATCTCGCCGCACACGATTCTCTTTGATGACGTCTCATATTATAAATATTAGTAAACTTAGAACCGCAATTTTCACAAACATATGCCATGATTTGTCAAATATTAACACATGTACTACCTATACAAGTCAGAGCCAACTGATGAATGAAACTGCCCCATACCTTATATAAAACCATTCAAGGTCACCCCCAACCACGTAACATATCTTCAAGGTCACACGCCCAAGATGACCTTCAGCAAAGTCAAGGTCGTCTCGACCAAGGTCAATGTCAAGGTCACACACACAACCTTGAGCACAGGGCCAAGGCCAAAGCACACGTGCACTTTCAAGATCAATGACAAGGACATGTGGGCGGGGCCAAAGAGGGGTGAAGCAAGGTCAAGGTCAAGGTCGAGGAGTGGGGGGATAGAGCGAATCGGGTTATGTTCACTACTCCAGTTTTTTTATTTATAACAAATTACCTGAAAATTCTTCAAGAATACATCTTAGATATTTGTAATCAGGGATCAAAATATACATAAAAAACTTTGATAGAGCCATGCCTTTTTATTTTCTACTCAGAAAAACGTCTATACCGAAGTCATGCTTTAAAGCGTATAGAATCCTAAAAATTACAAACTTCTTTGGTTTTTATATTATTAAATGAATCTCCTAATTAATTCGTTCATTATTTTCAAAAACATGGTTAAAACGAATAACGGTAAAACAACAAAAGCAATGTATTTAATTACTTATAAAAAAACAACATTGTAGAATCCATTTATGTCATATAGGTAGGTGCAAACACTTAAGAGTACTTGCCTCTTAATAAAAGTACAGTCATCTTACGACGCGTGAAACTAATTATATTTTATTACATTAACTGTTACGTATTATTGTTTTAGCACACAGTATAATGAATGTTTTTGTCCCATTAACAAACAAACCAAAGATGTTTCATTATTGCCAATTTGTTTTTGTGCCAATTTAAATGGTTTACTAATCCAAATCTACCATAAACTTATAGCTTGCTCTGCGCTATACATATAACCTATTTTTAGATCCGCTATTTGTGAAGAATAAATTATTGTATGTAATTTACATAGTTTCTGATTTGTGTTCAATTTCTTTTTTCCTTAATTAAGGGTACCTAATGTAATTAAAAGGTGTCAATTTTTAACTCCATGTTTGTCAGTCATTCTTCACTTTTCTGAAGCTCTTAACCTATATCTGAAAAAGTTTTTAGATTTTTTTTGTGAACCATCGAAATAGAGGATTAGAGCTTTTAAAAGACATATTATTAAAGCTTAGATATTTCATGAATCCTTAATTTACTCCATATATTAGCAAGATCTGTACCTTGTCTCTACCAAACGTTGTCACTTCCAAACAACACTCATACAAAACAAAACAGTATAAGGATTTCTTCACCCAACAACAAATTCAGTTTCTGCTACAAACGGTGTTTTTGTTGTCATGTGTGTTTCGTTTCTTCAGAAAATCTTGTAACTCCTTCATTGGTCCCATGGAAAATTCCTCGTTAGTCTTGCGATAATATCGAGAAACTTTGATTCTTCTTGTGATTCTTTCTTGGTTCTCCGAAGTCTGTTTGGCTATCTCAAACTGAAGAGCATAAGCAAGAGCCTCGGAAGTTTTCTTCAGTCGTGTTATTCTTAGAGTTTGACTTGTTTCTGTGTCACGTAAACTTACAATAAAACTATTCACTGCTAACTCTTGCTTTATTTCTTCTGAGTATGTTGGGTAAGTCAAATTTATTAATCTCATTCGCCTCATATTCTTGAAGACTTTCGTTGTACTTTTGTTTTTTCCTTGTAGTTGGCCCTTACAAACTTTTTGAAGGTGGGCTTCCCCATAGCGCATTCTTCAAGAATGTTACGTAGAACCTCCATAGCTTCAACTCGTAATCCTATAAGAATATACAACAATGCCTTCTCCGGTGAACCACAATTATTACCAGTGGCGGCGGCCGTAGGTAAGCCAAGGTACCTTACCGTCGAAGGTAGGTGGCTTTATTACACTAGTCGCAGAAACACCTTTATTATTCCTGTCCTGGCTACCTTCGGGATTTGCAAATGTTGAACTTTTTTCTGAATTCTCGTCACCTCTTTTTGTACTTCGCAATGTATGTCTTCTCTGATTTGCAAATGTAATTGTTGCATCTGCTTCTGGATTCCCGTCAACTCATGCTGTATTTGGCCATGTACGTCTTCTCTAATATTGCTAATCTGCTCTTGCATTTCTTGTTCTATGCGCTTCATGTCTTCTTTCACTTTTTGTTTCATATCTTCTTGACTTGTCTTCAGTTCGTGTCTCATGTCATCCAGGCTTGTTATATGCTTTCTTGATTTTTCCTAATGTGCTCTTTGAATTCTCGATTCATGTTTTCATGGCTTGTTTTCAGAGTCATCAATTCCTGTTTCATATCCTCTTGATTTTTCGTCATATCTTCTTTCATTTTTTGGTTCATGTCTTCTTGGCTTGTTTTCAGTACCATCAATTCTTGTTTCACATCCTCTTGCTTTTTCGTCGTATATTCTTTGAATTCTTGGTTCACGTTTTCTTGGCTTGTTTTCAGTATCATTGATTCTTTTTTCACATCATCTTAATTTTCCGTCATATTTTTCATTCAATTCTTGTTTCATCTCTTCTTGGCTTTCCTTCATTTCTTCTTGACTTGTTTTCATGTATTGTATCATCATCAGTATTTGATTCAAACTAGCTTGAAATTATCCTTCCAGTTTTACTTTCTGGTTTCCACTGGCATACAATTTCAATTTACTTTTTCTTTTTTTTCTAACCTAAACTAACCTCTTCTGGATTTTATCCACTTCCGATACCAATTTATTCTGGACGGCCGATTTTTGAACACACACTGTATTATAGACAACTTGTCAAAATAATTCAAGTTGCATCGACGAGCTCTCAAATTAAACTGTTCACGAAAGCCGATCTGGACCCTTAATATAATCTTTTGGTCGATACCGAAAGATTCCCTAATTTTCTAGAAGGATTTCCATACTACATGGTATAATAAGATCTTCTATCACAGGCGTTCCATGTTACAAATAAGGAAATAGAATTTACTAAAAAGTTCCAGACCTTCTTTCATCGACGTCTCATGAGAAAATTAACAAAAGGTAAAATTAAATAACTAAATTATAAACTCGTAGAAAATAAACCTTAAAACGTACAAACCAAACACAAACTAATACTATGAAATGAATAACGCTATAAAGTTCGTTACAATATGTAAGGTAAAACAATTGGTAATATAACTGATTAATGTTGATTATAGTTCAGCATTTGTCAAGTGGTCTTATATTAAATGATATTTTATATTAAGAATTTCAACCCAAAGGAGGTATAGTTTGTTTATTTAATTGAAATGATTTTATTTAACTTATTTTTTATTTAGAAAAAATTATTAGTTAGTGTTTTACCTTATCATATTTTTTCAACCTTACATATTTTACATATCTTCAGCGAGATTACAGTTGTATGTCAAATTTATAAAAATCCACTTTCCTTTCTTACCATATCATTACTATTCAATAACCCAATTTTTTAAAAATTTTAAGAGTATGGAAAACTACAAAAAAGTTTCAATTTGTCCTTCCACACCTCCCATTCTCCTCCTCTTGCACGCTTATATTTCAAAAATTATTTAGTGATTTAGATAACTAATGTTACCTAAAAATATTTATCGTCTTCATTATAACCTCAGATATAGGATAAAGCTGAATCGGTTTGAGAACACTACATGGTAAAACTGAGAAATTAAAGAAGTTATTGCAGCTCCTACATGGTTTTTAACTTGTTTGATTCGGTATCTCAATAACTTATTTATATTTTGAGGGAGTTTCATTTCATTGTTTTTCGTTGAAACAAATATGAAAAGTCTTTATTCGCATATATGGAAATGGGTAATTATCATAGTTGTTCTTATTATTTAATATTTCAGCTCTCAATAAGTCAATGGGGGTACATTTATACCACTTTCTTAAATGATGTATTTCCAATATTCCTCTTGCCTTTTACCCTACCCTGTATTACAATCGATAGCCTAAATACCTGTCTGTCCTCATCACGTGACCCATATATTGAAACTTTCTTATTTCAATTGTATTTATGATTTCCTTTCCTTTTTGATTTTTTTCAGCTTTCTAACATATGTTACTCGATCCACCTAACTTATCTTTAATATCCCTCTATAGGCCTACAATTCAAATGTCTCCATTCCATAAAGCAGCACAGAAAAACATAACAACGCGACATTCTCACTTTAAGTGTAAACTAAAGTCATTGCTACATATTACTCTACACCAATTTTCGACCTTATTTCTTTTGTGTAGTTATTGTCCCTGTTAACGCTCGTTCCTAAATATTCTCACATATACATCTCTCTAATAAAATATAATCTAGTATCAAAAGCTTTCGATTACAGCTTGTCATCGTCACAACTCATTTCAAGTTTGAGTTTTTGCATACTTCAAGAAAATTAGTCATGAACTGCTGACATCTGAACATTGGTGTATATCCAAACAACTAGTCAGAAGCTACTGAGGATATTGATATTCAAATTTTTAGATAGGAAATAAACCACCTAAAATAAGCCAGAATATCTAAATTTTTAAAGTTGTAGATAATACTGTGACGAGACTAATATCAAGCAAACGTCATGCAATTCTAGATTATAATTTTTTAAACTACCTTAACTTGCAAAATATTTTAAGAATAAAAATCACATATATATTGCAATTTTTTTTGCCTGTTACGGTACATAAACTTAAACCTTAATTTTGCCGGTCACTAATGTTTAGATAATACTAATTTAATTATGCTTTCTTTAAATAATGCATTATTTGTAATAAAACAAAAGAAAGATAACCATCTTCTGGGTAAGTAGGTGAGTGCAAATTCAATTGAATGGTTTAAAGAACAGGTAAAACTTGAATATAAAAGAAATGTTTGGTCTATAGTAAAGATATATTAATAACCGTATATTTAGCAAACAAAAAGGAACTACTGTTAAGAGAAAAAATGTGTCCAAATTTTCTTGGTAAGATCAAAAAAGTCTAATGCAATTTTTATCGTCAAAACTATTATTGATATTTCCATTTTTAGGGGATCTGGTCACTCTGAAATTTTCAAAAAAAGATTTATTATCTGTAGTTTTAAAAATATTTTTTATGTTTTCCTATAATAAAATTCGACTTATTACCAAAACTTTAGCAATTTGAGGTGAGCGCAGCGGAGAATAGGCCAAAACGTATAAAGGAATTATTGACTCGAAACCATACAGGGATTCGTATGAAAATATATATATATATATATATATATATATATATATATATATATATATATATATATATATATATATATATATATATATATATATATATATATATATATATATATACAGGGTGTCCAAGATAAGGATCCTAAGCATGGGGATCTCGGAAACAGTTGGAGATACGAGGTCGGTTAAATTAGAGAAAAGTTGCGCAATTTAGTGCTAAATTAAACGCAGTTAAAAAAAATTAAAAATTTCAAACACTTCCGGAGATTTCCGGAAAGAAACGAAATTTGGCAAAATCGTTTTTAATTTTTGCAGGCTTTATTTAAAGAGATATCCGAAAATAAAAGGTAGATTCTCATTGCCACTTTTTATTTTTTATAATTTGGTCTAAACAAAATTTAAATCCGACGTTTCGTTTCTGAGATACCATCATGAACTTTCATTTTTTATATGGAACAAAAAAAAGTATCCCATGTATTTGATAGCATTTTTTATTACAAATTCAACGGTGTATCACACTTGCATATCAAGTGTGTGGTTCATTGGCTTTTATAAAACTGATATACCTTTCTCTCTCGCTCTCACGGAGCTCTTATGGAAAGTACTTGAACTACATATTCGATATGCAAGGGTGATACATCGTTGAATTTGTAATAAAAAATGCTATCAAATACATGGAATACTTTTTTTTGTTCCATATAAAAAATGAAAGTTCATGATGGTATCTCAGAAATGAAACGTCGGATTTAAATTTTGTTTAGACCAAATTATAAAAAATAGAAAGTGGCAATGAGAATCTACCTTTTATTTTCTGATATCTCTTTAAATAAAGCCTACAAAAATTAAAAACGATTTTGCCAAATTTCGTTTTTTTCCGGAAATCTCCGGAACTGTTTGAAATTTTTAAATTTTTTTAACTGCGTTTAATTTAGCACTAAATTGCGCAACTTTTCTCTAATTTAACCGACCTCGTATCTCCAACTGTTTCCGAGATCCCCATGCTTAGGATCCTTATCTTGGACACCCTGTATATACATATATATATATATATATATATATATATATATATATATATATATATATATATATATATATATATATATATATATATATATATAGGTTTAAGTGGCAAAACGATGGTAACAGCCAAGCTTATTTACGAGCTAATAGACTTGGTACTAGAAGAAGCGTAAATACATCGGTTGAAGAAGTGAAAAGTACAATATGGGCAAATTTGTATCATAAAGTCATAAAATATCATCTGATGACAAATCACAGCATGACAAATATGCGTCGAGTGTTCATATCAAAAAGCAAAGGCATTTGTAACTTAGGATTCTCATAAATACAAAAATCTTCCCCCTACAATTGTTCATGAAGAAATTAAACCGGTTTACAAAAAATTAACTCAAACCCAGTTGTTAGAACGCTGTTTAGAAGGATATATGTTGTTATTTGGTCTATAGATGCAAAGTACACTAGATTGTTGTAAAGATTGTTCAGATTGCATCTTATAGTGTAGCTATTATATTATGATAAATGTACTAGTGAATTATTTATAATGAAAGTATTAAATCTTACAACTGAACCAAATGCACTGCAAGCAGTAGACAACTTAGACAGATAGGTAACGACAGACAACCTGTGAGCAAAGCAAGTTAAGAAAGGCAAATCAACAAGCGTCGAAAAACCTCGTAGCATATGTGGAAGACTTCATGTTTGGTCCAGAAATGGCAAATTGAAGATAATATAAAATATATTCCGCTGACACGAAATTGATGTTCTCAAGCTAGTAAATAAAATGTCTTGACTCGACCGATTTTGATGAAATTTATACTGTATATTCTTAGTAATAGTATAGCGTAAATTTTTTTTGATTGGATGTCGCGTTAATCTTTTGTTATTTTTTTTAACTTCAAATTTTAATATAAAAATCTTAATGTTTTTTTAAACAGCTGCCATTCTCCCAAAACTTTTTCCTGTACTATTCCTATCGGAGAAAAATCCACCACCAGCGTGGGGTTTTAAATAAAGAGCATTTTATATTTTTTCCATTCGTTTTTTAATTTATTTATAAAATTATTATATATTTAAAAAAAAATTAAAATTATTTTGTATATGAAATAATCGATCAAAAGAGTCAGGGTAGCTCCTTAAGAATACAATTTTAATTTGTGTTGTTCTACACCAACTATGTATTGCACTATACTGAATTAGCAAATAATAATAACTGATCTAAGTTGAAAAGAAGCATTCAGATTTACTAAAGAAGTTTAACTTTTAAACCTGGTCTAGTTGCTATAAAAACTTCTAGTTATTTAGGTTTGTTTTACTAATGATCTTGTTATAATTTCTATTATATCAACAAATTTTTGTTATATAGAAAATTAGGGACAAAAAACAAGAGATAAAGCCTAGAAATTGCTAAAAGTAATAGTTGTTTCCTGAAACTAAAAAATCTTTTTTGCCAGTTTCGTAATAAAAGAAAATGATTTTTTAAATCTGATAGCTTTAAGTTTCGAAACTTAATTGGCTCATTGCTGCACTTATCAATTCTAAACTGTTACTATCGACATAGATCGATTGCGAAAGTAGACCTTATTTGTGAATCAAGGAGTATGAGTTTAAATTAATATTTGTGATTCATGTCATTCAAGTTCCGACCTTTAAAAATTCAAAAATAAAAAATTTACTTTCCTTTCTTATTAAACCGTCCAAATGGACATGTTTGTATTTTCGAAAGACAACTATTTCTTTTGCCAATTTCAGGGTTTTATTTCCCTATTTAAACATTTTTGTTAGTATGTGGAATTCAAATTTTGATAATGTAGGCAAAACAAAAGTACTTCTGGAAGATCTAACCTAGATGACAGCCAGATTGAATATAAGTCTTAAATAGGTAACAAATCTAACTGCTAAATCAAATATCATGTCAGCAGAAAGATATAATACGTACAAATATATGAATATCTTCCACATAGATGAACATAATATACCTTTCTATATTCGCAAATACTAAAGAATATTGTTCACGTTTACAAACCATTTAGGTTTATAGATAACATAAACATTAAATTACATTAAAAAAGAGTTCCTGCAACATATTATAATATCCATAATATTTCTAAATGTGGAGGATGCTTAATTGAAAATACCATTCAAAATTATTTAATTAGTAGTTATTTATTTATCTAGGGCAAAGAGGCAGTAACATTATGGAACCGTGAAATTTATTCTATTAGTTGAATAACATGTTATGTACCATTAGCAATCTTTTTGCAAATGTTTTCTAGGATGGCTTTAAACAAAATACTAAAATACGTAAGTGGAAAAGTTTCACCTCATGAAATATCTACGTTACTGTCAGTGTGATCAGCGAAATTTGTCACCAAAATTAATCAATTACTTTTTTCTCGCATAAAAATATCAAGCTTCTATTGTTATATACTCTAAGTTTTAAAAAACTGTAAAAGAAAATTATAATTTAAATTAATATAACCAAGAAAATAGGAAACCCAACCCTGGAGGCTCTCTCTACTGTATTCACAAAGAAGTAGCTTTAGACTGATCGTTCAATGGATCCGAATTTATTTAAATTGCGAATGTGCGAATTCTTACAAAATGTTGCTAACAAATTCATTCTTTGATAATCGCATTAAAGGTTTTCCATTCGTACGACGATGTCTATGCGTTGTGATTCGAAGACATCAAAAATAACATGAAGAATCACGACATGGGCATAGAAAAATTAATAAATATCATGTCTGAAAGGAATCTCCTGTACAAAGAATATCATTTTATTATAAAACTTTCAGATCACAATATAAATGGGCGAACTTAACAAAAAAATTTCATGTTTATCCTCTAGTCGCTTTCTGATCAAATAGGGATTAGTCAAAAAGAGTAACCACCAACATCTATGATATACCACTGTCGGATCGAAACTGATTTAATTAACTGAGGGAGCAAACGCACTGAAATATGCGATTTCTTAAAAAAAATTCACAAGATTTCCTGCATTCATATAAATTCGGTAGAGGAATAGTGATATGATAAACTTAAAATCGCTAAATAAAGTTTTTTTTTCACACTTACGACTTTCAGAATGCTCAAAAATAATCTTTTCCCACTTTTTATAAAAAAAAAACTGATTTTTCCATAAGCAGTATTTAATGCCTTAAAATATAGACATTATTTGTAGTTATTTTATCTTGGAAAGTTGCGGACATATTTTATATTAATTTTTATTTTACATTTCTGTCTACGATGACTATGAAAGTAACCGTTGTAATAAATGAAAAATATAACACTTTCCGAATATTTTGAGAATGCCAAAGAATATTTTGGCATTCTAAAGATCATTATAAAAAACAAAACTATTCCTAAATTTATTTTTTAAACTTACCGTTAACCACCCAGTTCGAGAATCCAATGTAAAGGCACCTGAGCTATCTTCCAATTGATAAGAAAAATCTGCATTATCTCCCTGATCCTGATCAGTAGCAACAATTTGTAGAACACTAAATCCATTTGGCAAGTTTTCCACTATACTTATATTATAAAAATCGACTTCAAATTCGGGCAAATTGTCATTTAAATCTATAACTTCTATTTCTACTCTTGCTACTCCAGTTTTTAAGGGATTATTAACCTAAAAATTATTTAAAGTTAGTATATACATGGAAATAATTTTTAGAAACAATATGAACTTGGAGGGGCTGCAACTCTACATTCTTTGAGTATTCTTTTGAACAAATGTCTTCAAAACGGCAAAATCTCTGATAACTAGCACAACTCCCGAGCTATATAAAAAAGGCGACAAATTAGTCATCGAAAATTAAAAAAAAAGACGCACGAAAGTGAAGGATGTGATAAAACGCATTGTTACTTTGAAATGAACCTGGGTAGGGCCCGTCGCTAGGCAAGACTATACAAGATGAACAATGCATATATTGCAATGGGGACCTAGTTCGTCTAAAAGAAATATCGGAAGACCCCCAAAAAGATGGATAGATGACATAAAGAGGAAAGCAGGTAGAAATTGACACTGGATTGCAGAAAATAGGTTAAAATGGACGAGACTAGAGGAGGCCTATGTCCAGGAGTGAACCGAATTGGATTTCTAGAGAGAAAGAGAGAGAGAGAGATACGAACTAACAAAAAATATAAGATTTCACGGTACTGGTAATATGACAAATCATGGTCCCTTGACATAGACTGTGTCATATCAGAATTAAATTCCGATATTTCGCATGCTTCAGAGATTTTCATTTCCCCAGATTTGAATTCATTTAGCGGAATACTTCTAAGGAGATAGTATGTTGTCGCAAAAGCCCTAATCTATTTTCCGAAAACAGTGTGTTTATGAACAATTGGTAAACACGTTTTTGTATCTGATATGGATTTTCTGTACTTTGTACCTTTACAATTAACATGTCAAACCTAATTTTACAAATAATCATAAGAGCTGTCTTTTGCACCTAGCAATTCTCACCGTACATTAAAAAGAGTGGAGGGACATAATTTTACTATTTGTAGACATATATATTGAATTTGTGATAGTGTATCGGAACAAAAAAAAAATGAAAAAAATAAAATTTTTATAAAAAAATTGAACCGACTTCTAAAAGTGCCCTAAAAAGTGAAAAATAACTATAAATTTTTATAAGATATTGAAATTTTTGAAGTTGGAGACAAATTTATACCTTATAATTTGTGATTCGCATAAACAGATTAAAAATACTTTATATGTGATTGCTTTCTTACCATAATTTGTATATATTAGTAGTTATTTATTTCATTTAGAAATAATTTGGCGCCTACTTTAAAAATTTCAATGTCTTATAAAAATTTATAGCAATTTTTCTCTTTTTAGCGCACTTTCAATTTTTTTATATAAATTTTATTTTTCGATTTTTAGTTTTAAATTCATTATGATATCCATAAATTATTAGAACTAAGTATTAATCGAGATTAGTGTACCCCGCAATAACTCCAAGATGGCAAGAAAGGACTCATTTTATCAAAAGTTGTAAATAACTCTAAAATGAACCACTAAAAATTCTTTGACTCTGGGAGTTCTCCAAGTACCAGTGAAATTGTGTCAAAGTAAATCCGCTATTTTAAATTTCAAATTAATTTTTGATTGGTGATATAGGCACCAAAACCTTCTAATATCAATATTTAAAGAACCTGAAACGTAATTTTCTTAGCCTGATATATTTTATGCTGCATATTGAGTGTTTATACGCCCCAAGAACCCTGCAATATCAATTTTAGACAAAATTGACAAATTTTAAATTTTCAGTTCCTCATATTGTATCTTATTAATCTAACAGTTGTAAAAAATTAACTTCGTATTCGCAATACACAACCTCGAAAACCAAATTTGAAAAAATGCGAATAAGGTAAAAGTTTCAACCCACCATATTGAATTTCAAAAAAATAATTGTAATGTCTTAATCTAATTTAAATCTAAACCCGTCAAAGCCCTCTAGTACCAATTCTGGACGAAATCCGGAAGTTTAAACTTTCTATACCATCATATTGCATTTGACATATTAGATTTTCTTAAAATAATTTTATATTCGCTATTTACATATTCAAAAACGATTAAGTCACATCTTTGAACAAAATCGAAAAATGTAAAATTTTTAGTCCGCTATATTGGGTTCGCCATATGAAATCCTGGAAAAATACTTTTAAATTCATAATTTACACCCTCAAGAACCCCCTATATGAGTTTTAAAGGAAATCGGAAAAAGTAAAATTTTTATGACGCCATATTGAATCCGCCAGATTGAGTTTTTCAAAATATATTTCAAATTTTTAATTACACTAACAAAAATCCTCCAATACTGATTTTAGACAAAATCGAGAGATGTAGAATCTTTAATCCGCCATCTTGGATCCTCCATATTTAATTTTTCTTAAAATAACTCCAGATTCGTAATGTGCGATTCCAAAAACTGCCCCATATCAATTTTGAAAAAAATCGGACAAAATTAATTTTTTATTCGTCATATTGAATTTTTTAAAAATAATTTTAAATTCATTATGTGCGACGTCGAAAACTCCCCCACACCAATCTTGGAGAAAATCGGACAAAATCAAATTATTTTGCCTGCCATATTGGATCCGCCATCTTGAATTTTTTTAAAATAATTTCAGATTCGTTGTGTACAACCCCGAAAATTCCCTCAAACCAATAGTGGAGGAAATCGCAAAATTAATTTTTTGGTCGCCATATTGTCAACGCCATCTTGGATTTTACTGAATCAATTTCATCCAAAAAAATATGGGACCATCGCCGCAACTTCCTGAACATAACGTAAAAAATTTCAGTAATCAGTGTACATACATAAAAAAACATACATAGGCGACGAATTGAGAACCTCTTTCTTTTAGAAGTCGGTTAATAAACTTTGTTAGAACTTCAAAGCATCGTCAAGAGAGAGTGGGATTTAAACTGGGTTTGGAAACTTAGATTACAAATACTGGGAGATTTATTATTAGATTATATATTAGGTTGTAATAAATTTGTTTTTGCGTTTTAGGTTTTGAGGTAGTTTGTCATTATATTGGTCAACTGTAAAAAATTTAATGCATGAAGTCAAATGACAAGGAAAATGGAATAAGGGATGTACTTTCAAATAATAGTATATGAAAGACACTCTTTCAAATATATCGGAAATACCATGATTTGGGAATTTCAAAAATCACTTCAACTAATATCAAAGACGACCTAGATTATATGCCGAGGTGTCTGTTCCTTCGTTTACAATGATAAAATACTGGATGGCAGAGTTTAAATAAGGCCGTCTGAGCGATAAACACGAACATCGCAGTGGTCGACCACATCACATGACCATGCCAGAAATGGTGAAGAATAGTATTAGATGACTGTATAAACTGCTATACATGGCATATTGCCTGAAAATTTGAATATGAGAAGCCTGTGTGCAAGATGAGTGTCGCGTCTGATCACGATGGAAAGAAAACAGCGCCGTGAGGATATTTCAATCGAGTATTTGATGATGTTTCATAGGAATAAAGTCAAAGTTTTGCATTGATTCATATCAATATACGAAACATGAGTGCATCACTTCACACCTAAGACAAAGGAAGAGTCAAAACAAAGGACTGAAAGGTGGGAATCCGCTTCAAAGAAGGAGAAGACAATTTCATCTCTAAGTAAAGCAGTGGAGTATTTTTTGGGATGCGTGGGAAATAATTTTCATTGATTATAGCAGTATTTGAGTCATTAAAGTAAGAAAATCACCAGCATTTGTCGAAAAAGGAAGTGTGGATTCATCAAGACAATGCACCAGTTCACACATCCTTCTGTCTGCGGTTGATGGATATTTTGGGGAGTTTGCTGATTCTTACTATAAACAGAGTACCGAAACTAATAAACATCGCTGGGAAAAGTGTATCGACCTAAAAAGAGACTATATCGAGAAATAAAAGTATTTTTTCTAAAATTTTTTTGGTTCTCTTAGTTAGGTCGGGTTCTTCTGGGACTTCCCTCGTATTTTAGCAGTAATTGAATTAGAAAACCTAACTAATTACATTTTTTAATATTAGAAATTTTTTTTAAGTTAACATCCGAATAAGAATAATGACAAGGTAAAGATAATTTAATTAATTTGAAATTTAAGATGACTTTGATAACTAGTTATTAACCACTCTTCTATGAACTTTACTAAATGAGAAACCTATAATTTTTCTATTGTTACATTTGCAATTCATACTGCAAAAAATAATTTTACTATATAATATTAATGAGTTGTTATAATTAAAAAATGTTTATTATTAGTCTTATAGCTTTTTTCCTAATAACGGTTCATTATCAGGCTTTTCCAAAAACGTATACGGGGTTATTTACGGTGAGTGGCTTATTAAAAGCTTCAGGGAATAATCGAAGTATTTTTATTTAATTCTGATACTAGATAGAAAAGTAAAACTGATTTTTTAGACAGAAAATGTTCCGACATATTTGTTTGGCAATTTTGGTAATATTATGCTAAAGTCTATCTTAATTAGGAGCCGTTTATATTTCGGAAACTGGCAACATTGGCATTGCTAGGTGCCGTCCAACATATATATTGTAAAATTTGACATTTTAGGCGGTAAAGATACTCAGAACGTTTTATTATAAGGACGCTATTTGTGTTGTTTAGAATAATATAAAAATTTCACTTCAGTCAAAAAATGGAATTTACTCTTCAACATTACCGTGCGATTATTTTTTACAACTTTCCACGTTGTTTGTTTCTATTTCATTCATTATATGGTGATGAAGCGCCTCCAAAAAGCATTGTATTTAGCCGCTTTAGTGAAATCGACCATGGTCGCCGTTCGCTCACGGACGAGCCGCATGAGGGTCATCTGAAATTGGTTGTAACATCCGAAAACATCGATGCAAGATCATCCTGTGACATGCCGTGAAATTGAGGCATCTCTGGGTATTAGTGATACCAGAGTGTATACTATATTGTATGAAGATTTGGCCGTGAAATAGCTGTGATTGCGTTCGATTTAGCATACTTCAATAATTGTTTATAAAGAGGCTCGTGTTGATTGGTGCAAGGGAATGCTAAAAAATACTATCCCGATGCTTTAAAAAAGATGATGATAGGTGCCGAGTCTTGGATTAATGTGTACAAACCCGAAAATAAACAACAGTTGACAGTATTTCTAAGTGAGCAGCGTGATGCGACTGACGCGGCGTGATGCGGCTGATGCGGCTGATGCGTCTAGCGCGCAAATATTAATTCCATTCATAAAATATCCCTTTGGTAGAAAAATTTCTCTTTTAGAAGACCCCAAACGAGTATTTGAACGTGGCCTTCCAACCTCGCGTGGCGCTGCCAGTATCAAAAAAAGTTCCTTTTCAAACAACAGTTAAGCCATTCCTTTAGTTCAGGTTGGAACAAAACCATGGTATCTAGTGTACCGATATTTCTATACGATTTCTATTTATATACATAGTGATTTTGTTTTTATCAAGCAATTTTGTCCTTTTTTAAAAAGGTTAGAACTGTTTGGCTAGAAAAAAACCATCCAAAATTAAGTGTTTTGTCTCAAATTGTGCAGGCAAGTACAATGGCAGATCTAGATTCCCAAAGGATTCTGATGTGATGGAAAAATATCTAAACGCAATTAACAACCTTCTGTTGAACAGTCTTAATTACAAAGTAGTTTATAAAAGCCATCGTGTCTGTGCTACACATTTTTCAGAAGAATCTCTTGTACGAGGTTCTAGAAAAGGAGTTAAGTATAATGCTTTTTCTACTCTTTACCTGAATGTAAGTAAAATGAAGTCAGCGCTTTTTTATTGTTTAGAAAATTTAATGTAATGTAAAAAATACAGATTCAGGGATAACTGAAATAAATATGAATAAAAAATATAGATTTTTTCTTTAAAGTAAAAGCTACGATGCAAGTATATTAATTTCTTCTCGCTGAAAATCAACAAGCCGAATTTATACCTCCAATGACAATACACAAAATTGAAAAATCCTGGGAAATGGTTTTTAGTTACTACCAATTATGAAGGTATGTTCTTAATTACCTACTATTATTATATTGTTTAGGTATTGTTAGATTTTTTTTAGCAACAGTGTTCCTCTTTTTTATATTAATTTTAAACTTCGCAATATATTTAAAACAAACATTTTTATATTTAAAAATTAGACACTTTTTAGAGCAATATTCCAGTATATCGCCAATGAACTAGAATGTTTTTCCAGAAAAAAAAAATACTTTACATTTTTCAAATAATTGTGTAGTGAGTTTGCCAACGTTAATTTTTAGTCATTCTATTCCTAGATTATTTTTTCTAATACCGCGATTGTGTCAATTTTCAAACGTTTTTTCATTATTAGAATCTTTTTTTTATCTTACCAGCTGCACTTTTCTTCAATTAGCTGCAGCAAACATACCTATTACTCAAAAAATTTCAATAATATTTACTATTAAATGTTTCTATTTTTGATGTAAAAGAATTAGTCAGAAGGAAAGGATGAAGAGTTTACTTAATTTTTAAACATGAAACCAAATAAAAACTTAATAGATCCAATTAAATTAAGCGCCTATAAAAAATAAATAAGCGAAGTTAAAATAACCAAAATCATCCAAAAAATTATATGAAAGGTTGACTTAAAATTTCAGTAATATGTTTATCGTACGTATTTGTATTTTTTATATGCACTTTTTTTGACTATTCTCTACCATTGTTAAAATTTACTTGGTTAGTTACTGTCTTAAGCATTCTAATTAGTAAACAGTATTTTATAATTTTATTAAAAAACTACTGTTCTTTAGCTCCTGTGTATTCTAACTATATTTATCTCTAACATATCCTTATGGTAGTACATTTCCCTAATTCTCGATTTTGTGCAAAATTTTACGGACGCATTTTATGTTATTTGTAATATTTAGTATAAGCATTCTTTAAGTAGGTATAAGGAATTTGAAATTATGTTCTAGGCTTAGTTCTAATGTAAATAAATGTGTTATTTTTATTTGACTTGTTTACATCCATTATTTTACTTTCAGTATATTTTGGAAAAAAAAATTTAATGTGTAATATTATGATATTTAATTTTTAATCACGAGTGGAGCTGAAAACTTTCAACCATAGTGTATTATTTCAGTTAGTTTTCTATTAAAGGAATCATTTGTAATTCTATTAAAAACAAGGCCTGTCCTATGTGTGATATGCTGCGTAGTTGCTCGCACACGAAACATTTCGAAACCAGTTGTTCCCGGAAGTATTCAGTGAATTGAGGAAAACAAATCGGAGATAGCAATGCGAATTTTCAAATATCGGTTCAAACACATAACTTTCTGCGCACATAAAATGTAGAATTGATGGATTATCCACCGTACAGCTCTGACTAGGCACGTAAGAATTTATTTTGTTCCAATAAATGAAGAACAAACTATGTAGTCAACGATTTTATATGCCAGAAGAAGTGTTTCATGGGTTCAAAGACCATATTTGCGTGTTCTATCTTCATATTGACAAAAATGTTCTTTAGATTAATCCAATATCACCCAAAAGTGTATTGATCATCGTGGAGAATATTTTGAAAAATAATTAAACCATTTTCATTGATCCATCTTAGTTCTTGTTTGTTGTTCCCGAAATATAAACGGTGCCCTAGTATATTCTTGAATATTTTATTTTAAATATTAATTTTAGTAAGATATCATGAAATTTAAATTGTATATTGACTTGTTTACGTTTTTTTTTTTTAAATTTTATATTCTACCCTCATAAAACTACTTATTTAAAAATGTAACATTATTCACTGGTTATAATGTTTTGCTTTTAATACGTTTCATTGAAAAAACAGAGAAAGTCTATGGTTATAGGAATAAAATATATATTTTTTTTTTAGTTTTTGATTCAAGTAGTTTAAATTTAAATAATTTAAAATATTTTATCTCTCGATAATACATTTTTTATGTTTGAAGTGTTTTTCCCTTTTATTTAATTAGGCCTCACATTAATATATAATCTAACAATAATTTTTCTATATTTAAACGAAGCTTAAATTTCTGTTTATTTCGTTAATTGAACCGAAGTAAAAGCTTGTAATAATAGAGCTATTATAAATAATAGAATATTATTTCCTCTACGTATAATTTGGTACAATGACATGCATTTCCTTGGTTTGTCATTCTCTACTCACAAATACCAACTTCTGGTTTAATCGGAAGTACATCGCGATAGGTTTTTTGGCTAATTTACCTCCATATTAAAGTGCGTATTTATTAGGATTACGCTTAACACGAAAAGTCAATCCTCCCACCTTACACCTAGTTAAATGACGAACAGCGGCGCCACAATATTTATATGTATCAATCTTAAACTTTAAGAACTGCTTATTTAGATTATATATACCAAAAAAAAAAAAAGAGTTGCCTATCCGTTCACGGCCTCATTTCATTTACTGATGCCAGACACCTAGACACGTAAAAATAAGTTAACCATTTAACTCGTTTTCATCATTCTAAAATCTATACTGGGCCAAAGATATTCATTTAATAAGTCATAAAAAGTTCGACTGTCATCAGAAGAGCAGTCTAAAGTCTTGGCAGTAGTTGCTAAAATGGTGTACGGAGCTTTCGGAGGCTGTGCACCTTGGACCGAATGAAGATACAATATTCGTCGTTGGACTGAGTGTATTTCAGCAGCACTGACTTTTCGTATTAAGAGTTATCTTCATGATCTAAAACACATTGTAACACTGATGTTAATAAGACACTAAAACCTGTCACTAGCTCTCCAACCATAAACTTTGTTCCGACAGTTGGGTGGCTCATTTAAAACCATTTTTTTATATCTATATATTAAAAGTTACATGGAACTCTCTTGACATACTCTGCCAAGCAGAGAGGATTGCAAGAAGAAGAAAAGTTTTCCGCATCTCATCAGGATTAAAGAGCTGAACCTGAAATCTTCCGTATGAGTACTCCAGTCGGAAAGTTTAACTCACTCAGACAACATGCAACGGTCTTTCGAGAATTTCTGCAATGCGAGAACATAAACAGGAATGATACAATATGGCTAAGTCTGATGTCTTAGCTTTACGACTGATGTCTGAGTGGAAGGATGTACTGGAGGATTAAGAACGGTTGCAGAGACTCGTGTGGATCTCGAGTCACTCGGGTTTACACGAAAACGAGGGAGCAGATTGTTTGGCAAAGATAGGATCCACGGTCGAACTATATGGACTACAACCAATTCTACCTGTCTCAATTATTGTTAGTAAAAGCGTAGACTTAGCACTTAATTAACCAAGGAGTTTTTCTCCCTTGAGAAAAAAGAACTACAAATCGTTGTGGAATACTAACAGGACACATTGTGTTCTGTAAGGCATAAGAAGTTGAATCATAGATGATTCGGTGAGTAGATAATGTTTAGAAGAGAAGGAAACAGCTGAGTATATTCTCAGAGAGCGCCCAGCATTTAACGCACTGAGGCAGAGAGATTTCGATGAAATATTAACATGTGAAGCAGTCAGGTAAGTTATGCTCAGCAGATTGTATTCGCAAAGAAGATCGGTCTCAAATGACTTGCAGTCATAGTAGTATATAAAGGGCGCAATGGGGCATAAGCAACTTAGATCGAGTAATACTACTTTTATTCGTTCAAGTTACATGGCGAAGATCTTACGGATCTCTTAATTGATTAATTTCTTTAAGAACCGTTTTATATGGCATTTCCATTGAGATCAAAAGATAAAATTATTAGAAAGTGAAAGAAAAATAACCCATTTTACTCCGCGTGGAACTTTTTGTCAGTATTTTAAAAACTATGTAATTTAGGCAATATTTGTATCCAAAAAAGGTACCGAAATTTCAAGTTTTTAATTATTAAAATATTACACATAAAGTGCAAAACGTAAGTTCTTATTTTTTATGCCGAAAACCAAAAGAGAAAAGAAATAAGCTTTTAAAAAAGTTCCTCTAAAAAAACATTTCATTCTTATTATTTTTGAGTTACATTTTAAATTTTCGATATATGTTATTATCATCCAAATTTCAACTTCCAGGGAAATGAATCTTATGAACGCACGTTCTATATTTTGGATTAAATTATAGAGACCTTCAGAATATCCTGAAATTTCAATTAAAACATAGTTATATTAAGATTACTCGTAGATAAGTATAGCCGTTTTGATACATGGGCTGTACATAACATTCTAATTACCTTAGAAATTGTTTGTATCAGGCATTGGTTTTAAATCTAGTATACTCATATCATATAAATTTTGGAGACGTTTATTTTGGAGACTTAGCTTAATAACTTAACAATTGAGATATGTATAAGATAAGCCAGGAATTGTCAAGGAAATGTCGAAAAAACTGTGAGTGAAAATATATAGCTGCATAAAAGGACTTAATCTCAAAGTTGGGATAATATATAAATATCCATGAACTGTACTATTATATATTAAATAGGTCTTAGACTTTCTAGATCTGCAAAGCTCTATAAATAAATAACTATGTAGGTACATATTATATTAAAATAATTTCCATATATAAGTAATTCTGCCACAAAAAATGAGGATTACAGAATGTAATTTTAGTTGTCAAATGACCAGATATTTTTATATGTATATTTCAATTATGTAACGATAAAATTATAGTGATAAAAAAACGGCTCCTTTCGGAATAAAATTTTTTTAAAATATATTTCAATATTTTTAACATTACCTGGGCTGCTTGTATTTGCAACACAAATGTATTCCCTGGCAAAGATCTTTCAGCATCCAAATCAATTTCTCTCTCCAAAAACAGAGACGCATTTACATGATCCAGATAAAATAGGTGACGTTCGTTTCCAGCTATGATATCATACCGAATCGGTGTTTCGATTGCAAAATCTTGATCAAAGGCATAGATTGGTGGTTGAAAAGAAAGAAGCTCGTGAATTTTGGCTCCCTGTAACAAAAAACTAGTTTTATACTGCATTGTAAAAATGGTATCATTCTATCCTATTTTTTGGAAAACAATGCTTTAATCTACAGTTTTAATTTACCTGTGTATCATTACTTTTATTTCTTATTAAAATATTCATATTTGACTCCTTCGATCTCACCCTACAGATTTAAAAAACAATAGATTTGTTCGAAGGCTGTTTAGGGTCGGTGGGGGAGAGGTTTTTTTAATGTCTAATAGGTATAAACATGTTTACTTATCTTTTCTTCCAGTTTAATTGTTTGTCGTGATTCTTTTCAGTGTTTCTAAGTGTTAGAATTTACTATAAATGGGAAGTTTGCAATTAATATTAACAAAAATAGGATTTAGAAACTTATTTTTATTTGTAAATATAGTTGGATATTGTTTACATATAGAAAATAATAATAATAATAGGCAACCATAAATTCATACTTTTATGTATTCTAGAATTAACGTGCCGATTATCATGTAATACTCGTTTAAATAATGCGATTAGAATAGCATAAAATCGGGATGTTTGTACTAAGAAATGAAATATCTACTGTTTATCAACACTTTTTCAAACATAAATAAAAATATTATTACGTTATTCAACGTTCTAACAACCGGGCCCTGGTTCTGACGTTAACGTGATTCTACAGTTCGAAGTTTGACTCCGTTTTGTCGTCAGCATAAAATATTAAATAAGTAAAAAAGTCTCGACTCTGATCTAAATTTATAATAAATCTAATAAAGATATTTTAAGTTTTTTTAAATAATTTCTTTGGATATAATTTAGGAACAGAAACAAGTTGGAAAATATTTCGGTTACTTGTTCACTTTATTAAATAAAATAAAAAATTGAGAAAGACTAGGGAATAATAATTATCGTTCGATGCCCTAAAGTTTTTACAAATGGCGGTTATTTAATATTTGACCTTAGTTTTAAAAACATAATTTTATAAAAATCACAAGAATAGTAATATTTCCCAAGAAAGCTTCCAATAGCGATCATCAACAGGGAATGAAACGTTAGTCGTTAAAGATCGGTAGTGGTTTAAAAGAGAACATAAAAAAATTGAAGAAACTGGTGTGCATTATACGTTGTTTATTTATTAGTACATTTTTTAAAAATAATTAAAAGTATTAATATATCAAATACGAAATTAAGCTAATTTAGCAAGGTACACTGTAAAAATAAAACTACATTAAATTTAAGGTAAATTTACTGGAAGCAAATTTCACAAACATTTATTAAATGCATTAAATTTAATAATTTACATTAATCTCAATTAATTTATCCCATTAAATTTAATGTAATCATATAATAAATCTAAAGTCTGATCGTAACTTTTTAAGTTGACTATGTACATTAAATATACAGCCAGAGTTCATTGAATTTGAGATATGTTATCACATATTTAACGCGTCAATATTAATATGACTTCAAATAATTCTGAAACAATTTTCCCCATAGGAATTGTTTGCCATCTAGACCGGTGTCGAACTCATTGGTTCCTGTAAGTTCGGGGCAGACATGTACACCGCACCATAAGGAAAGTGAGTCTTTCAAGCAACTATCATTCTAAACAAAAAGTTCAATACAAGTTGCGCCATCTCCCGGAATCTAATGCAATGTATATTGGATAATAATATAAATTTCTTTAGTATTAGGTTATATGTGAATTAATTTTACTGTGCAGAACTTGAGATATCTTTTCAGTTACTTTATTGAAATTTAAGATACCATTTAATCAAATATACTGTACAACGAACTGGTATTTGAATGAATTGCTTTAAATTCAAAGTAAATATAAATTATTCATGACTTTTGGTACAAAAACATTAAATTTAATGTAGAATGGACATTAAATTTGCATTAAATTTAAGGTTATTTTTTTTGAACAGTGTACACACATAATAAATTTTTTATTTTTTAAAATAATAGAAAAACAATGATTATTTCATATTTCTTTAGTTTATCTTTAAGAAAATCAGACTCACATTTTCATAATAGTTGAATAATATTTGTGACAATGTTAAAATTGTTCACATTAACAACAAAGCTTTATAAGTCTTTCAAACTTCCGCAGACTGTAGGTAGGCTTATTCTATTCGACAATGAAATAATTTCGGGTTCCTCATTCTCACTTTCAGAATTGGGAGTAATTTTATCCTTTTGTTGTATGTCTTGAATATAGTAGAGGATGGTCAATTCCGAACTTTCCGTTTCCACAACTAATGTTATAATCAGATTCCATGAGATTTCGAAATAAGTTTTATTGACGGCCTTTTTAGCATTGGTATATCCTCTATATATATATATATATATATATATATATATATATATATATATTTATCCTCTATATATATATATTTATAATGAAATTTTTAATTATATAAATATTGTTTGTAAAATAAATCATCGCATAATTATGGTGTGATAGTAATATCTGTTGGAAATCATTTATTAACATAATGCTCGAATATTAAAAGTCCTAACGTTTTTATAGATGATTTCTGTATAAAAGTAACATACTTAGTATATTGGTTGTATGATAGTTGTTTAACAAACCTCCAGATAAAATCTGTTCATGCTGGCTCTTAAAGCTTAACCTGATCTATAAAAAAAAGTAGAGAAATAAGAAATTACAGTTCACTAGAACATAGTTATTTTATACACTTCTACATTACATCACATATTTTAATACATACAAAAAAAAACGTTAATATTAAATTGCTCTTATTCAGAATCCTAGCCATGCAAAGCCGGGGCGGATCGCGAGTTAAATAGAAAATATTTAGAATAGTTAGAATAGCGATGTAACTAAAAGCAACTACCTCAAATTTATAAATATATATTATTTGTGTATCAGTTCTACTATGGTTTTACGAGTTATTCAAGAACCGTAATTGGCATTATTCTGCAATGCACCATTTGGTTACTGTTATAGTTTTCAAACGGCATTACAATAATTTATTAACTACTACCGTAAAATTGAAAAATCATAGATAAAGTTAATATAACATAATATATGTGAGCAAGAGATGAACTTATATCTTTGACTGATTCAAATTAATGGATAGAATTCGATTGGAACCCTTACAAATATTTATTTTAATACAGAAAATATTTTAAAGGAAGTCCACAAGTTCGAAATTTTTAACAATTCAATTTTTCAGGTTAACAAATTCGTTCAGTTGTTTGGTATTTAATTAGATTTTCAAATTTCCCTTATTTTTTAGTCGGAAACGAACAAAAATTGAATAAATTTTTATTAATACTACTTTATCAGTTTTGAAGTCCTGGAATTTGTTATTCATGTTTAGGTTTAAGGATGTTCAATTATATCGTAAAGGAGGGTGTGGGACAGGGAATGCATGCGAGGAAAGCATAGAAAGGGCACAGTGCTACAAACCCTAGATAAAAAATATGTACTGTTCAACGTCTCTCAAATGAATAAGCGAACATAAAATATCCCAAGGAAATGACATTCTAGATTTTATTATGAGCATATAAAATATCTTTGAAAGTTATATTATGCTGCTATGAATAATACTTATTTCATAAATATTGAATGAAGTTTGGCAACAGACCATACATTTTATATTGTCTCCTTTTTATTGTGAACTTCTGTCAATGTTTCAACGTTACTGATATTTTGTAGAAATGACGAACTCCACCAGTAACGTTTTCACGAATGCTGCTATGCTAGGGATTTTTTAGGAATTAATATCTAGTACTCAAAAACTGAAAAAAAAATTTTAATAACGAAATGCACAGGGTATCCCAAATTCGATACTTTTACGGGGTTTCTGATTAATTATTAAAGTTAACAAAAAACTATCATTCACGAGCTGTGAACAAAACTGAAAAATTATCTTTTGTTTTTAAGATATAGGGTAAAATTCAAAAGTTGACAATTCTTATAATGCCCAGTATCGTTCGCATTTGAAAAGATACGATATTTTAAACCACTTATTTTTATAATATTTTAAACATAAACTAACGGTTTAATTGCAACTTTAATACGAAGTTATTCATCCTAATTTGGTTATTTCCAATGGAATACTCTATATATTTTTGGATGATAAGGTAGAGTATTTAATTATATTTATAACACTATATAACACTATGTAAAGATGAGAAGGCAAGTTGGATTATGAGACTTTTTCTTTAAAAATCGTAGTAAACTAAGAATAAAGAGCAAAAGAAGGTGTTATGATACTTATATTTAAACTTAACGATATATTTTCAAATAATTTGAAAAAAAGCAATTGTTTGAAGATACGCCATTTAAGTTAATAACGATGTTTATTTTCGTGATGTTCTGTTTCCATTATAATTATTAAAAATGAGTTATGAAAATTATGAGAAATAAAACATGATATGTGTGTTGATAGAAAGCGAGAAAAACAATAGAATGCCCTTAACCTATTTTGGAGATATTTTTAAAAGACCTGAAAGAAATTTAAAAAATTTTAGAAATGTTATTGAACTAAAGCCACACGAATATTTTAAAGAAAATAAAGAAAATGAAGAAATAAATGTTCTTAGATGCGCGGAAGCCCAAACTCAGGTGACTCTCGTCAATCATTATTTACACAGGCAAAAAGCATATTTTAAAATTTTACGAATTGAAAACTTATTTTTAGCAGGGAAAGCCCATATTTATAGCTAGAATAGAAAAAGAAGTCTAAAAAATACTAAAAAAACACCATTTTCGTTACAAAGGGAATATGATGTAACATGTATACCTTGGAGATCGTGAAAGAAGACTGCAGTTTTGTCACTGGTTTTTAAATGAATGTAACGAAATACCTACTTTTTATAACAATGAGATATGATCTGAAGAAGCACGAATTACAAGTAACTTCTAATATATATATATATATATATATATATATATATATATATATATATATATATATATATATATATATATATATATATATTAAAACAATACTAATCCTTATTTAGTGTGAGTAGTTTGTCAATGAGGCAAATTTTCTTTTAACATAAGTTGTTTTCTAAAAGCTCGTAAGCCTGTTTATCACATTTTCGAAGAAAATCTCAATACAGAAGTTAACATTAATATATTAGAAATTAATCTTATGGATTATTGGATGATGAACCATTGGTGGAACGACAGAACATTTATGTTTAACATGATGGGGCTCCTAACCATAATCTCTTAAGAGTAAGGGAGTATTTAAACAGTAACTTTCCTCAAAAATGGTTGAGTACGTAGGGGACCGTGACGAGGTCGGCACGTTCTCTAGACCTAACACGGCTGGATGTTTTTCTATGGGGACTTCTAGAAAATTTGTTTAATCAAGTATTGTTTAAAAAATTAGGAAAAAATTATTTTTGGCATGTTTCTGCATATTTTATGGTGTTTATCCTATTTTCAATAAATATTTTCAGCCTAGCCCTCTAATATTCTGACTGGATATGAGCGGGAATCGAGGTTACCGCGTATCTTGTGTTTTTACTTGAATACAACCATTTTTCAATGCAATTATAAAATTTTTAGAGAAATAAACTACGAATTCTTATATAATTTTTATCGTAAAATCGAGTGCGATTTTTAGAAATATGTATGATAATTATTTAAACAATTATTATTTAAACAATTTTTAAAAAATTATTTGTTTGTAGATTTTTGCAAACATTATGAATTTATCCTATTTCAACTAGTTATTTTCAGCCCAGTATTCCCAGATTTTGCTTGGGCATTAATGTATTAATTTGTTTTAGATATAGACCCTTTTAGTTTTTCGTAGGTAGATTTAAAAATTTCTGAAAAAATTCGACATAACAGCACTTAATAAATCCTGATAATCAAAATTGATAGCAATCCGTGGTCAAGATAATTTTATTACAACCAACTTAAATCAGATTTGATAATTAAATACCTTGACATATCCAGAAATGAATCAAATATGAATTAAAAACAAAATTAACAATTTAATTTCATGTAACCAACAAACCATTGAATTTTAAAATTTTTCTGGATGGTTACATTAGATTTATTACTTCAAAATAAATAAAAAAAGCATACAATTTCTTAGCCTTACAAAATAAATTGGATTTATTTCAGTTTCCTGTCAGATGGCAGGAACTGTTGAGGCCTTCATAAATTAAACTATATAATTTGTGTGAAATATAAATAAATCTGAATAAAAAAAATAAATAAATATTCAATACAATGTTTAAAAACAAAATATAAAAAAAGTATACAAATTTGAGGAAAATAAAGGACTGTAGTAAGTCAAGAAAGAAGAAATTGGATTAGAAAAAGAAGACAAGAATGATGTTATCCGTGCAGCACTAATTGTCAGGCCATCAATATTTTGACGAGAGATTAAAATTTCTTGTTGACATTTTACTTTTGTTTTCACCCCTCTCTTAAAGAAGCTGAATGATAAGGAAAAAATAGAAACTTGAAATTTGGAAAGTTATACTCTTTATTATGTGCTGGTAGTGTTAGCAGATTTTTCTTACGTATATTTAAATTATGTATATCCGTGCGATAAGTAGGTCTGTTGTGTAAGTAAGGCAGTATCTTAAATTTAATTACTTTGTAAAAGCAGCAAATTAAGTGAAGAATACATCTGTCAAACACATTGAGCCCACCTAAATCGCTTAGTTTATTAGAAACTCTTTGATTACGTCTGATACCAAAAACAAAGCGTTTACAGTTATTTTGCATTTTTTGAATCCTTAGTCAATCAGTAAAGTCGTGAAATGATGCATAAATATGATCGCAAAAACTGAAGGAAGGAAGGATTAACGAGTCAGATAAAACCTTTGTTGTACCATGGTCAAGGTAATATCTGTGAGGATATAACATTTTTGGTGCATAATAGCTCTTTAAAAGCACTGTGGAACATGTTCAGTAAATTTTAGTTTATTATCCATTAAAAGACCTAAGTTTTGATATTAAGGGGAACTTGACCTATATTTAATTTAATATGTTCCTGTAAATAAATCCGCTAATTTTCGCTACAAAAGAGTAAGGCAAATGATTTAGCTGGATTAATTTTAAGTAAATGATTATTACAAATATTAATTAAATTATTTAGATCTTGGTTAATTCAAATATTAGCGATATCAACATCATTTGTTTTGAAAGAAAAATAAATTTGTGTATCGTCTGCGTAGAGATCATATTTACAGAATTGTATCAATTTTATAAAACTAGATGTATACAAAGTATATAGAAGTGGACCTAAAATAATTCCTTATTGCACTCCATATGTGACATTGCACGTCTTTGACTGTTGACCATCGATAACCGTCTTTTGTGTCCTATCTGTCAAGAAGGATAATCAAACAGGTGAAGCGTGGTCATCAAACCCAAATATTTTAGGAAAACAATAAATATATCGTGATCCAGCACATCAAAAGCCTTTGTATAATCTAACAGAATGAGTACTAAGAATTATTGAGCGCAGCCACGATATCATCTGTCATCTCAGAGAAGACAGTTGAGCAGCTGAATTCCGCCCTAAAACCAGACTGATTTTGTGGAATGATATTATGTAGAGCTACATAATTATTAATTTGGATCTCCATGAAATTTTCAACTATTTTAGAAAATGTTGGAAAAATGGATATAGATCTGAGAGGCGTAAATTCAGTAGAACGTGGGCAGATTTTCCATATTTCGGAAAGTAAGACTTACTGAGGCAACAGGTGTGGGTGACAAAAGTTACAATAAATGGACAGCACAGTGAAATTAAGGTTAAGTTACGGTTATCAGATCCATAAGCTTTTGATTTTAGGCGTCGTACAATTTGTAAAATTAAATTTTCTTCATTTGTTGTGTGGTTGAAAAGAAAAATGTTCTCTCAAATGAAGACTTCTATTTCTAGAAAAAACTTAGACGTCCTGATTTATATGACAGTTGTTAGAAACTAGCGTAAAAAACACATTGAGTTTTCCAGAATTCATTCCGTCTTTCTTTAACATTAGAATTTTGAAATTTATAATTTAGGTAAAGTTTTTTTTCGGTTCTAAAAGCGGCTATGTTATAATTTTTTAGTTGTTTATGAAAATTGTAATGATCCTAGTTTTTAATACGACGATACCGATTAGGAGCTCGATTTCTTGATTTAATTATTAGTTTTATGTTATCTGTTATCCACAGATAATATGGCTTTCTTTTAGAGGTATATTCAATTGTTGAAACATGCATATCAAAATGATATATTAAAGTATTTATAAGATGGTAAATTCTATGGAACGGGTGTTTTCCAGATCTTCCTGGAAAGTGGTCATATTAATTCTCTTTAAAGGTCTATATTTATAAGTGATGTATTCATTTTTAATGTATTTGAGAATTAGAGTTCATATATATATACAGTGAACTCTCTCTTGAATGGACAGCACTTGTGTAGCATAAAGTGTCCTTTGAATGGAGGTGTCCGTTGAATGGAGAAAATAAAATAAACTTCAAATATTTAAACATGTATATTACGTATATGTAGTCAATGTTTAAATGTTAGTTAGCAAAAACACAAGTTTTTAATACTAAATATGTATATAACCTATGTATATGTAATTAAAATATGCACATAAATCATTTGTTATTTAAAAAAAAACTTTCAAGGGTGGTTTGCTTAAGGCCATTTAATTTATTTTTAACAATTTGGGTTTCTACTGAACTTACAGCTTGGGAGATTTGTTGTGCAATGTTAGAATTTCCCTGTAATACAAAAAATGTTTCAATGTCTTTTAGTTTTTTGTAGGCTTCATTAATGTCTTTTATATTCGAAGTATTCGTTTCTTCGTCGTCACTTTCACTTTCAGATAATGTTTCAACAACCTGATTCACCTGAAACTCACGTACACACTCTTGAATACTTAAATCGGGATTTTCAGTCAACAAAGTTCCATCAATTTCCGTATAACTTAATAAATCAATGGAAAAGTGTTTGTTTTTTTTCCATAATTCAGAAAGTGGCAGATCGTCCTCGGAATCTTCTTCAGGCTCAACGTTGTCCTGTGTACCGAATCCAGCTTTAAGAAAGCAATTGTTGATAGTTTTCGGTTGTACTTCCTTCCATGCAGTTACAGTCCAAATCAAGGCATTGGTAACGTTAATAGACTTCTCAAGTTCCCCTATAGAATCAGACTCTTCTATCGACGATAGCAGTCTTCGGATCAATAACTTTCTGTAGTAGCTTTTGAAACATTTTATAATCCCCTGATTGAGGGGCTGGCATTCAGATGTAGTATTAGGCGGCAGAAATATCAATTTAACATTACATAATACAAGTTGTGGATGAGACGCAGCATTGTCTAGGAACAAAAGTACTTTTCGATTTTCTCTCTGCATTTTTCTGTCAAATTTATTTAGCCAATCTGTCATGATTTCTCTTGTCATCCATGACTTCTTATTGTAATACCATTCGATTCTACATAGGAGTTCTTGAAACAACGAGGATTCTTGCTTTTTCCAATTACCAGTGGCTTTTCTTTGTTTCCAATCATATTGGTGCAAAACAGAATTGTGAGTCTGTCTTTGGAAGCCTTACCTCCAGTGCATTTTTCTCCTCTCAGAGCATATGTTTTGTTAGGCAAGGCACGAAAAAATAGTCCCGTCTCATCTGCGTTAAAAATATCACGAGGAGAGTATTCTTTCATTATAGTGAGCAGTTTTTTCTTCCAGTCAGCAACCACTGATAAATCTACAGCCGCTGCTTCGCCACATATAGATTTGAAGGAAATATTGTGCCGCTTACGAAACTTCTCGAGCCATCCGCTGGAAGCCTTCATGTCAAAATTTAGTTCCGTTGCAACTTCTAATGCTTTTTCTTGAATAATTTTACCAGAAACAGGAATGTTTTTAGAACGCACTTTACAAAACCAATCGAAAACAATTTGATCTAATGCAGCACCCTCAGTTTTCAAAAATTTCCTTTTCTTTTCGGTGTTTCCGCTCTCAGAAAACTGCTTAATTATATCACTCTTACGTTTTAAAATTTCACTAGCTTGACTTTTTCCAATTCCAAACTTTTCTGCTAACTGTCTAACACTTAACTTATTCGTATCCGCATAATGGATTACATCGACTTTTTCTGCCAAACTTAAAAACTTTCTTTTGTTGGTAGCCATGTTATTCGCGTCACAAAACGTTTATGCAACTAAAATGATATTATCCTTTCCGCAGCAGTTTTAACAATACGTACATAATAAAGTAAAATGTGCTTAATAGAATTCACGTGCACCAATAAAATTCCTTGGAAAACCCTAAAACCCTAATTACCTACCAATATACCTGGCTGCCGCCTATTTTGTGGGTATTTACGCAAATAAAATGTGTCTTTAATAAAATTTAAAATTTAGGCAAATATTGAAAGGAAAATAGTAAAATATTTGTCCGTTAGAATTATTTTTTATAAATAATTTACTGTCCGTGTCCGGTGTTGAGAGCGTCCATTGGAGGGAGGTTTAAAAGTACAGACTGGTATATACGAATGGTTTTTGTCTCAAAAATTGCCCATATAGAAGAGGTGTCCATTGAATAGAGGTGTCCGTTAAGAGAGAGTTCACTGTATATATATATATATATATATATATATATATATATATATATATATATATATATATATATATATATATATATATACATATATATATATATATATATATATATATATATATATATATATATATATATATACATATATATATATATATATATATATATATATATATATACATATATATATATATATATATATATATACATATATATATATATATATATATATATATATATATATATATAATTGCTCTAGTTGTTGTAGGTAAATCAAAGTAATTTTAATTACTAATTAATTCATGTTAGGAAAAAATAAAATAAAATTTTTGGAAATTTTATATATAGAAATTTTTTCAAAACTCCCATGTCGTAACAAATAATAAAGATTAGAAATGTTAAATATTATTCATCAGCTTTTTATACAGCTACTTTATTTGTGTTAATTTATATAAGTAAATATAAAAATTAACACCATAATGCAATCAACAACTTTAATTTCAAATAAATGATTTGACAAAAAAAATACATTTTAAAGAATTATGGGGTTAAAGAGTAAAAAGCACTTCAGGCACTTGGGTTATGAAATTTATTACGAAACCTAAATGACTTATTACGTAATACGCATTTAATTATTCCCCGTTATAATGCTTTGCGGAAGATTTTTGAGTTATAAATTCTCACATATTATTTGCTTCGTTAATTAAAAAAAAACTATTGCTAAAATTAATTTGCTTTAAGATAACATTACGAACCCGTGAAAAATAATTTTTGCCACGTACTTTGCTAGTATTAAAGGGGACATCGTACAGTAAATGTTTATAATTTCATAGAATGTTATCCAATTTAATTTGGCTTGGGAACACTTACTCTTATTTAAATAGCACAATTTTTGACATTCAAATCAGTAAATGACTGAACAACAAGTTATTTCTACAAAACATCATGCTAAAACCGAGTATTTGGAACAAACGCCTTCAATTATGGAAAACTGCACTGATTTTAATTAAGAGTCCTGAGAATTATAACGGACGCATCGTGATATATTCCAAATATACAAGAAGAAGTCTCTAAATACTAAAGAAAGTATGCTGCAAGACTAGGTCAAGATTAAAAAAACTATCCTCAAAATAAATTTTATGTATATAAGTTTTCTTCACCCCAGATACTAATAATCCTGCTGTGGAAATATTATACAACGAAAAGTTTTAGTGGATAACTTCTCTTTCAATGACTATAATCTATTTGGCCATACAGAATATCGTTTCATTAAATACAAATAAAATTTGTGTCTGAAATTGAATTAAAGAAAAAGTTTACGATTGCCTGATAGGGCTAATTTAATTTATATTCTACGTCATGTAACATAGTAACAATTCGAAATACATTGTCTCAAATTTATAAGAGTTTTATGACTAATAAATGTAAAAATAAGCTAAAAAGTTTTGTTATAGAAAAGTGTTATTATCGTTTAAAAGGCGACCTAGAAGATGAAGATCATTCCGAACTTGTTTATAGTGTTAATAAACTGAGAATCAGTATTTTTTTTAGATGTTGTATGTTATGCGATAAGATCCATACCCTATGGCTATAAGATCTAGTGAAATTAAATAAAATACATATTCTTTCCAAAATTCATCAAAAATGGATGGAAATATCATTCAACAAGATCAAGTGTGTACAGCATCCGTAGGATATTTGTCAGATATCATATTTCAGGCATAATTTTCAAGCTGAAATCAATGACTAGAAACAAAAGATGTGTCAATCAGAAAATATTTGAAATTTAGTTCAACCAATTATACAGTGCATCCCACGACGAATTGCCGCGATTAATTTCTCGAAAAACAGACTTTGAAAATTTCTTAAAATTTAACAGTTTACTGAATTCCATGAAGACATTTCAGTTAAAATATTTTCAAGGTAGTGACAATTTCGGTTATATCGGAAGTTGATGCCTTCTTGCTGATTTTAAATGGAACAGCTTATAAATTATTTCATTTTTAGATTCTGCTCAAAATTATAGATATATTTCATGTATAATGTTCTATAGCTAAGCCCAACTGTTCATGGCATATTTTAAATTTTATGTCCTGCTTTTGCAGGTCTCATAACTATCAATTTTTTTATATATGAAAGCCATTATTATTTAATTGAGATTGGTTTCTTTCTAGAAGGGAATCTACTTTAGTGGACTGTGTTGATATTTTGATAATAAATAAATACAGGGTGATCAAAAACTAATATTAAATATTAACTTAAAAATCGTTAAAAGTCACCTTTTTAAAACTTAAACCCCCTATTTTTATAATATTGTCGTACTTAGCATTAAAAATAAGGGTAACTTTCTATAAGATTGTCAATCCAATAAATGTATAGTTTTTGAAATCTTGTCAGTTTGAAATTTTTGTATTGTAAAAATACTAAACGGCTTATCTACACAGGGACAAAACTTATTTTAATAAATGTTCAAAATTCTCCCCCCCCCCCTGAACTTCCAAACATTTTTCACATCACCGAGTTCCTCATGGGGGTCGCTCTAATTGAATCTGGAGATAAACTTTTGAACACGTCTCTTACCCTTACCATAAAATCCTCCATCATTATTACCGATGTTTTTTTAATCGTTTCCTATATAAAGTAATCTAAGACAGTCAAATCAGGAAAACAAGGAGGTCACAGAAAAGGTCCATTGTTGGTTGTTATAAAATGTTGCTTATAAGAAGTTGATAACTGGAACGGTTCTGCGTGGTGGGTCGCCTTCGTGTTGGTAAAAAATTTGCTTGTGTTCCGCTAGAGGTAAATTGCTTTAATATTGACTCTTCTAGAATATTCAAATACCCTTCTCTTATAAAGGTTAATACATAATTTAAAATGGTTACATAAATGGCTGTGTGTGTATGAATTACCATTTAAGTGTCCTTCATAATCCCATTATTTCTGCAGCACAAAATACGCTAAATTGTCAGATTTCATTAAATTTCGCATATTTTACTGCATGACGATTTGAACCACTCCAAAAATGGAAATTTTGTCTGTTGCGAAGGCCATTTTTCGTAAATCTTTCTTCATCATTCCAAAATATGTTCTCGAAAAATCAACGGTTGTCTATATCATCGTTAAAATAAATCCGCAAAATTGCGCGCTTTTCAGGAAATCAGTATCTCTTAGGTGTTGAACCAAAGATATTAAATAAGGGTGAAAATTGTGTTTCAACAGAATTCTACGTATTGAGCTGTTTTTACAGAAATTTATCTTAACGATGTCATAGGGTATGCCTCAAAATATCCGAAAATTGCAATTTCGACATTCTCATCATTGAGAATAGATTTCCTTTTACGCATTTTTACCTTAACGGGGCCAAAATTTTTGAAATTTTCCAATATTTGTTTAACATAGTTCAGTGATGATTTTTGTTTATCGGTATATCTATCAGCAAATGTCTGGCATGTCATTGATAAAACTTTGTAGTATTCCCCATAGATAATAGACAAATTTAAATAATATTTGAGCGAAAAATTTAATCGCTTCGGCATGATACAAAAATGTTAACTTGCCAATATTTCAAAAACTACAAATTTTTCGAATAGACCACCTTATTCAAATTGACCTTCATTTTTAATACCTAATGAGATAATACTATAAAAATAGGGCTTTTCCATTTAAAAAAAAATGACTTGAATGAATTACCCTGTATTTATTTATTATCAAAAACTCACAGTACACTAAGACAGATCCTCTTCTAGAATGAAGCCAATCCCAATTAAATAATAAAGGCTTTCATGTAGGAGAAATTGATAGTTACGTTTAGGCTTGTATAAGCCATTTTTGACAGAAAATTGAAAATATGTCAAAAACAGTTAGATTCAGGTATAAGACATTATATTTATGATATGTGTATAATTTTGTGTAGAATCTAAAAATTAAATAACATTTAGGATGTTTATCTGTTTCCCTTAGGCTTCGATCAACCCTTTGAAAGTTTTTTTTTAACTTGACAATGTTCAAGCTGGAAATCTTTCAACATAAAATCTTCGTGCCTTCGAAGAATTTGACAGCACTTTAATTTTTGAAAGTTATTTTTACATGAAGGCAATTTTGACAAGTGCCATCAATTGCAATTCATTATGTAGATATTAACAATAACAATATGATTTTTACCTGTTTGCATTAGTAGCTTTGAGTGTTTTGCATAAACACCCATTGATCTCGAAAACCGCCAGTTTTATCGAAATAAATTAAGAGAACCTTTTTTGAAGATAAATGACAAAAGTATTTAAAAAATCGGTTTTCAGCTCTGTAAAATGACATCTGTCAAAAATTAGGCCCAACGATGTGGCTGCAAGTCCGTTCCTGACTTCACTGATGATCTAAAATATCTACTCTAGTATGGTTTATTGAGTCTTTATAATTTCTGTAAAATATTAAAATTTCATTAAATTATACAAGTCGGTTCAAAACTTAGAGCCGATAAGATAAATCGCTTGGTACCCCTTTAGGGATCAATATCTCCATAAAAGAGCACCTTAGGAATTTTTTTTTCTATGACAAAGTAGGGTTATTTAGACCTCCCTGCATGCTTCCGAGAAATTAGAGGTACTTACCGGACACCCTGTATTAAAATATCAGAAACGATAAACTGTAAATTCAATCTTTTGCCATAACAAGGTACCTTTTTTTGCCAATCACTGACATAGGTTTGCAAGATACTGCTGGTTATTCATTTGACCCAGTATTCTTTTGCTTTACCACTTGCATAAAATACGAATGCAGGGCGACATATGTTTGATAATTCTCCATTTACTATTGACGTTCATTTCGAAGTCCCACACTTTCACGGTTGAAGTAAAACAAACCTCTCCGATATCAGCGATCGTTATTTCTGTTACTTTTAGTACAATCGGGCATTTTGTGGTAAGAGGTAAAAAGTAAGACATCACAGACCGAGGTTACAAAGGGAGTAAATATAAGACTAGCCCTGACAGTTGGCGATGGTTAATAATATTCAGTAATTAACTATGAGCCTTTTTCTAATTTTGAAATTATAGATATAAAACTTTAAAAAAATAAGATGTAAGTACTAAGAAAACCAACAATTTGAACAACGGTGAGATTCATTTTGTTAATTAGTTAATACAAAAACCGAAAAGAAAACATGAAAATTATCGTTTTTCTGTTTATGCAACAGTTGCTGCAACAATAACTTATCCGTTGGTTCTATTTCTTTAAAAAATCCCTCTTGATAATAAAAATATGAGCATTTATATAACGAAAAAGGTTATTTTGTTGCTGAGAGACATTGATTTGTTTCCACAGAGATTTTTTTATTAACTTATGGTGTGGAAAACATGTATTTTTTTAAACTAAACCAAACGTCGATATATTTCTAAGACCTTATATTTTCAAAAAATAGTATTATCAACTCACTTTTATTTATTGGTAAAAATGGTATTTTTTTTTAAACAAATTAAGTTCTAGCCTCAACTATTAATTGTGCGATATTTTGTCTTCGATATTCCCAAAGCTGGAAATTTTCCTCAGACAATAAAAACCTTTCTGTTACCAACAAGAGAAGAGAAAGAATCATTGGGTTACAGTTAATAAATATAAAAATTGAGGGTAGTCACAGCATGCTTGCACTGTGGTAGAGTAACCACGAAGATGACGACTTCAAATCCAGACAATTAACTATTTACCCCTCCGCCATATGAAATAATATTCACCAACTTGTTAACCAATGACTGTCCAGTATTATCCGTGGTTTAATTCTCGCTAATTTTTAATCATTTCGTGACATCATAACAGCATTACAATAATATGACAATTGGTTTTTAAATATTTCTAGACATTCCAAATATTGATTTTAAATACCTTTCACAACTCAAGTAGCTAAAATATTTAATATTAAAATGATTATAAAACAGAACTTCGAAAAACCGATACATTTTTTTAATTAAATAGCGTCAACAATTCAATTATTTTAAACAAGACTCTCGCTGACATTTTTAGACATGTTACTCGTCTGGTCATTGAATTTATATATTATTAATGACAATATTCTCAAAACAACTCCATTGGACATTAAAATAACACATGACTTAATCTGAAACCAATTTTTATACTTCTAAATGAAAGAAAATTGTAACATTTATTTTATATTCTTTTTCGCATATGAATATCGTCGCGAATATCAGAGTAAAAAAAAATTAATTTTATAAATTTTTATCAACAAAAAATTAAAACCGTTTTACGTTTTTGGTGAATTTCATATACAAATCCTAAAATATGAATAAATAAAATCAATAATCGGAACATATACCATTCCAACTTACCGAATAAATTTCGCATTGAAATTTTTTCGTAAATTGTTGCTTTTTAACCAACATTCTGGGCATTATTCTCGAACCGTCGATTTAATAAGTCTTAAATATTTTAAAGTAAAATTTACGAAAAAAACAACAACACAAAATGTATCAAGTAAAACTTGAAAGTCTCGTGATATAATTATAACTCCAAAATACAACTTAATATTTTCTAAAGAAAAACGCTGTAGTAGAAACAGCAGAAGTATTATTGCTTTCTTAACGTTAACAACTAGATTATCAACAGTAATGAGAAATATAACCTTTTAACTATTTATTAACTCAAGAACGATTTCTCTAATGTTATAAATAAATCCACAATGATTTTTTTAAAACAATCAATAACTCTTCTCCTATCGGTCATAGAAATTTAATTTTTTAGTTGTGCAAAAAACTCGCAGCTTTCGGAATATTTTAACTGGAAACTTGCACAAACCACATTTGATACTAATCTATTAGTTTATAGAAAACAATTATAATATTTTTGACATTAAGAAACGGTATGTTTTATGAAAAATCAACTAATCAATAACATTTCATTTTATGACAATATCAGATCTTAAAAGTAATACCGAGTTTGCTTTAAGTCAAAAAAGTGCGTCGTTTCCTCACAACATGTTAGTAAAAAGACATCTGTATAAACAAATTAACCCATCTCCTCAACAAGATCACCTTCGTCACCACGTCTATCTTTTTTTTCATAATGGCTTTCTTTTGAAGGAATAAAACCAACGAAAAAGTTCTTTTTGCAATAACTATTGCATATAAAACAAGCGAATTTTAACGTTTTTTTCGCTTAATTGCAATAATTGATTAACAAAATGAATCGCGCCATATGATTTTATTATTTAAACTTTTATATCTGCAATTAATACCTGAGCTTACAAAATTAAACAACCATCTTTTGAAGTTCTCAAAAGCTCGCAGTTAATTATTGAACCTTACCAAATGTCGCCAAATATGATGGCTGGTGTTGTATTTAACCCTGTACAACTTCCAATAGTTGGTTTCCCGAAATAACTGGAAATTTTATTACTGAGAGATGTGTTTTTTACATTTCATAATTTATGTGCTAGAGATTCTCAAAAATCAGTAATCAAAATTGGGTGAAGTCAATATTCTTTATTAATTTATTCTATGATACGATTTATAAAATTAGGCTCGTGTTTCATAGCAATTTACTTAATTCAACATTTCTATGCAAATATTGTTACACTTTATATTATCTAATATGCAGATTTTTTGCGGAAAAGTTACTTCACCTCATTACTTTTAATAAAGTCGAATTTCGTTATGAAAATTTTGCATCCGCCCACTTTGGTACGAAATTATAAACTTTCCTTTATTCTAAATTTTCGAGGAAAAAAATAAAATTAGTTCGACTTAGTCCCCTTTCCTACCCGATGTGTTTAATCGTGATATTAAATATCACAATTCCCTAAATTTATATAATTCTAACTATGCTTTTATCATTTATAAATATATTTGAATAAGGGCACTATAAGAGCCTCTGCCTGACGTAGAATATTATAATATAAGTATGTGACTATAATGAAATAGTGGACTAACTTAGAGATTATTATAGCCATCTTTGACTAAATATATACGTTGTTAATATACTAAACCAAATTTCGCTACCAAAATCTTATGTTAGCGTATAAATTAAATTTTTTTGCTAAATGTCATTTGATCTAAAACACATCCATCATGAAATTCTGTCCCAAATTTACTTTCACAAACGTTTTCTCTCAACTTTCTTATTATATTTCGAAAAGTGATAAAAATGAGATAATTTATATCTTCATAATTTATTTAAAATAAACTTGTATTTATGGGTTTTTACGCGGCCCAAATTTGACTCAATCTGGAATCAATTTTCATGTTTCTAAGTGAAAGAAAATTGTGACATTTATTTCATATTCTTTCTCGCATATGAAAATCATAGCGAATATAAACAAAAAATTAAAACTTTTTTACATTTTTGGTGAGTTTCATATACAAATCTTAAGATATAAATAAATAAAATCACTTATTAATATTAACATATACCATTCCAACTTACCGAATAAATTTTGCATTGAACTTTTTCGTAAATTGTTGCTTTTTAACCAATATTCTGGGCATTATTCTCGAACCATCGATCTAATAAGTCTTAAATGTTTTAAAAGTAAAATTTACGAAAAAGCAACAGCACGAAATTTATCAAGTAAAACTCGAAGCTCTCGTGATATAATTATAACTCCAAAATATAACTTAATATTTTCTAAAGAAAAACGCTGTACAGTAGAAACAGCAGAAGTATTATTGCTTTCTTAACGTTAGCAACTAGATTCTCAACAGTAATGAAATATAACCTTTTAACTATTTATTAACACAAGAACGATTTCTTTGTTATAAATAAATCCACAATGATTTTTTAAAAAACAATCAATAACTCTTCTCCTATCGGTCATAGGAATTTAATTTTTTAGTTGTGCTAAAAACTCGCAGCTTTCCGAATATTTTAACTGGAAACTTGCACAAACCATATTTGATACTACTCTATTAGTTTATAGGAAACAATTACAACATTTTTGACACTAAGAAACGGTATGTTTTATGAAAAATCAACTAATCAATAACATTTCATTTTATGACAATATAAGATCTTAAAAGTAAAACCCAGTTTGCTTTAAGTCAAAAAAGTGCGTCGTTTCCTCACAATATGTTAGTAAAAAGACATCTGTATAAATAAATTAACCCATCTCCGCAACAAGATCACCTTTGGCACCACGTCTATCTTTTTTTTCATAAGGGCTTTCTTTTGAAGGAATAAAACCAACGAAAAAGTTCTTTTTGCAATAACTATTGCATATAAAACAAGCGAATTTTAACGTTTTTTTCGCTTAATTACAATAATTGATTAACAAAATGAATCGCGCCATAGGATTTTATTATTTAAACTTTTATATCTGCAATTAATACCTGAGCTTACAAAATTAGACTATCATCTTTTGACGTTTTCAAAAGCTCATAGTTAATTATTGAACCTTACCAAATGTCGCCAAATATGATGGCTGGTGTTGTATTTAATCCTGTACAACTTCCAATAGTTGGTTTCCCGAAATAACTGAAAATTTTATTACTGAGAGATGTGTTTTTTACATTTCATAATTTAGATGCTCAAAAATCAGTAATCAAAACTGGGTGAAGTCGATATTCTTTATTAATTTATTTTATGATACGATTTATAAAATTAGGCTCGTGTTTCACAGCAATTTACTTAATTCAACATTTCTATGCAAATATTGTTATACTTTATATTATCTAATATGCAGATTTTTTGCGGAAAAGTTACTTCACCTCATTACTTTTAATAAAGTTGAATTTCGTTATGAAAATTTTGCATCCGCCCACTTAGGTATGAAATTATAAACTTTCTTTTATTCTAAATTTTCGAGGAAAAAAATAAAATTAGTTCCGCTTAGTCCCCTTTCCTACCCGATGTGTTTAATCGTGATATTAAATATCACAATTCCCTAAATTTATATAATTCTTACTATGCTTTTATCATTTTTAAATATATTTGAATAAGGCCACTATAAGAGCTTCTGCCTGACGTAGAATATTATAATATACGTATGTAACTATAATGAAATAGTGGACTAACTTAGAGATTATTATAGCCATCTTAGACTAAATATATATGTTGTTAATATACTAAATCAAATTTCGCTACCAAAATCTTATGTTAGCGTAAAAATTAAATTTTTTTGTTAAATGTCATTTGATCTAAAACGCATCCATCATCAAATTCTGTCCCAGATTTACTTTCACAATCGTTTTCTCGCACCTTTCTGATTATATTTCAAAAAGTGATAAAAATGAGATAATTTACAACTTCATAATTTATTTAAAATAAACTTGTATTTATGGGTTTTTACGCGGCCCAAATTTCGAGCAGGCTGATTTTCTGATATAAAATTATACTATGCTATATATTTGAATAATTTTAAAATATATTTTCTTAAAATTGTACATGACCTTATTATGAACATATCAAAAAGAAAAGAAGTAATCAAAACTTAATGAAAAAGTTTTAAACGATATGTTATTTTGTATACACTAAAAAGTTCTAAAGTTATAAAATAGATATTAATTCATCATTGTCTTGCTGCAGAATATCTTAAAAACATATTATTAGGTAGTTAAATCACGATTTCCAAAAATTGGTTATCAGTAGCTAATTTTTTACTCTTAAGCGAGAATTTGTTATAATCCTTCAGAATCGGACGAATCTTTTTCCTATATTTTATTACACAGAACTTGTTTTACAAGTAAACGGCATAGCATATATTAAATTTTATAAGTAGCCTATCAACGTTCTGAATAAAAATAAAAATTGAAAGGAAAATTATTTAAAGACACGTATTTACTAAGCCCCTATACGAATCAAATTCAGAAAATGTATGCCTATACTTAAGGAAATAAATACGTCTTATAAAGGATGTTTTTTATAGAGGAATAAAACTTTAAGTTGGCAACACTTTTTTAACTGGCGGCCATTTTGTCAGCTGTCAAGTGATTTATGTTTAGTTTGGTTTGGCATTTCAACAAGAATAGATTGACGCCTGAACAACGCTTCCAAATTGTGCAAATTTATTTTGAAAATCATGGTTCTGTTCGAAATACGTATCGCGCACTACGTCCATTTTACGGTCAACATAATCGTCCATCAGAGCAATTAATTCGATTAACTATGGAACGTTTTCACACTACGTTTACTCTAAATGATAATACGTATCCACAGAGACGTCATACAGTGTGTACAGAAGAAGTCATTGCTGCTGTAGAGCGTAGCATAGAGGAAGACCCGAATCAGTCTATCCGCCATCGTGCACAGGAATTGGTTATGTGTCAAGGCGTAGATTCGGTGAATGGGCCCAAAACAAGATTGCCGTTGATCCCGATTTTCATAAGCGAATTTTGTTTAGCGATGAAGCTCACTTTTGTTTGAATGCATACGTCAATAAACAAAACTGCCGTATTTGGAGTGATGATAATCCTCAAGTGTATGTTGAGACATTGTTACATCCAGAAAAACTGACTGTTTGGTGTGCTTTATGGGCTGGTGGAATCATTGGTCCTTACTTCTTTAAAAACGATGCTGGTCAGAACGTTACAGTCAATGGTGACCGCTATAGAGCCTGATTACTGACTTTTTCGTTCATCAATTGAACAACCATGATGTGCAGGAGCTGTGGTTTCAACAAGACGGCGCAACATGTCACACAGCTCGTGCCATAATTGATTTATTGAAGGAAACGTTTGGTAACCGCATAGTTTCACGTTTCGGACCCGTGAATTGGCCTCCAAGATCGTGCGACTTAACGCCACTAGACTATTTTCTGTGTGGATATGTGAAGTCGCTAGTCTACGCCGATAAGCCCGAAACGATTGATCACTTGGAGGACAACATTTGCCGCGTTATTGCCGATATACGGCCACAAATGTTGGAAAAAATTATAGAAAATTGGACCTCGTTGTGGCGGTCATATGCCAGAAGTCATATTTAAATTATAATCCCAGAAGGTTATCTTTCGAATAAAGTAAATTTCATGTAAATTTAAAAAATTAATCTTTGTTTTATTTCATTTAAAAGTTCTATACCTCTATAAAAAAACACCCTTTATATTCATAACTTAAATAGATACATTCTCGGCATCTGTCTGAGTAAGTAAAGTTACAGGTTACTCGACAAATGCATGAGTTTCCTACTTTTGTTCACTTAAAAGCTGAAATAAAAAGTTACACATTACGAGAATAAGAGCTTATCTTATAACATAAAAAATGTATACCATTGAGGTTGTTTTTAGATTATTTTTGGCGAACAGGAAACTCTTCTAGACCTCAATAGGTCTTCTAATATTTTAGCAACCAAACAAGAATCCTTACCTCGTTATTATTTTAAATAATTGAATAAATATGGTTTTACTGAACCTATTTTTACATTTAAACCGTATACTATTCCATCTTTGAGCCCCACTTAGTTCTGAATGCTATTGTTTATCTAGCTTCGCATTGATAAGAAGACTTTGCTTTGTAAGAATGAATTTTTGGTGCTAGCAAGCGATATTCATCAGAATATTTTCAACAGAAAAAGTCAAATACTTCATCCTCTTATTTTGGTTTCATTAATCTGGATTTAAATAATATCTAATTATGAACAACACTTTAAATATAATAACACTGTAGTTTTCAGTGTTTCGTAGTTACCAGAAACCGTTATAATTTCATCAAATCAAGCAAAATTTTTGGAAAATTGGGTACCTCTCCGTATGTTTTTCGTATTCAGGGAGTATCATTAAATCGATCTTTAAAAATGCTATTAATTTTTTGCATAATATTTTTGATTGCATTCCAACAAAAGATTTTGAAAATTTGAATATCACTTACCAAATACTTTATGGGAAATTTGGTTGGGTTAAGTTAGTTCATTAATTTATGACACAGAAAAAACAATTAAAATTTAATGTCCGATATAATCCAATCCAACATTTAACTTCGCAAAGAATCGCGTTGAAAATTGGTATAGATCTCAAATACATTATGAGAAATAAATCCCAAAAATTCCCACAGGTCCTACGTCTGCTAAAAATTTTATTTAAGTCAAAGGTTAAAAATATCGGTTTTTCCTATTTTTCTCGTGGACGGCAAGTGTTATCTTAAAAAACAGGTTAAACACAAGTTGTAGATAATGAAACCAAAAATTGTTCCATTCCTTTTTTCCTACAAATACTAATATGCAGTCTTATGCGGCCTGTACACGTCATCGAACGTTCAACATAAGTTAAAATATGGAAGTATTGGTTTGTGTCACACACACACACACACACATACACACACACACACACACACACACACAATAAAACACGTAGAAATTATTTGAACCTGAAAGAATATATAGTCAGTCCCTAATTCCGTTCACCCATATAACTTTGAATAACATCTCTATGCTTGTCCAATCTTCGAATGGCCACGACCGTGTAACTGTCTTTTTTTTTGAAGAATGTAATTGAAATAACTACTTTTAGAATTGAACGTTGCCACTCAACAGACGTGCTTACTGATAATATTTTTGATTTCAATTTGTTTCGTTAAAGAATTTTGCATATGCAATAACTGGCTGCGATACTACATCAGCAATTTTCAAAAGCGTAAAACAACAGTATTTAAATTGTTGGAAAAAAATAATGATTTAATTGATTGCCCAGAAGTATTTAAAAAAATTAACTCTTTGCCACTAATCATCAACAAAAATGGGAGTCTTTTTACTATATATGGAGCAGCAAAAAAAAATTAATTATATAGACAAATCTGCATATTTAAGTTTTGTAAAAATTACAAGGAACAAGAAAAGAGTACAACTATCTTGTTGCGTGGCCAGACAATTAACTAGACCCAGAATTAACAGGTATCAGTTTGGAGCCAATTTAAACTTTACTCTCACCTGCTCTGCAAAAACTTTTAACACTTATTTTAAGTGGGATTGAGTAAACATCGTCAAGGCCCGTGTTGCTCCAACGTTGGATCAGACACAACAGATGAGGTTTCTTATGGTATCAATGAGGAGTAAACTGATGTATTTTTCTTCTTAGAACAATTTACAGAAATCCAGCAAGCGGAGAAAGGATAAAGCGAAGATGGGGACCTTACTGGAAAAGTAGCATTTAAAAATTATTAGACAGACTAAAATTTTACCAATATTGAACAATAATGCATTCCACTTTAATCATTACCAATAGTGTAATTTTTTCAATCAATATACTTTTGAAATCGCTTTATCTCAGGAATAAAATGATTCGTCGGAAAAAAAATAAGAACCATGTTTATAGAGAATTGTATGATCTATAACTTGTGTAGCCTATTTTTATGATAACTCTTACAGTTTACGAGAGAAATCAGAGAATATTTTTTACTTTTGACCTTGAATGCAATTTTTACAGACGTAGGATCCGTGGAGACTTTGTCACGGTTCAAATTTCAGTCTGTATTCACTATGACTAATCCAGTTAATTTTATCTTATTTTTTGCAAATACTCACGTTATGGACAACACAATATTATTTCTCTTAAACATTCCCCATAAATTCTTTGAATAAAAGAATTCGCTACATTTTTGGTCTACGAACTCTCGTAGTTCTACCAATACATCGATATTTTATTACTGTGTGCTTGATTATTTTTACTGATGTTGAATTTACCTTTACCTTTTTTTTCAGATAGATCTCGGTTTTCCTGCCTATCGCGTAGTTGGACAGAATTTTATTTAATTGTAGTAAAACAAATTTGAAATAGATAGAATAATTTTCCTAATTATATTCTGCAGTAAAGTAATCTCTGTTGTCTAGTGTTTACATTAGTTTTCGGAAGTTGTAGTGATCAACTTGTCTTTTTCTGGTTAATAAAGTTACCTTGACCGGTCCAATTATACTCACGTATTGTATTGGATTATGTAAAATTGTAATCGTTTAGGTCAATTTCATTATGGCCGTATTTTTTTGTTTGAACATTTCCTACTTGTGTAGAAAAGACATTTTCCACTATCATTTGGTCTTAACGAAGCCGTGAAGTGAGAAATAACTTGTGTCCGATATATTTCACTCAATTTTATGGGATTTCTCAGCTATTTTCAATAAGTTACTCATTTTGGTTTCTTTTGTTTCATTACCTTACCTTTTATCTTTGCTGTAGTTGTTATTGCAGAGTATTGAGTAACTACTTCTCTAAAGGATTTTTCTCACAAGATCCCTCACATATTGTAGCATTAAGGTTCTCAAAACTTTATAGAGGCTCCTTTTTTTGACCAGATCTTGTAAATTCCACGAACAACTGAATTTTAAGGGGTCTCCTTCTTCTTCTTTTACGTTCTTCTTCTTCTGTACATTCTTCTTTTGCTTGGGTCTTTCTTTCATCTCCTGCCTTTTGATGTTTATTTTATTTCCTTATTGGGTCATCTCCTTTGATCATTCGGGTGGTGATTTGAGCCCCTTATGATGCACCGAGGGACCAGATAAGCTTTATTTATTACCATTTTCTTTTTTTGTTCTTTCAACTTATTGGTCATTAACCTTTAACTAACTCCTCGGAAGATTGGAACTTTTGTTATGGCTTTTAATGAAATAAAAAAAAACTTCATCTTCAATGAATAGTGAATAACATTTGATGGTTTTTAGTTCAGAATGTATGATATGTAACTGACACCTTATTATCGATAAGCTAATTGGGTGAAATAGACTTGTGACAAAGCAAGGTGACGATTTGCAAGCGCCAGCGGTATAAAACCCAGATTTTGCCAATTTTGGTCATGTTAGTTGAGTTTAGGTTTTTATTATTATTAATTTATAATTTATTTTTTATATATGGCACGCAGGTGAGACATCTTTCTGTATAGCGCATAGCTTCAAAAGCTTTGCATGTAAGTTGGCTCAGTATAAAAGTTGCCTTAGTATTTTGACTGGACTAGTATGAAAAATAACCAAAGAACTGCCATGGAGCGTAAAGTAATGCATGTCGAAAACACGCGCTTTTTCAGATTATATTTAGTTGAAGTGAAACTCAGTCACAACGGCAGTGTATTAAAATAAGTTGACCTTACAGCATATTTAATATTCAGGTAATTAGTTTGCTTCAACTTAGTCTCTTCTGCTATCTTTAGAAAATACTAAAAATTCGATTAAGTCATCAACTATAATAAAATAATTTAATGCAGTGCATGTCTGTTATATTAAAAAGAAATAACTTTCGTTGATTTGCACATCTGTAAAAAGACCATAATGTCACCATACAATTAGCAACCAGCAAAAATTATTAATTCTTTAGATCTCTAACGTCAAGATTATCATTAATTAACATAAAATTATGCTGCAAATTTCACCTTCTTTCACAGAAAACATAAAAGTGGATCTCGTTTGTTTTCATTATAAACAAGCGAACTTGGGAATAACAATCCCTCTATGATGTAACTGTTGATATTTCCGCATTATACGATAATGTAACTTTTATTTTATATATTAATTTTTAACAATCTTTATATCGGAGTTTTTTTAGAAAGTCAAAGGGTATTTATTTGAGTCAAGTTAAACTTGTGTGAATAAGTCTAATGTCGAAAAATTTTAACTAGAGAATGAGCTCTCAAAAAATAATTAAAAATAAAATAAACCGGATTCAGAAAGTTGTACTAAAAAGTATAAAATAAATTAATGTATGTTACACAGTGGAATTAATTTAATAAAAGTAGATTTATTATTATTTTAAATTAAGTCTAGATGTATTGGTATTTTTTACACTTCATTTTTAAATGGTTTTCAAAGCTTTTGATTTGTGTTTCAGTTTTTTTCTTAGCCTTAGTTAAGAGCGTTTTTATTTAGCTTGCAGACATTAATTTTTAATTTGACTACGACTTAAAAAAAGTGTTAATGTAAGTAAGGCTACCATTACCAAATTAATTTCAATTTAAATGATTTATTCTTTACTAAATTGGTTTCATTTTTTATTTTTAATTTTTAATTTTATTCTTTTTAATGTTAATTTTCTGTAAAAGATTTTCGAATAAATTGTTAAATAGTAAAATCAGGATTCCAGAAAGTTTATTATTAATAGCGAATTTCAGATACTTTAGCGATAGTTTGTCATAATATTTCTTATACAACCTTTCTTAGGAATGAGTAGGCCTAATAGTAAAGTTACACAAAGCGGAAAAGAAAATACAATTCAACGGAAATGCGATAAGATTCACGAACCAACTTTTTTTTTCAATTTTTGGCGTTTTAAAATAAATCTACCATGAATATATTTTTATAAAAAGCCCCTTGGAAGTATCTTCTATCAAACTAAATCAAAATATCTCCCTTCTCTCAAAGTTGTGTACTAAGTTTTTAAGTTGCTTACAATAAATCGGTTTTTTAAATAACTTAAAGTAAGCGCATTGGAAGTACCTTTCACAACATGTTTGTAATGGTACTAAAATATCTCGTTCCTATAAGAAGTTATTAGTGAGTAAAAATTTTGACAAAAAAGGGCATTATATGGTGCATCTCTTCTTTTTTCGAAGTCGATTAATAAATAATAAAATAGCATTCTCAACATTTTTCCGGAATAAATTGGAGTTTTTAATGTAGAAAAACCCACAATATATAATTATGTATATTACTTTCGTAGAGTGTACAAGTTTTTTTATTTTGATATTTTCTACAAACACAACAATTATAGACTGAATTTAACATGAAAGGAAATGCTTTCATATCCGGAAACTACCATAATCACGGAAAAATTTCCCTTTTGTGTATTTATAGATAATAATGATTTGATTATTCAATTTTGGCTCTATAGTCGGGAAGTCCAGTGAGTTCTCGTAGCTCATGAAGAAACATGGCTGCACTAACGTTTTTTATATGTATTTTCACCCTGAATATGAATGTCGAGGGTGGTTTCCCGAAAAATGATCAGATATTTGGCAATAAATAAAAAAATCCTTTATAATTAAAAAAATTGTTCCTTTTTGTAGAATAACAAAAATGTGTTTTGGGATTTTTCTATCCTACGTAAAATTATTGGGTTAAACTTTCGAAAATGGCATATATGTATATATATATATATATATATATATATATATATATATATATATATATATATATATATATATATATATATATATAAAACCCACAGCAGTAAACTTGTACGTGGGCTCTCGCTATTCTGTACACGCAAACATTCACTAAAAATATATATATATATATATATATATATATATATATATATATATATATATATATATATATATATATAAATGTATCCAAAAAAAAAAACAATTACCTCTAAATTAACACAACAAGGGCAAAGACCAACAATCTTCTATAACAAAAGCAATATACTAAGGCACCATTAAATGATTAAAAATAATTGTTCTTTACATCCACAATTTTATGCACTTCCTTTCTAGATTTCTGTAAAATCCAAGAGGTTAATTTTTTATTAAATAGAGATCTTCAATTCATTTTTTTAATATCATTTGGAATTTCATTAAATATTTTAGGTGCGAGGTATATATGCGAACCCTGGCCTACCGTTTTTTTAATCCTGGGAACCAGCAACTTATTTTCTTTGTTCCGTATTAAGTAGTTATGTTGAATTCTGGCAACACTATTATCCTTTGGCTTTGAAGTATTGCCAGTTCTCTAAAGTATAATTGTCGAACATCAAGGAAACCACTCTCATAAAACAGATCATCACTAGGATAAAAATATGATTTACTAAATATAATTTTTAAGAAACACTTCTGTGTAAGATCAAGCTTTTTCAAATAGTTATTAGTCACCGAACCCCACGCCACGATGCCATACAGAAGATGCGATTGTTCCAGAGCGTAATACAAGGCTTTAAGGTGTTGTATAGCAATCAAATGCTTATAAAATTTGAATTTTGTTATCAGGCGTCTAATTCTTCTTACCAATGAGTCCATCTGATTATCCCACCTTAAATGGCTGTCGATATTAATGTCTAAATAACATACACCACTCTTAGGTGCACTTATTCGGCATTCCCGGTCGTTGTATTTAATGTTCAAATCAGAAAATTCTGGAAGGTTAGACTGATATGAAGTAAATGGTAAAAAACATATCTTCTTCCAATTTATGGTTAAATTTTTTACGGTAAAGAAATCCAGCACACGACTGAAATCGGATTCTATAGTACACTTTAGTGATTACCAACTAGAACCTCGGTAGATTATTGCGGTATCATCTGCAAAACCAATAATATCACCGCTAATAGGTATTTGAAATATATCATTAAGATATAATGTAAAAGGCAATGGGCCAAGAACTGTGCATTGGGGTACCCCAAAGGCAGTCTGTTTACCGCTGCACATAACATCTTCTATGGCGACATATTGCCATGGATCAGTTAGATAGCTTTTCATTAACTCGTACGCAAATCCTCTAAAACCCACGCTTCTCAATGTTCTTAAGAGCTCCGAATGACTAACCGTGTCAAATGCTTTTGCTAGGTCAACAAAGATGCATATCGTCGGTTCACTTGTATCCAATACTTCGTACATTTTTCCTGTTAAATGAGCAATAGCATCCATCGTTAACACACCAACGCGAAATCAAAACTGTTTCTCCGAAATAATTGCATATCTGTCAAAAAAATCAGTAATATATAGTGAATTATATGCATAAAGTTTGTTATAAAATAATTTTACATTTTTTGGATTTTACCTCTAAGCGACAAAACACAATGCCTCCATGCAAATTAGCAGCGTCGAGAATTCGAAACCTACCTAGATCAGAATTCGTTAAATTTATGCCTTTTTTATTTTCTTGACGAATAATACACAAATCAATTAGCTCGCTAAGGCATTAATAGGATCATAATTGTTCTAATCGCTGAATCTCAGCTTACATTACTATTTCACTAATGTGCTATTATTAAAATATATACAATATAGTCACTACAGTACGATATTGTATTTTATTCATTATGCGACATTTAAACAGGGATTCTGATTACTATCAAGAACAGACATCACTCCACCCGCTCTCAAACATAGTTATAATATCTGAAGTTCCTTATGCTATTATATTGTTTATTTCATGATTAGATGCTTATAATAAATAAACAAAAATTGATCTATACCAAAAAGGGTTTCACGTAGTAATGTAATGATCAGTGAAAGCTATAATGGAATATGTGCTCTAGGTGAGCGCCTATAGGTAGACTTCTACTTTTCTTTATATAGACAGTGCATACGTCATAATTGATCAAATGATTTTTATAGCATTAAAAAGTAATAAGAACATTACATTTTCCTATTGTGATCAATCCCAGCGTGTAGTCCTCGACTTGAACTATCAATTGCTGGGCGCAGAATTTGAAAATATTTATTTAATCAAAAGTTATTCATGTTGGAGACTGACAAAAAATATCACTTTTCAAATGATTAAAATTAAAAAAGACCCTTCTGGCTTAGAATCGGCCCAGAAATACGAAAATTGTACAAAAAAAAAACATTTTTTTAAATTGTTAACATTTTTTTTTGTTTATGACAAATTACCAGACCATTTTTCGGGAAGCCAACGTCGGTATTGGTAATCAGATGGTCAAAATACATATAGAAAACTTTAGAAGAACCATGTTTCTTCATCGTCTACGAAAACCCATTGGGCTTCCAAACTATTTGGAATTTATATATTATTTTATTCTAACTGTAACATCTTGTAAATGTTTTGTACAAATTTAAGTTGGACAATAAAAACATATCTTTAGAAGTTAAACAAATCACTGTGCAGAGGTAATGTAGAGTGACCTTGATTTTTCTAAGTTATTATTGCAACATTAATAAAAAATTTAAATTAGGCGGAACTGTTCAAAGAAGTTTTACAGCAGCTAATGGCAAATATAAATTAACCTTTGGAAAATTATTGTGGGGAGGCTTGGTAGGTTCATATTTCGCGAATTAAGCAAGTAATAAAAAACGGTATATGACATATTTAATTGCATTTTTGATAACCTATCTAACTATACCACCGGGCCAGATTTTAGTCTTTTGTTTTCAAAGAGGCCTTTTTTCAATTTTGCCTTAGGTCTCTTTTTAACTGAAAGCAAGTGCTGGCAAAAATTTCGAGCGGACAAGATGCAAAAGTGATGGTTATAAAACTGTGACCTATAGGCGGGCGAACGGAAATGAAGAAACTATGAAGAGTCCTAGATGACTACAAAACCCTAAATCTGAACATTTTTAGTACAAAATATTAGAGGTCACTTCTGATATAAGCAATTACACAAAATAGTAAATTTCTACTATAGACAATTTTTCAAATCTTCTTTAATGAACCACCCTATATATAACAACATTATTTAAAAGACAATTTGCCCAACGCTAAGTTAAAATAAAGAATGTTAGCCTTTATATCAACCAATAGGAAAAAATTTATTCCATGAATATCTGGATTACTATTTATTACTAAGTTATTCGCACTAGTTAATCCTTTAGACATAAACACCACTCCCTCCCGGTTGCACCACATATGACTACCTTAGAATTTAAGACAGGTATGACTAAATTATAAAAAAGTACTAATTAAAAATATTTATGTACTTGACATAGATTTCAGTAGTTACTCAAAGTCACAGTTTTCATTTTTTATCATTACTTTCGTATCTGTCTAATAAATAAAAGTGCTATTTATAAGCAAAGTTTACTAAGAACTACATATTTTAAGTAAATAAGTAAAGCTTTGATGCGGCTTATGTTGCTTAAAATGCTTGTATTTCTGCCACTCTGAGCAAAATCATCTGTAAAGATTTAGAAAATACATATATTTAAAATATGGCAATACGTCAATGACGGCGGCATTCAGAGAAACCGGTGGCTAATTATAATTAACTAATTTATTTGTAAGAGTTAAAAAAGAAAACATTAAATTAATTGAATTGGTCATAAAAAAAATTTGAGCATTTATATATTAATTCTGTCTGCAGAACTTTTATAAAAAAAAAACTCCTTTCTATTTTCTACAATAAAGTATTTATTCGATTTTACAATATTTTTAGTTCAACCAGGTACTTGTTTACAAATGAGAGGAACTAGTTTTCCCTAATTTATTTTAAAGATTCATAAAATAGTTAAAGTTTGATTGCCCCCTGTTTGGACATATTTGCAAATATTCTCAATACACCCTACGCCCATTAAATTTTGCTTGCACGTATAACGCAGATAATTATCCTATTCATTTTAATAGTTATAAGTTTGATAGATATTAACTTTGAATATATTTAAAATTGGTTGCAGTACAATAAAAATATTTCTAAAATGAACATTTATGAAGTATATGTAAAACTTAAAACATGTCTGGTTATCAAACTCATGTCTGAAATAAAAATCAGGAAGCTCAATGCAGCCTTCAAGAAATGAAAAATAATAGAGCTCCAGGAGATCAAATGATTATAGAAGCTGTTAAAGTGGGCGGAGAAACACCGTTCAAAATAATACTTGCTCTTTTCAATTTGTGTAATACCAACAAAATGGAACAACGCTATAACCATCCTTATACATAAAGAAGGGGACATATTTTAACCATTACCAACAAGTCAATTGGCTATGCAATACAAATGGTTCAACAAAATAACAACAAAGCGTTTAGAATGTATCAACCTAAAGAATAGGCAGATTTGAGAAACGGATATGGAACAAATTATCTCTTAAAAGCAATTAAAATTTTCATCGAAAAAGCAGCTAAATACAATAGATTACTATTCCTCCTGTATTTTAAAAAAGCTTTTGATACTGTACCGACACTAATGTCAGCTTTAGAGCAATGTCAAATAGTCTATAGTTATGCCAAACTAATAAAATACATACACAATAGTGCAACAGCATATGTCAAACCGCATTATTATACTAACACTTCGAGAACTGAAAGGGGCATTAGATAAAGTGACATTATATCTGGCAAATTTTTTACGGTAGTGCTAGAGTACGTATTTAAAAACTAAAACTGGAATAAAATGAGCATTAACATTGGTGGAGAATATCTTAGACATCTACGTTTTGTTACTAATATTATGTTAATAGCCGATAATATTGAAAAGGCATAATAAATGCTAAAAGAACTAATTAATGTTATATGAAGCATAGACCTGGCTAATCTAGTTCCTAGTAGTTCCATGAAAATTGAAGAAAACAAAGTAGAGCAAGGTTTATGATTAAAAATGTCTAGGTCATGAAATAACAATAGGTAAGATAATCACACCTGCAAGATTTACCACTCTATATGATTGGGATGAGCAACATTATGCAAAATGAGCAATCTACCTAATATGTTTGAAGAGAAAGATCATAAACAATGTTTCCTGTCGATGGTTATATATGGTGCTTAATTTAATATAATAATCTGCAAGCAAACTAGGAGTTGTCCAGAGAGTAATGGGAAAGGAATAGAACCAATACAAAGGATGTCATCCTTAGTACTCCACAAGCTAAATGAACTGGGACTGGTTACATGGCGAGAATGACTCGTAATAGATAGATAAAGAAACGGGATACCTAGGGAAGACAAGAGAACCAGAGGCAGCCAGCAACTAGATGGAACAATGTCATACGAAAAACAACAAGAAAATGGTTACATAAAGCACAAGCAGTGAAAAAATTTGGAAGAAGCCCCCATTCAACAGTGGTTGAGTGATGAGGGAGATGAACACAGACAATAATCTAAAAAAGGTAATTTCAGTTTCGTCTCATTAGTCGAGCTACCAACGAATGGAAAATGGAAACTTACTTGATTCTGCATTGTCGTGTTGATAATTTGTTTGGTACTCGGTCACGTATTGGCGCTATGTGAACACGATTAGTGTCGAACTAAAAACAGTATTGTCGAGTCTTTGTACGGAATGACATTGACCCTGCAAAATCTGGTTTATTCTGATCTAGCACAGTATTAACCTTGCTATGTTGCGTGCCGCGATTGTCAACAATGACGTATCATCGCCGTAATTTACCAATTATACAGGTTACCGTAAAAAAATTATGTAGCACTACCGTACCGAAACTGTTTTAGAGAAAAGTTAGGTATTTCTATAGATTTAGAATATGTAGCACTTTTTGAAACTGGATTCCTAGCCTTGGGAAATTACCAACATTGATTTCTTAGAAAAAATCCAAACAAAACTTTTATATTGATTCCCTGTATTTTATTTAGTATTAGCTTTTCGACCAAGATAGGTTGGATAATATTGCAATATTTCGAACCGGTATATTAAAAAATATTTTTTAGTATGTTTTCATTTGGGAAAAATTTTGGAAAATTAATAAAAATTTCGTAATTTGGTGTCGCCTAAGTTATGTAAAATGGATATAAACTAACCAACAATCAACAAAAATAATATAAACCTTTTATTCTGGAGTCTCTGGAGAATATAGCAAGAATAAAAATAAAATCAATGAAACAGCTATATTTACACCATTTCTGCATTTTCAAGGATTTGATATATTTTTAATTAATAACCTCTACATGTCAAGCAAATAACTAAGAAAGTTTTCAGTCAGACCCAAAATATAATAACGCTAAATGACTTCTTTGTCGATGCGTCATTAATTAAAATTCTCTCTCTCTCTCTCTCTTTCCAAAATATTGTATTTCACACTAGAGAGGTAATATTTCTCTTCTTAGCTGTTATATTATAGTTAAATTGAATAAAGAGCTAAATGACACGTCTCAGCTTCCTACAGATTCGAGAGGGTTCTAAGTGAGAACTGTGTTACAATAATGTTTTTCTATGGGTGAAATAATGTGATGTAATGTATAAGTATGTAAAACGATCCGAAGTTTTCGAAGTTTAACCTCTATTATTTATCAATTTTTAAAAGACTCATGCTGCTATTTTAGGTCAACTTCTTGCGATATAAAATCGCACAAGATATATTTTTTAGGTGTCCTCAGTTAATGAAGCAGATGGAATATATAAGTCCAACATAAGGGGAACACTAAAAGATGCAGCTGGTAAAATTATTATTAATAAAGATGGAAAGGTGAGTATTTGAAGGAAATATATTTCCACATTATCTGAAGATGGCAGACTAAAACAACCTCGAAAATTTGAGAACCCACCTTAAGTAGATAATATTCAAACTGGATTAAAAAAGTTTTTGATGGAAAAGATTAAATGGCGTGTTTGGAAGTAAACTCTAAAATATTTAACATCTAGTATCCAGATCAGTGAAAACTTTGCATTTCTATTTAATGAGATAAATATATTATAGATAATAAAATCCAAATAAAATAATCATCCTAATCAAGTCAATCGAAAGTACAACTATAAACATATTTAGGAATAACAATAGATGAAATTTTTCAGCAGAAACCAAGTGTTGAATAGAAAAATTCAAGAATGAATTTCTAAAACGTCAAAGTTATTCAGATATCACTATTTATGTCTGCAGGTAAAAATCACATTGTTATCGTGCAATATCTTTCCCATGCTGCTATTCATGGTTAAGTTCTGAATCTTGACAGTCTTGTAAGAAGCTTAAAGCCTAGGAAATATGCATCTATATATGTATTTTAAAAATTTCTTGGATATTCACATTTCTAAACAGACTGTAATTAAAAAAAAAAAAGGAAGAAGAAATTCTAGTAATATCCAAAACGCGCGCAAGATTGAATATTTATTTATTTTTTGGTAAAGTAGAGGAAAGAGAGAGCCTGGAAGAAGAAAAAAATCATGTTTAAAAACCCACGAATATATTTCCATATAATGAGAATGGGTCTCTTTTGAGTTGCTGCTGACGAATATACAGTGCCACGATGATCGCCAATATGCAAAACGGATAGGCATAATCTTACTTACTTTACTTTTTCGAATTTGGATCCGATTATTTACAGTTTTTTAACCTAGTATCGGATTATATCTACGGCTGTGGTGTTGACGAGCCAGAGGTCATCAAGGGTACAATGTGAAGAGCAAAACGTTCAACCTCTCAAGTGCGCCATATTCAATTCTTCCCCACACTCATGAAATATGTATGTTGTTTTCAGCTGTTATACTCCACAAAAAAAAAAGACCACTTCGCATTCGGTTTATCATTCGCAAAGTCCTTCATTTCAACACCATCCCATACGGTGGTTTTTGGCAAAGTTTTTGTGGTATTCCACGTTGATACTTCTTATAAATCATTTCCTTGATCTGTACCAACCAGTTCCCTGTAGTTCTACAAAATGGTGTACCAGGGGCATTCTAGTAAAAGCCAACATGAAAGTGAATATCCTAATATCCCTTTAACCATGAGGCCTGTACCTCATGACGCTTCCAGCATACCTACCCCTAAGCCTCCCGAAAAACACGAAATCGACTCGGAGTCGGATGAACTAGATGAACCAAAAGCCGGTTCAAGTTTTCAAGAGAAATGCGATTACGAATGTAGTAGCAGTAAACGGCCCTATTTTATATCTCAAGAAGAGCTCAACGGTCTTATTCGTGATTTGGGTCTTCCCAAAACACAGCTGCTTGGATTTCGTTTACAGCAGTGGAATCTCATACAAAAAGGAGTGAAAATTTCCTCGTTTCGGAAAAAGTAGTCTATGCTGGCAATATTTTGCTTGATGGCAAATGACTTAGTTTACTGTCATGATATTTCGGATTTAGTCAACGAACTTGGCTCTTCTTATAAACCTACCGAGTGGCAACTATTTATTGACTCTTCGAAGACAAGTATAAAGTTGTTGCCGTGGGTCATGCTGTAAATATGAAAGAAACGTATTAGAACATGCGTATATGACTTCAAAGCATAAAATACGAACACCATAAATGTCTGATTTAAAAGTTATTGCACTACTACAAGGTGGTTGTTTATATGTGAGTGGGTCAGTAGAGCCAGAAACCAACATTATGTTGTTAAAGAAAGGCCGTTACGTGAAAACATTCTGCCCGGTCTGAAAAATATCCTTAATGAACCCTTAGTAAGGCAAAAAATTTATTTACCTCCCCTGCACATAAAATTAGGGATTGTAAAAATTTTTGTTAACGCTTTAAATAGAGAAGAAAACACTTTTCTTGATTTGAGAAGGAAATTCGCACTTATAAGTGAGATAAAGCTTAAAGAAAGAATATTGGTTGGGCCGCAAATACAAGAACTTTTTAAAGATGAAAATTTTTAAACTAGATTTTGGAGAAAAGAAACTAGGACTTGAACTGCGTTTAAAAATGTATATAGCAACTTACTAGGTAACAAGAAATCAGGGAATTGAAAAGATCTAGTTGAAGAACTTATCCAATCTTACAAGACGTTAGATTGCAACATGTAGGCTGCATTTTCTTCATTCCCATTTGGAATTCTTCCATGACAATTTAGGTGCAGTTTTAGACGAACACAGCAGAATATTTTACCAGTAAATTATTCAAATATAGAAACGATATAGTGGAAAATGGACCCCAAACAGCTAACTGCTGTTAGACCCTCAAACATGAAACCAATCCCTGCGAATACAAGCGGAAAAAGAAAACAAAACAATTTATTTGATTTTATAATACTTTTTTCAATACAAAATGATGTATACTTTATAAATAAAGTTATTTCCCTTTTTCTTAAACTTTTAAAATTCACAAGATTGCTTATGGTTTTATATTCTTTTTTACTTCTCTAAAAACTTATGAATGATAGGTAAAAACCGAGCTAATATTTGAATTCAGCACATTACAGAACACACAAAAATCTAAAAAAATATCAGGGAGCGTCAAAAGATTTTAAAATGCAGAATAATGTAATTTGTGTAAAGTTATTGTTAATTATGGTGTTATATATGTTGATCAAAATTCTCTTAAAATTGATGGTGTCATACGCGGTTAGAAAGTCAACCGATGCTACTCCCGTTATATCTCTGTGTTCAAGCCGTCGTGTTTAATACTAAATCTGTGGCGAATTTCTTTAGTCTAAAGCCTACTTGTTGAGATATAAGTTTGCTTGGAGTGTAATAAAAAAATTCATTGGCGATCCCACAAAAATAAAACAACCATGCAAACACCGAAGGTGAAAACCGCCTACACTTACAAACATACGCCATGGGGTACTTTGTTTTATTCTATACAGTAAAGTTAAATTTCACATAGTTCATAAAAGTAAAAATTTAACACAATAAAACAAGAAAGAAATCATACGCCCACTGTTAAGTTTTATAAAGTGATAATGCGTTCCTAAATAAATACAGTTAACATGTACTTGTATAAGTTATTCGACTTTTCACCTATTCATCTGCAACTTTTTGCATCATATTTGAATATTAGGTACTAACCAATAGAATGCCAAAATTATCACATAATTAGTAACAAAGGGTACTAGAGAAAGTAGAGAAGTATTTTTAATGTGCATAAATAAAACATAATGAAATAATACATAAGGTTAATGGTGTGCTTTAGACTTACACATCCGGCAATAATATGTTTGAATAATTATTTGCTTCTTCATGTTAAAAATAAACAAAGCGGTTTTGTTTCCCCGTAATTTTTAGATTCGCATTAAGTTGATATGAAAATGGGAAGTAAAGTAATAATCACATATATTCACAGGAAAAAGAAAACAAAATCTTTAATCAAAGTCAAAAAAGTTCCATAGTTTTGATGGAAGCTATTTAATTTTTATTTATGGGTGTATTGTCTATAAAATATGTCAATTAAAAACTTCACTTCTTTAGTATTGTCGGATATAGTTAAAATACTATCAAAAAAGTGGGTCAAAAATTCTGCATAAAATGTATGTAAAATATAGCATAGAGTTCTGTACGATTGAGAATCCTTTGGCGCTCTACAAAATGAAAAAGGTTCAGAACAATATCTAAACTCAAGTTTCAGAAACTTCTATTTTCAACAGACTGTTTTCAGTTATGTGAATGTATTATTAGGTACTACTTTCCTTTGTACCCTCAGGGGGGAGTAACTTCTTCACTTATGTAGAACCTTATTGTAGATCGATTGCTTAGTGATCTTAATCGCTAGGGACAAATTCAAGAATACCCTATACAATTTAGTCAAGTGAAGGCTTGAACACAATAAAGATTGGTGGCAGATGATAGGACTAACTGCCAAATCCACCAAAACCACCTTAGTAGCCTTTACAAGGAAAAGAAACACAAACCTGAAAACCATGAAAATGGATGAGGACGTTATTGAGTGGAAGCTAGAGGTAAAATATCTGTCCTGACCCTAGGAATAAACATAAAAAGAAGTAATCAACAAGGCTACAAAAGCCTTGATGGTTTATATAAACTTCGCGAGAAGAAGACAGGACACAGACCAAAAATCTGGAGTAAAAAAAGCAGTCTGGCCAATACGAGCGCTAACCTCTCGAAAGTTCAAAAACTAATCTATGCATGTATAATTGGAGCAATGAAAATCTGCCCAAAAGCTGCCATATACTTAGAAAAGTAAGGCCAAGAAGACAATATATAGGATAATGAGAGATGTGAGAGACACAATACAATCTTTTTTCCAGAAATCAACAAATCTGAGACAGGCCCCAAGATGAAATGAAAAAGAAGTTCAACTTTGTGATAGACTTCAACACAAAGTAAATGGGACAGAAATAGCATTGAAAAACTAAACAGAAATTCGAGGTATACGGATGGCCCCTAAACAACGGAAAGAACTAGAATAGGAAGGTATGGACCCAATACCACATACCACGAAAGCTTGGGTAACTCATCAAGTATTTTCTATCAATCCAATCAACAAAGCGTCAGGCAGGCATCAATGCGCTGAGTTCTCATATAATCAACTCCAGAACGGTTATAGGAATGCCTAGAGGAACTAAACGAATTAAACAAGAATAATAAGGTCACCCTCCTGTAGATAATGAGACCTATCTGGGTAAAGGGAAATGAAATAGTAGACGAGCTCGCGAAAAAAGAGGCTGAGACGCCATTTCTGGGATCCGAACTTTTCTGTAGAATCAGTAGCAGAATAATGCTGGAAGAACTAAAAAAGAGGATGCAAGGATCTGCAAAGAATGAGGCACGCGAAAATACCTCTAGGTAACTATGACCAAGAGAGATTCAAGGAATATATAAGCTTAAGCAAAAACCAACTTAGAGTTCTGCCACCTGAAAGAACACCTCAAAAAACTCGGATTGGCACAAAGAGAAGAGTGCAGATTTTGCGAAGAAGACAACGAGACTTCTATCCACATTCTTTCAGAGTGTAGCGCTTTAGAAGGTCCTAGAATGCGGTTCTTGGGAGCTCAGGAAATAGAAGAAGGGAAGATACCTACTCTAAAGCTGCCGAATATTCTAAATTTCCTAGAAGAAATAGGATTGGATGTTCTGCTCTAGTTGGCAGGGTATCCTTAACGACTTGGTAGAAGTAAGGGAACACAATAGATCTACTAGGTCGCAGTGTATTCATCCCCATCCTCACATACGAGTACATATATACATAGGTACTAATTTAGGTTGTTTCTTTAGGTATAGTACTTCAAGCGTAAGTTAATAAAGAGTCTTCGCTAACAATAATATAAAAATCGGCAGTTACAGATAAAGTTCTGATTCTGTGTGTTCAACATAGGATTAATGTTTTTTATTGAGTGAAGATATTCAAAATTATATTTATTTTAAAAACTATCCAACTAAATGCCGAAAAGAAATATTTTGCATACGGCTTCGATATGTTCCAAATTAAAACGAAATGGGGAAAAAATTATTTAGTAAATAAATTTTTAAAGAGAAATTCGAGCGTTTACAAGTAAATAATTAACAAATAACACAAAAGTAAGAGAATAAAAAAAACATTTTTGGAATAAGTACAACTTATGGCAAGTTACGTTTTTAGGTACTAGTCACTAATGGCATTCCACTTATGTGGTCATAATCGTATTTTTGTATGCATACTTTTTATTTTTAGTTTTGTCCCATTTATATCTGTGAAAATATTTAATTTTTATGAAGAAATTTTTGTTTTGTTTTTGTACTTCTTCAAAAACAAGAAGTTCAATTTAAATCGTGAACAACTTTAATGTACATGAAATATTTTACTACGATTTCTTGAGTACCGAAATTATCTGCCGTCACGATGTATGTGATTAGTATACAAACTTTTTAAGAAATGTATTCACGGTACTAACTAGAATCATTTTAAGATAGGCGTGGATGTATTTTATGAGATGTGTAGCTTCGCATAACAAAACTAAATCAAATCTGTTAAAATACAAGGAGGTAAGCTGCCAGCTACCTTAGAGCAACCTACAAATTTCTGTAGACACGATTTACTATAATATCACTTTTTCGATCCCGGATCAAATGTTTCGATGCCTAATCAAATGTATCAATACTAGCAATGTATCGCATTAAAACTATCGATACAAAATATCGGGTATCGAAAGCAAAATTATCGATACTTTAAATTATCGTATCGCTCATCCTTAATTCAAAAACAAAATTAAAGATGATTTGATTTCATCTGCAAATTATTCCTCTGAGGAATTTTTCCAAATTTCAATTAGAAAATTTGCTTTTCTAGTGTTGTTTAAGCCCATTTATTCCTAAACAGATGTTAGCTATTTTGAAATTTATGTTATTTGTTTTTTTGTTTTTTATTATTATTACTTATATTTTTATGTTTAATTGTAATCTTCAAGCTTTTGCTTATTGAACTAGTGATTTTCACTCAGTTTTTATATTAGAATTATGACTGTGTATTAACAAATTTAGCTATTAAGTAGTTTATATTTGAAAAATAGTTCATCATGATCAACATATGTATAGTTTTATGTACTGTTGTATTATCTGATCAATAAATTTTGAAATTTACAACTCATTTTTCATAAGAATATTTCAACCACTATCGGCGTCGAATTAAAAACTTGAACTATATGTGGAATATTCAATCCCCATAGTGATGACTAGTGAAATGTTATTTATCTAATTCATGTGAGTTAAAGAGATTTAATAATTTTCTTAAATTACTATTGACCATAAAGGAAGAGTTCCAAAGGGAAGATTCAATGCACTTCAAAAAGCTCACAAAATTAGAAAATTGGTTGCTTTATTAATTTTTTAGTATAAGTAAATTATAATTTATTATAAAATTGGTAATATTTAACATACACAAACAATCAAAACTAAACAACTCTAGGATCTCCGATTTATTAGGTACATGTTCATTCTTCCATTCCTTTACCAGTTAAATAAGCTTCTCAGAGAAAATCAAAAATCTTGTTCAAATTATTATGTTGTAGCAATTAAAGATAAAAAAAAGTAATATTCTGTAAAATCAGAGAGGATGGGCTCTAAATTTTTGTTGTAAACTACATTTATATTTCGGTAAAGATTGTACAGTTTTTCTCCTGATGTTAGAAATTCTAAAACCAACTTTTTATCTTCAGGTTATTAATCTTTATATAATGATATTCTTGAACTGGGTTTTATTGACATTTCCTTATTATTTCTAATGTAATTTAAAAAATAGTATGTCGTAATTTTATTTATATAAACATTTCTCTAACGTAAATCGAAATCTTCTTTTATTAAGTTCCATTTTATCATAATTTATTAATTTGGATTTGTGATTTAACTGAGAGATCATATGTGATTTTTTAACCCCTAAGCCATATTTGATCCTAATTTATTACGTATATGGTTTTCTCAAAATAGTCAATAGGTTAGACAAATTTCATATACGCAATTTATAAAATGATCTTTTAAAATATAGTGTTAGAATTGGCATTACGTAATATTTAAAATAGTTTACACATTTTTAATATACTAATTTGAAAAAAATATGCAACATATGACTAATTTTGTCAAAATTAATGTGCGGTGCTTAACATAAAGACACCTATAATATAGAAATTATTTTATAATCCCTAATACAGGGTGTCCAAGAAATCATGGATAACTTGTCAACCGCGGATGGGATCATCATAGTCCACCAAATATCCAGTTACTTCTTTAGTAAAAGTGTTACGGTTTTCGAGTTCTATTTAAGTTTTAGATTTTTTTAAAATCACCACCAGTGCTCGTTTTCTTTCATGCCGTTTCTACAAATGAGAACTTTTCCTCGTTCTGTTTTCTTTATCTTTATCTTAAATGGTAGCGCTATGAACAGACTATATTATGTTTTCAATAATTACTTTAAAAACATTAAAGAAAAAATATCTTAAAATAATTTTTGTTTCAAAATTTTTTCAACCTTCACTTTCACTAGCCGTGGTGAAAAAAATATACCACCCGTGTTTGTTGGGGTCAATCATCTTGAAAACTTACTTGGTTAATGGAAATTCTACAATAATAGAAGAGTTATTACTTTTATGCTTTTTTATTATTTTTATTGCTATTTGAATGCTAAAGAGTGAATTTTCGCACATTTCTAAATCTACAGTGCTGATATTAAAAATATTTCTTTTACGTTATATGGACACTGGTCGATACAAACAAACAACATCAAATGTTTTTACGTATTACTTTATTATAAAGAAATTACAAAAGACATTCAAAATGGCGTCTTTCTTCTCTAATACAAGCGCTAAATCACTTAATAAAATATCTTTAAATTCAGCTTGGAAAACCCTCGGTATTTATTTTTAGGCGGCTGAATATATTCGTTCTCGCAACTGCTCAACCATAAAAATTGAAATTTGATACACCAAGTCTTGAGAGTGTCCCAATAAAAAAAAGTCTAATGTATACCAAAACTGTACATAAGCGTTCAATCCAGAGTCGTGGATAACTTTCGTTTAAATGTCGCCTTATATGAATGGCGTGACGAGTCGATCATTCAATATTTTAGATACACATGCCCCGCTTTGATGTTAAAAGTACGACTTATAGAAACTCGTCTAAATGGTTTCCCAAGAAATCCAAATATATCTCGTCATTTAGTGTAGCTAGCAGCTTGTAGAGCCCAATAAAACAACGCAACAAATTTCAGTTTATTTGTTGTATCTTGTGTGAAGAGTGCATTTTTTGTTAATTTTGGGGCAGTGAACACAAAAATTACAGTGAAATTAGACACTTAGTTGCAGTTTTCAAGAACAATTTTTTTTTATTTTATTTTTAACAAAATAATAAAAAATATATACTTTTAAACTTATAGAGATACTAAATATCCTGTCTTTTTGCTTTTCTTTTGGGAATTGTTTCTGGAGCATCTCTAAAAAGAGTCCAAGAGTAGTCGGCAAGTATGGAAGTATTCCACTTTCCTTGGTGCCTTTTCTTCATTATAAATATCCCGATGGAAGTGTTCACCGTGCTCATCACTTACAGGTCCGCAGTTGTCAAGAAAACAGTGCAGATGTGAGTATAGGAAAAGGATCTTTAGAGACATATTGCAACCCATTTTTTGATATGATGATAGCATATTTGGAACAAGAGTAACGTAATTCTCAGCTTCTTTATTTCCGAAGAAATTAGTGACCTTGTGGCGAAAGTCATTCCAAGCATTTTTTCCAATATTTGATAGAGTGCTATCAAAATGTTTGTCTTTCAGAATAATTCGAATCGGTGGCGCAACAGAAATACCTTCTTTAATTTTTGCTTCAGTTAGCCTTGGGAAGTTCTGACGCAGGTACTGAAAAGCTGGCCCATCTGTTTTTCAGTAGGCCCAATTTGATATGCAGTGGTGGTAACAAAATCTTTGTGTGGTCTACCAATGGCATATGTTGTACATTCTCTTAACCTGGCTCTAATGATTGACGAATGGACTAGACTTTTCTGTGTGCCTTTAGCCGACTGTCACATTCACACAAAAAACAGCAAAACGTGGCGTAGCTTAGCTGCAACCCACGTGAAGGTGCAATGGCCTTTAAGTCACCACAGATCTGGTGCAATGGCCTTTAAGTCACCACAGATCTGCCATTGGTGCTCATCGTATTTTATACTTGGCAATTGGAACTTCATATTGTCGCATGATTCTTTCATGTGATTTACATATCCAACAGGAATAGACAGTAAACTATTTACCATATGCAATAGTAGTGCTTTTAAACTCAATGTTGAACTGCCTATAAACAATATCCGTTCCTCTGGCTTGTAGTTTATATTTAAAGTTGCCAATAAACCGCTAATGCTATTGCAGAAAACCAAGTTCTTTTTTATGTTAAAGAATGGTGCTAGGCCTTTGTGGGGTTTACCAAGTTGTGCAAAATTTCCTTAACTTGAGAAAAACGTATATTTGGCAACGTAGCATCCCTCTATTGTTGTAATGGTACAAATATACCCAGTGCATTCTTGCGGTTATATTGTCAATATATAGGGAGACATGACATCACGTATCTATAAAGCTTGAACTAATATTAAAAAGATTAGTTTAGTTTCGGTTTTAGCACATTAAAAATGGTAAGATTTAGTCGATTTTATTTTATATACATTTTGGCTGTTGTTCAGTGTAATTTAACGGATAATATAATTTGCACCATTTGGGCGCTTGAAAATTTGCATCATACTAGAGAAGAGCGTACCCAAAAATAATTTAAAATTAATCTGTGGACAGGGATCAACAGATTAATTTTAAATTGTTTCTGGGATATAATTTGCAATTGCTTCAAGATAATGGATGTTCAGTCCAGTTCTGTGGCCATCAGGATTCCTGGATTTAAATCCATTAGACTTTTTTATTGGGGTAGTTTCAAAAACATGTGTATCAAACACTGCTTTCTACGGTTGAACAGCTACGAGAACGTAGATATTTAACTACCGAAGAGATAAATACTGATGGTCATGCACGTCGAATTAAAAGATATTTTATTAAGAGGTGCAGGGCGTACATTAGAGCGGAAGATCACCATTTTGAACATCTTTTTTAATTTGTTCATAATAAAATAATACGTAGACATATTTGTTGTTGTTTATTTGTATCGATCAGTATCTGCATAATTAAAAAAAATATTTTTAATATCACAACTGTAGTTTTAGAAATGTACGAAAAGGCAGCCTTTGCTATTCAAACAGCGGTAACAATAATAAAAGAGCATAAAGGTAATAACTTTTATACCATTCTAACATCTTCACTAAGCAAGTAAGTTTTTAGGATGATTGACACATCTCGCGTGGTATGTTTTTTTCACCACTGCTAGTCAAAGTTGAAAGTTGAAAAAATTTTGAACTGAAAATTTATTTAAGATATTTTTTTTTGATATTCTAAAAGTTATTATTGAAAATATATTATACTCTGTCGATAGCGCAATCATAAATAAAACAGAACCAGAAAAAATCGAGCACTGGTATTGCTTTTCAAGAAAAACGAAAATATAAAAAAAAAATCGAAAACCGTAACACTTTTACTAAGGTCATAATTGGATATTTGGTAGACCATAATGTGGCTTATGCGCAGTTAATAGGTTATCCATGATTTCTTGGACACTCTGTAAAAATTCCTCAAAAATATCACTTCCGTAAAATAGAAAATATACCCAAATACAACACATGATCTAAACAGCTTTAATATAAATATTTTATTTTTCTAAAACGATGCATTATTGATTATATTTTGTTTTTTGCTTTATTGGTTTCATTATTGATTATATTTTATTTTTTGCTTTATTGGTTTAAGTAATATTGAATTCAAAATTAAGCAAGGAACTTAAATGATTGATTAATATTCAATCTATAGTTTGCCTATTTATCTATCACTCGGTTATTATAATTTATTAACTAATCTCTATAATTAACTAGATGTTCTGAACTAACCTAGTAGTACCCAAATTAAAAAATGCTTGCTAACTTACAAGATTTATGCCACGATGAATTGATGTTCTAGGTGCCCTTGCATATAGGCATTATAAAAAATAAAAATAGTGATGACGTTAGTAAAGGTACAATTTATCAACATTACTTTAATTATAGGGGTAGTACGGGAAAGTTTAACATATGGTGTATTTAATCAAAATCATTAAACCTGCGATAATAAGAACAAAACTCCTCACTCACTAAACCTAAGGGTTTAAAAACCTCTGTTCAGTTATCAATCTTCTTAGCTAATAATCGAAAAACTCAATAATTGTTGAGAATAAGTCACAAAAGGCTGACATAGGAACACCTGATTTTAAAAACAGATCCTTCAGTTTGTAGTAAATGTAAGGAAGTGATGTTAATAAGGCATATCTAATTGATCAAATGAGAAAAGAACGATATGAGATGCAATATACGGGATACTTTAATAATAATGTAGAGAGTATTAAATCTGTCTGACATAATATACAGCATTATATAAAAACTACTGATTGCCGCTGGCGCTTCGTTATTAAAATGTTGTTAACAGAATCATTCACTAACTGAAAACGTGTCTAAGTTGACGATAATATTGTGTTTAAATCGAAAAGTGCTGCAATCATCAGTTAAATTTTAAACCTTACTAACACAAGAATAAAATAAATATTTATTTCCGACACAATTACTCTGTAAAGGATTGTTTGTTGACATATATAATGCAAATTATAAGAGCATTCTAAATAAGACAAAACTGACTATTTAGATGGTCTAACTTCCATAGCTTGTAGATCGGATTTATATAGGTATGTTTTCAGCAAATCTTGTTATACATATTCAAAAGTTACGAAAAAATAATTTTTTATATATCTTTGTATAAAAGATAATTCCAAAAAATATTTTGATGCCATTTTAGGGCTATATAAAAGACAAATGATGTTCTTGTTATTTCATGTATTTACTTATTATTTAAAAAAATAATCGAAAAATGTTTGTAATAAAACTAAAATCAGGTAAAATCTTATCGTTTTGTTTTAAAGTAAAAACCGCATACGATCCAGAAGATCGTATGGAGACAGGCAAATAATTGGCCCTGAATCAACAGACAGAATAATGAGTGATCTAGCTAGCTGCTTTACTTACTGTAATTGGGTAAAACTCATGAATTCTTGTTCGGTATACACCTTTTGTAAATTTTGGTGGCAAATCATCATTGTCGTTAACTTTTATTTTAACAGTTGTATTGGCACTTCTGGGGGGAGAACCTCGATCCTGAAAAGAAAATTTAAATTTAATACAATGTAAGTAAAGGTGGAGGTTGAATTATTTTAGACCTCATTGGGAAACGGGTTGATAGTGGATTTTAAAAAAAATACGAAAAATTTAAGAGCTTAAAGGGTTTTTTTTTTCTAATTAAACAAAACAAGCTGATCCAGAGCTCAGAAACCAAGTGAATATTTTAACGTTTATGCAGAAATCCTGTGTTTTTGAGGTCAGTTATTTTGTCCTCATTTAAAGCGAATTTCGAACCTACTGTATTTTCTCGTAGACAAACACAAAAGTAATGTTTTTACTAAAATTCTAAATTCAACAATTAGGTAGTTTCGATTGCAATGATATTTGCAAAATTTATTAATTAGACCTCTTTAAAAAGCATGGAATAATTGGAAAGACATATACGCTGAAACAAAATAAGAGTGTATTAAGAAATTTTCTCTCAATAGTTATATTGGGATGTTAGGCCCAGTTTCACAATGTGTGATTTTCCAAAAGTTAGGACAAAAGCGTTTGTTTATGTCTAAAAACTGTTTCATAATTGACAGTTTAAGATTTACCATGAGTTAAATTTACCAATGGATAATCTGGGCCCGTATCCTCGAAAGCGTGATGTGAATAGCGATGTGAACTTTCACTTCATATTTTGACAGTTAAAACCGTAATCTTGAATGGTAATGTTGCCAGATATGAACGTGCTAAAACCCGCGGATTTCAAAGAATAACATGGATGACAAATTGAATTGAGTCATCAGACCGAAAATTTCCGTAATATGCTTTGTCGCTATTTTAGCAAAAAGTAGTTTTGGTACGTCAAATTAACCGTCAAAAGTAAAAAAAAAAAATAGTGTCGTTCTTATTCTTATTGCTGTGAAGGCATCGATTGTCATTAAAATATTTGTACTTTCCCTGGATTAATAACCAAGAAAAGTAGATCAAGCCATCAGTCAAATATTTTGAGAATGTAATATATAAAGAAAAATGAATATCAAGATCAGCAACAAGTCATATACAAAGCAATATACTGACATCAATTGGAATACATGCCCCCTATATACAGTAATTGCACTGATAAATCTATGTAGTATGACCACAAGCCATCATACTATCAATCCACTACGTAAACAATCCAATCAATTATTATATGGATTCACAAAACATTCAGCCTCTTACTGCATGACTTCCTGTCCTGACAACTAAGTTTGAAAAAAAACCTGAAACTTGACCAATGATAGAGGATCTGTATAAGACCAAGGGCCGAAACTAAAGGCCAGACAGAAGACGTCCATTAATGATGATGAAGATTTCACATTCAACTTTTAATAAAGTCTTTTTTTTATTTTGTAAAGATTCATAATAATATTTATTTAATTGTAGTGTAGTATAGTGTTTAATGGATACTAATTAAGTGAAATGCTGTAGCTAACATTATCTAAATATAAAATTTGTTACTTATTTAAATAATAATTTCAAATATCTTACAACTTGTTATTTATCAGATTTATTATGAGTTATGTCCAGAAAATAATTATGTTAGACTTAACGGTTAAAAACTAAGATACTCGGCTGTTATGGATATACGGACACAAGTATTTATGTTAAATCCATGATCAGAACTAGCCGAAGAAAAACATTTTAAATAGCACGCTCATACTACTGAGTTATGAGCAGAATCTCCTGTATTAATTTTGTATGTCTGTAATCACAAATTTACTTGAAATTTGTGAGACATATTCAACTTTCTATGGATATTTTAATTAAAAATTTGAAAATACTGAAATTATCGGTGTATCATCTTATTAACATTTCAACTGTTTATTCAAAAAATAATTCGTCAACATATTGCTTTTTTAATAACGAGTTATTTTTAACAACCAAAAATAAAATATTTTTTTTTAAAATACTAACCGCCAAATATATCACTTAGCTACTAACATTTTATTTGCGCATATTCAGTAACTCTTTTTGCCGTTTGTCTGCTTTCCACCGGGATATGAATGATATATGCGTCAAGAATATACATTCGCTAGTTTTCATGGAATGTAATCGTTCACTTCACGTTCCCCAGTTCGAGTATCGGGCCCCTGGTGCTTACTTGCTGAACCAAGAAAATATAACCTCAAACCTCATTACGATACTTGCGCTTTTTGTTTATTCATCATTTATGTTATTTGACTTTAATATCAATTAGCACATAGAACTATAAAATCAAAATTCAAAAACTCACATTTACTTAATGTTATAAAAGTCGTTTTTGAATTTGAATATCCTTAGCTTCATTGGGAAGAATTATTATGAAATTTAATTTCATACAAGGTCATTAACCATTAGAGTATTTCTGGAGTATTTTTGGAAATTATTTTTAAATATTAATATTAGGTTTTGAATATAAAATATTATATAATTCCGTTTAAACTAAATTTCTAAGATTAATGTTTTATAAGTGAACCTGAACTAACTTTCTGAGTTTATAAGTGGAAAAACCTTCGATGAAAAATCTTTTTAATAAATAAATAAAAAGATATATTTTAATTTATTTTTTAAAAATACCAGGGAAAAAATGGAGAATAGCTGTAAAAGGTAACATTTATTCTTTATTTATTGTTTTAATAATAGGATTAAATCAATTTCGATAAGATTCGAGTACCAACTTTGACAAATAAAATTAAACCAAAGATATTGTACCCAAGATTCAATTTTTATTTGTCAAACACCTGGTCTTGAAAACTCATGGTTAAGTTGAAAGTATTGGCTACTGAATCGATTGTGAAACTAGGCCTTAGTGTAAATAACTTCTGGTGTCTAGTGTAACTTGTTTAGATCTCTCATACAGAAGCGTCCATGTAAACCCTACCCAAATAAGACGCTCTGTGAAAAATTGACAAAGAAAGTATTGAATCTGAAAATTTGGCACAATTTAATGTAAATGAATATTTTTAGATTCCGAAAGAGTTACAATATCATGGGAATTCGATAATGGAATAAATTCTTGCAGATTTTCTAAAAATATATCGCTCACATATTTAAAGTCAAAGACCATGAACTGAAGTATCGCATGCGCCCTATTCATCGAATTTAACTCTTCGAACTCTAACCTATCCCCAGACTTTAAAGAAATCCTTGCCAGGAAAAAGCAGTAACAAATACTTATTTTGCAAACTTAGATAAAAAAGATTAGAAAGAAGTGCGTAAATAAATATCTTTAAATTATTATGTGCGTATCATCCGTATACGTGTCTGTAATGACCTAATAGTTTGAAGATAGGTTCGCTATGTAGAGTAGGTATAACGTACATCTTAGAACGTTACCTTGTGGAATTCAGGAACTAATTTGAAATATTAATTTGTTTTCATCTCAATGTTTTTCAAAGATATAACGATTTTATAGGTATATGTCAAAAAAAGTTACAGAATAATATATTTTGTTTCCTAGAACCTTGTTTATAGTTTTATGAGTGAAGAGATGAACTTATTCTATGGTTGCATGCTACAGTCTATAACCGAATTGATAAGTTAGTATTAATTCATGCTTTGTGAGCTTGGGATGCAATGTTGACATCTGTTTCTCTGTCTCTAGGACTTTACATCTTTAGCCGGTTCAGGTTTACCTGGCAGACAAAAGGAATATATTCTGTTCTTTAAACTATACAGTACAGTGGGGTTAAATAGATAACTTTTTCCTATATGGCTGCCTAAGAATTTTTCAACTTTATAACTAAAAACTATTCAAACTTATCTTCACAGATCTCTTCGCATTTCTGAATTTCCATAATAAACCTTTTATATGCGGTTCGTATATCTGCCAATAATATAACTTCAGTTGCTTCTCGAATCCAGTTTTTTTAAAAGATCTATCTAGTCTCTAACACAGTAGCACGAAATTTTTGTTTAAAGTGACCCCATAAACAAGAATGTATTATTATAATAAATTTTTTAGCCAGGAGTACGAGTTCGTCTAAAGAATCCAAAAAATGGTATTTAATATTTCCAAATAAGTTTGTTGTTTCATATTATCCTTAACGAAGTAAATCTAAATTAGTACATTAGCTGCGTTTGCAGAACAATCAGAAACCAGTTAGTGTCAAACAGATCATATAAAAATAGTTGGAAAACTGCCATTGGAGTATTTTTGTAAATTTGTTTTGCGCTGATTCTTTTGTGGTTTATCCACGAGCAGGTTTATCATATGTTACAACCCATCAAATTTCCTGCAATCTATTGAGTGTGATCATTCGACCAGTAACGAATATTTTCATTACTAACTATTAATTGAAATGGTGGCTTAGACATAAACAACAATAATATTTTTTAAACATCTTGTTCTGCAAATATTTCTCTCCAACCCAATAAAATTAAAGTCTTGCTACTACTAATTGTCCTTTGAATAGATTAATTTTTTATGCACGGTAGAGAGTAGGCAGATGGACATCTAGAGTTATTAGGTGGAAACCCAGACAAATGAAGGGAAACATTGGTAGACCACAAAGACAATCGATGCATGACTTGAAGAAAATTGCTGACAAAAACTAGATAAGACTATCGTGAAACAAAAGGAGTGTAAGCTTGTTTTGGAGGCCTATATCGAGGAGTGGACATATCAAAGTTAAAGAAGAAAGAGAAGTTTCTAATTTCAAATTATTTTAATGGATGGATATTTTAGAAGAATGTCGTACAGAATCTAAAGCCATAAATGCAACAACATTTTCTTCTTCATTTAGAACATTCCATTTTTTTTAATATTCAAAACACTTCAGCCCTTGTAAATTTTAAAATGATCTGTTTATCTGTTAAGATGAAATTTAGCCATTTTTCATTAAATTTTCTTGTTACAAATATTTGAAATTTTCTCCCAACCCATTATAACGAATAAAAATACTTTTTGTTGAAGTGTGGACATTTTGAAATTATTTTCTGTTCGTTACAAAAAGCACCATAACACTTACAAGAGAATATTCTAAGTGTTTACACTTACGATTTGTCTTATTCTGTAATATGTTAGAGTATCCCAAAAAACATTCAAACATTCAATTAGCATATTTCTACCTCTTTAATTGTATGTCTAGAGGGTGATAACTACCCTCATAGTTCATAGCTAAAAATGTTTTTTTCCAATTATAATTTAAATCACTTTTTATTTCTTGCATAAAATTACTTTTATATGATTTGATTTACATAAAGGGATTGATATATGTTATTTTCTCAGTAAGGGTTTGCTTTTTACTTTAATAGAAATAAAAACTTATTTTTCGCTGTGTTTAAGTTGAATTCTTCTAAATGGTAGATTTTCACTACATTTATGAAAGTCTTAGCAATAAATTCATTAATTCTTTTTCATAAAATAAAAGAAAATTTACCTCCGTAATAAATTTAATTGTTAAAAAAACCAATACACATCACCTAAGTTTTTTAGTTCATATATATAACCAATTTTTGACCGAATTAAGTAAATTCTTACACGTATTGAATGGAAACAACAAAAAAGGAATTTTCTGCCACCATAAAAAATACAAACCAAGCCTTTGCTGAGAAAATGGCATCCATAACTCATTTTGTAAACCTAATAAGAGGTGAAAAAGGCCTAAAAAAAGTAAGACTAATTCTCATCTCGTGTGTAACGAAAAAAGTGGTGCGTCATTGTTTTTTTCAAACAATTAGGCCAAGAATTTTGAAGGTATCTTCCAAATTCTGGAAAAACTGCGGGATATACAGAAAAATAATGTGTTCGTGCATATTGGAAACAGGTATAAAATGAGTTTTTTATTATTTGTTAATAATTTACGAAATATCTAGTATAATTGTTCATAACTTCATAAAGTTGAGAGACTTTAGGTACTAAAAAAGTGAGCGAAAGATGGGGGTGATAGGTTCAGTAGTTTTTGCAAAATTGTGTATATCTATCACGAATTCGTTAAAAATTACCATTTTTAACTGGCTGTACAATTAGCTGGGCAATAGATACAAAGTTATTCTTAGACACATTCCCTTTGTGAAAATTTTAAATCATATGATCCAAATAATGGGAATTTCTTGAAATTTGTTAATAAAAAATCGCTGAGGATAAAGTGTTATTTTTTGTCTAATAAACAAACAGGATATCTGCTTTGTTTTTCACTCGATTAATTAACAAAGCATATCAGTCGAAAAAAAGAACTTATTAATAATTTAAAAAAAAAAGTATATTTCGGGAGCTAGAGGTGGTTGTACGAGGTTAAAAATAGAATAGAAGTTATTTTCTCGATGAGCTAACACGAATTAAAAAATGAAGGCTCTACATTACCTAGAAGCTGAGATATTACAAATTTTTTAAGAGCGCGCCGATTTAAATAATCATTCTCCGTTTTATTGGGCGAGACTAAGCTATCCCCACCATGACTTCTCAGTGCGCCTCTACCACCAAAGATTATTATAGCTAACGCTAGCTATAATAATCTTTGCTACCACGTAGCTTTACTACAGCCAACTTATAAACTGGTTACTTTACATCAACCAAATTCAATTATATTATATAGTATCATTTAACAGTTTATTAACGAACTGTTCATATTTTAACTCTTAATATTTATAAACAATTGCTCTGTCAATAAAAAAAATTGCTATCTCTGGTTCCATTGGTAGTAAAAAGTTATTTTTTTTTTAATCTTTCTTCTTTAATAAGCTTTCAAATAGTATGTTTTGTAAACTAATCGAGTGAAAAACAAAGCAAATATTATATTTGTTTATAATTCCACTTTCTCTTCAGCGTTGTATCTGTTACCCAGCCAATTAAAACTAATCATTTTTAATTAATTCGGGATAAATAAATACAATTTCGCAAAAATTGCTGAACCAATCGCACTCATCTTTGGCACACATTTTTAGTACATAAATACTCTCAACTTTATGAAGTTGTAATAATTCAGGAGATTTTTTCGAAATAACTTTTTTGTTTATGAAGCGATTTCAACAAACAAAATCTCATTTGGTAGGTGTTTTCAGTACGCACAAACTGTCTACGTCATTTTTTTCCAATTCCTGCAGTTTTTCCAGAATAAGGAAAAGGCCGGAAAAAATACAATTTTTTGGCTTAACTGTTTGAAAAAAAACAATATCCCATCACCTTTTTTGTAACTCACGAGATGACAAACCATTTCTAAAAGCTTTTCCACAGAATAGGCAGAATTAGAGACTGATTTTTTAAACTTTTCTACTGTAATCTATAGGGGGTCGTTTAAGCCTTCGAGATGGTAGATTTCTACTACATTTGTTTATACTCCTGAGAATTTATCTTAATGTTTATAATAACTTTCTTCGGGGTTTGCTAACTACATGGTAAATTTTATTGTGAAAAAGTCGATATCTGTCAACTTTATTTTCAAATTCATGTACAACTAACGAGTTTTTGGTCGAATTAAGTAAATTTACACATTTGTTGAATAAAATCAGTGAAAAGAAAATATTTTCACATCTACAAAAAATACGAAGCAAGCCCTTACTGGCATGTATCAAACCCATTTTATAAACCTAATAAGTGAAAGTGTTTCTATACGAGAAAATCAACCTTTTTAAGTGTAAATGAAAATGAGAAACGTTTTCAGTGATGAAATTTGGGGGTAATTTTTATTCGCTACAAAGGCAATTCAATACGTTAAAAAAATACATATTGGATATTTTTGGGTTACTGCATATATTACAAAATGCGACAAATTGGAGGCGGACTCTTGACAACTTTTCCTTCGGAGTCAATATTTCCAGTAGAATGAAATATGCCCAGAAGGATCTTAGTTGCGAATAAATATGTGTTTTTTAAGACTCAAGCACAGAAGAGTTTAGTTTTTTAATAGAATTTTAAAATTTCAAAAACACTTAAATTAGAGGCAAGTGTAACAATGACAATCAAGCAAGAAACACCTATTCTAATATGTTTCCAAATTTAACCGTATAAGGATAGATGACGTGGATTTCCTAGAATTTCTATATCCTGTGGAAAAGTGACTGAAATTGAAAACATAGGCGTAACACGATGCAACAGAGGTCAATAAAAATGGTCACAAAATCAACGAAGGTGCTAGTATTTAATAAAATTAGAAAGAAAAAATATTTTATAGACCATAAAACCAGGGAATAACAGCTCATAAATAAATAATAGGTATCTATGCATTGCCAATCGGATTATCTTGCAGAACACACCATTCCAACCTATAAAATTTCAGGTACTAAATGTCATAAACCCATTCTATTTTAAAATGTCCTTAGCGGCCATAACATTTAAAGAAATATTTAAAATTGTGTAATTATTTTATGGTTTTACTGTGCGTAATGTAAGTGTTATGCTAATCTAGCTCTATTTATTACATATTACTTTTTTTGTGCTATTTAATTACCTTTTAAATTGCTTCTCGGATTACACTTATTATTTTATGTTCTAGTTTTTTACCCTTTTAATAGTTTTATCAAAAAGTAATTTCCATAGAAATCATTGTTATAGATATTGTTATTGAGAAAGCTTTAATTATATTAATGTATTACTTTTGCTTTTTATGTCAATATTTGTAAGAACTAAAAAATGTATTAGTTTTTTGCATATGAATACTAAATAATAACCTTTACTCCTAAGTATTGCAAAATTTAAAAAATATATTACTTAATAAAATTATAGAATATATTACCTACACTGAGTCTTAACGAGATTATTTTACAACACAATTTTTTATCAATCCATAAGTTAAAAACGGGCGCTGTTTTTCACTTTGGTTATTTCAACAGACTAAATTTGATGTATCGATAATAAAATGAAATGTTTGACTCTCTTAAATTGAATTCTTCAATAACCTCAGCCTGTCAAAGATTGATTAGATATATATTTAGTCTCGTGTAAAAGTGATTTAGCAATTTCTCATATTTTTGTATTTGTAATTTATAATTTGTTGTTTCAACTACGTGATAATAAATGCTATATGATGATTATTTTTAATATTATTTTCATCTTCCAATACAAGTATTACTTTCTTAGAATAAATATTATTACCAAGTATTGGTTCAGTATTGTATCATAGTGAATATAAATGTACTAGCACAACCTTTCTCGAAAAATGTCTTAATTTATGGTGCAAAAATTCATTGTCATTTTTAGTAAAATAGTTACCAAAAATGTTATGCCGATTATAATTGATACTGTTTGGATCAATTGATATGGAAAAAATTCAATTCACAATTCAAGCTAATTTATTAGAAATTGTTAATAAATGTAATACAATATTTACTTTCGGTTTAACTGAAAATTCTTGAAAACTGACTATATGCCACAAAATTATTTAGTAATTTTACTGTAATTTATCTTATAATTGATACCTTCTTATACCTATATTGAAAATTTCTGAGATATCTGCACTGTAATATTTTAATTGAAGTTATGGCGACTGTCGCAGTTCAAAGGCTTGTTTAATGATGCTTTAATGATATTTATTCATTTTATCTTAATAGCCTTAATCACCTTGAATTAAAAAATATTTATAGCGCAAAATGTTGCGTTATTGCGATTAAAAATTACAGTTAATAGTTGAATTGTGTACAAGTTATTAAAAATTCGACATGTGAACAGCATGAGGAAATATTCAGAGAAGTAAGTGGAAATTAAATTTAAAATGAACTCAGGGGAAAAGATATTTGGTGATTTGTAAAGCAAAAGATTAGTAGACAGTATACAGGGCACTAAAGCAGGTAGCACCAGCAAAACTAAATCTTCTATATCTAATTTGTACTTAACACGCTCCTGATGCAGTTATAAGATCGTCAGCCTTTAAATTGAATCGACAGTTGATAGTTCGAGACTGGCTTCTCACGAAAATATTTTTCTAAAATATCTCAATTGTTGGCTGTCATGGAACCGACTGAGTGTGCCCTAAATTATTGGCGTAACAAGATAACAACTCTGCTTGGAGGACTGAGATTCACTGGAAACAGTAGCAAAATCTCTCACTCAGCACATACACTACACGACACAACTACGTTGAAAGGAACTTCCATGAAGAAGAAAAAGAATAATCAGCATGCATACACTTAATGATTTTTCCTGATCATCAACTCTAGTGTTAGGTGAGCCCATCAGAAACATTGAATTTGTTAGGCTACTCATACTTTGAAGCAGATGATTATGTTTCTTCTAATTCCAATTGAATCGAAAGTGATTGTCAAATAAGTTAATAGTTGTTTCCTCGAAAATTGTTAATCTATATATATATATATATATATATATATATATATATATATATATATATATATATATATAAAGGGAGAAGTAGTTGCGACTGACTAGTCAAAAAACAATATTTCAAACTAGGGTTATTGGGGATAAAGTCTGTTTAAATTTCTAAGGAGAAGAAAAGGAGTAAGGAGAAAAATCCTATTTTGATTTTCAGGACATATTTCTATAATTATTAATCAAACAATTAGAATATTAACCTAACTTATAATTATTAAGTAACTCACTGGTTTGAATATTAAACAAGGGAAAAACGCAACATTATCACTTTTTAACTGTATTTAAAGGCATATTTTGATAAAATTGAAAAAATTCATTAAAATTCTAGAAAGTTCGAAAGCAGCCAATCGTCCTACTTGACTATTCCACCATTTTATAGTAACACCTGGCATGTATCAACCGGGAAGTATAGTGGGTGGTGTAAGTAGTGGAGAAAAATATGGATCCGTCAACAGTGGCGTAGTCAAGCACAAGATTTAGCAAAAATAAAAAAAATAAAGTTAAGAAAATATCTGTTTGATATTTTTTACATAATATAAGGGAACTTAATAGGAAACCTATTCATCTGGAGATGAACTGTCCAGGAGGCGCTTAGAAACTAAGAAACATGACAAAAGTAAATGGAGATTATACTTTTGGATAAGCCCACTACGTTGGGCGAAACGTCAAGCATAGAATAGTTGTATTAATCTGAAACCTAATCGAAAGAAGTTACCATATATATATATATATATATATATATATATATATATATATATATATATATATATATATATATATATATATATATATATATATATATGGTTTGCCTCTTTATTTTTTTCTCGTTATATTTTATATCTGTTGTCTTTCCTTTTTGACGATATTTTCCTGTATCGATAAAATTTCTTATGATATAGGTCTATATTAAATATCGATATGTTTATTTAATGGTTAAAGGCGCGTCAGTATCTCAGACCATTTAGCGCCTTCTATAGAAATTGTTGGATTCATTTAAATTTTACTGTAAAGATCAATATGCCTCAAGAAACAAAGTAAGCGTTTGGCCTTAGTCAAATCAAAAGACATAACTGTCGCAAAATTATTAGAGGTAAGATACCTCTCTCTAGCATTTCTGTATGAGGGACAGTCAGATATTATGTGTTTTATAGATAGAAGGGAACGACAGGACAGACATTGAGGGGGATCCTCGTTTTTAAGAAGAAAGGAATGAGTCATTCTGCAGTGTCCAATAGCGATTCTCTTCCATACGACATTTTCCCTTCTGGACAGTGGGGAAAGAGATATGTCTCTGAGAAATTTCTTGTGAAAGAGTTTATTGGGGTTTTCTAGAGATTCCCAATGAACCTGCACAATGTTGCGAATGATATTATCGATGTGTCTATTGAATTCTTTGGGGTTGAATAAAGAGAGGAAAGGGATGCCTTCAAGGATTGCTGATTTAGCATGAGTGTCGGCTAATTCATTCCCATCTATGTTTATTAAAAATATAGCACATTCTTAGCACGAAGATTTGCAAGCGATATTCACTATGGTGTATCTAGACTCTTGCGTTGATCATGCCTTTACAACAGGGGCAGTAGCGTCCAAAGTGGGCGGCAGCGACTCCAAGAGCAACTGGGGCCATTAAAGTGGACAAGGAAAGATTAAATTAATTTAGCATTACAATTCGTTTTAGTTTTATTTTTGACAAGTCTTGGAAGGTTTGTAGGTAATGACAACTATTATGCCATTCACTCAATCTAATTAGCTAGCATGTTTGAATAAGAATATGGCGCTTGTAATGATTGTTTACTTAGCGAGTGTGCGGCATTCCAAACAAACGAAGGCATGCAAGTCGATGCGTACACAATTCAAATCTATAAAAAGTAGTGATCTAGAAACTATTCTGCTTACTTATGTGTGCTTTACTAGTAATCTTTATGCATAAATAATATAAATCATTAATCATAATAAATAATATAAAGGTGAACAGTTGATGAATAAATCTATTGAAACAGTGGCCAAATTCGTTTTTCATCATGTCTGAATCTAAGAAACGCAGACAGTACAGTAGCGAGTATTTGAAATATGAATTTATGGATTCTCCTACCAACAAATCATTTGCTATGTTCTTAATTTGTCGATTTTCTTTTTAAATTAAGCTATAAAGCATCCTACGCTACAAGAATATTTATACATGTTAATAAAATGGACAAAGACGTATCCTTTTTTCATGGACTGGAAAATAAATATTTGAAAGAACCAACCATATCAAACCTTTTTGCGTCGATCTGGAGACAACAATATGATGTAACATGAGCTATGTATGATATTCCATCGTTAATCACAAAAGCAGGAAAACCACATACAACTGATTAAGAAAGGATCTTGCCGGCACTGAAAATAATATTAAAAACTGTTCTTCATCATAACAATGGATCTGACATTATCAGGAAAATACCGTTTAACAATAGTTCAGTGCAAAAAAGAATTAATGAAATGGTTAAAGATGTTGAAATGTCATTAGGCGATTACTTGAAGACATGCAAATTTTAAATTCAATTCGATGAGTCATCTCTAATAACTTCGTACGATTCACAAGAAAGGGAAAGTTTGTCAAAAATTATTATTTACTAAAAATTTAGGAATCTTAATGTTCTTTTGAAGAGAATGAAATTCCTATTCATATTTTGTTAACGGCTACTGATGGTCTCCAGCAATAACGGGATATCACAAGGGTTTTATAGCGCATTTTAAACAAGCAGTACCAAATGAACTTGCTGTACATTGTGTTATTTATTGTCAGCATTTGGTTGCCGAGGAAATTGAATAAACGCCTGCATAGATTGCTTTATTACGTTTTTAAAGCAGTCAGTAAGTTGAGGAGCAATTTATTGAGTATCGGCTTATTCAATCAGCTAAGTAGTGCTTGGTGCTTGACACAGAAGCTCGTTGGTTCATTAAAGATATTTGTCTAAATTATTTTTATAATGTATTTAGCTTTGTACTACATTTCCTTTAAAACAGAGGCAAAGAACTGCACATCAACTTGATTATATTCAAAAATGGCATCGCTTATTTGAAAGACTTGTATAATAAAGTGAATTCACAATTGCAAGGTGATAAGTTGAATATAATTAAAACAGAAAAGTCATATCTCCTTTCATGGAGAGATTTCTTCTGTTCAAATTGAATCTTGGTAGAGTTGAATACAGCCACTCTCAAACATTATCAGCAGTATCTACAAAAAGGAAAGATTAACTAACTTATACCACGCACATGTTTCAAGCCGATTTCATGGAGAGTTTCTAGAATATTCTAAATATGAACATACAGAGTTTTAGTTCTTTCTCAAAAGCAAAATTCTTAAGAATAATTAGTAAAACACACAACTAACGAAGAACTTGTAGTAAAATTCGGAAATAAATACCAAGAGTACTGGCTTCAAAAATCAAAACCAGGATTCTACCCTGGATTATGGAAAGGAGTTCAAAATTATTTAATTGCATTACCCTCAAGACATTTGGCTAAGCGTGAGTACAGTCAGGTTGAATATTTACTTTACAAAAAAACGAACCTTCTACAGATCATTGAGCATGGTAATATCGACTGTTGATCTCAACATTAGAAATTGATATTAACAAATTTTTAAAGCTCTACCAGCCTTGTTACGTATGCTAATTTTCTAATTCATAATAAATATATTTTAATTTTTAATACGATAATTTAATATTAAGAACAACTACTATCATGAAGGAGTGCATTGGATTTAATTTTTTAAGAGGGTGGTGGTTCAGAAAAGGATGGGAACCTATGCTGTAAAAGAATAATAAGGAATGATTTAATAATATTTCAGTTCGACGGGGATAAACTGATATTTCGTCAATTTTGAAAAAAAAACATAATAGTTACTACCTTGCTGGAAGCGATTGTAGGTGTGTTTATACAAGGAGGATATTAATATCGGAATTATGAAAAAAATTTCTTTTTGTCAAAAGAAAAAACACTTAAAACTAAATCATTTACCATTTCATTTATATAAATTTAACAAGCTCCAACTCTCAAACTTAGTCATAAAAACCTGTGCTAGTAACTTGAAATATGAAAGATATTTTCACCTTACTTCAGTCTTCCTAGATAAAAATCATTTTCTACAAAAAGTTTAATAGTGACAGAAACCAAACCCAAAAAATCACACAAATGGATCGCTGTCTCGAGTAAACAAATCAAGTCTAAGATTTTTTAATGAATCTTGAATATACCTAAAAATTAAAATTACTGAAGGATTACTAGTTTAAGTATTAATTACCTAACGAAAAAAAAAATACAATTTCAAGGAAAGTATTCTTTCGTGATGGTTTTCACTTTTTCCTATTAAGCTCGTTAATAAAAACTTTTTCTCGTTCTGGCATTTTTATAATTTAAACTGAATAATTACTGGATAATTAGTGTAAGAGTTACGCAATTATTGTTGCTGTCGATTGTAGAACTTATCGGTTGAGGAACTACTAAAATCGAAAGTGTAATTGATTATGTCCTTTATTTCAGGCATTAAAACATTTTTAAGAATATTGTATACTTAATCATTTACGTCATTTGCCAACTATGAATAATAACGAAAGTCACATGATTCTTGATCAATTCTCATATATATTAATCGGAATAAAAAACACGATTTTTTAATGATTGGATTACGTATGTCTTTCTTTACGGCCTTCAAATAATACTGCCAACTGGCATTTTGAAACGGGAAGGTGTTTTTATGTTAGATTGACACTAAAGAATTTTTGAAGTTATTTATCATGAAATTTTTGCAATTTTTCAGTTTGGACAGATAATTTGAGAGGAATTTTTAGAATTTTGACCCAACAAAGTTAAAATACTTTTTTAGTTTAATTGTTTTTTTGATTTCCATTTTACATATAACACCCCCGACTTTTTAACCAACTTAAAAAGAATTTTTTTCCGTTATATTTAAGAAGTTGTTACGATACTTCCAAGATGGCGCTAGAAAATTAGTTTTATCCAATTTTCTACAAAACTGGTGAAGTTTTCGGGACGTTCATATAACGAATCTAAAATTATTTTTAAAAATTCAATATGATGGATCCAATATGGCGGAATACAAAATTTTGCATCTCTCGATTTGTCCAAATTTGATAAAGCGGATTGTGAGGGTGTGATTACCAATTTGAAATTATTTTTAGAACTTTTATTATGGCCAATCCAATTGACGAATCAGATAAGGTGGATTAAAAAATTTCTTTTGAATTTGTTCAAAATTGGTATAGGGGAGCTTTTAAATGTTTGAATTACCAATTTAAAATTATTTTTGAAAAATTCAATATAGCGGATCCAATATGGCAAACTAAAAATTCAACATCTTTCGATTTTATCTGAAATTGGTGTAGGAGGTTTCTGTGTAAATTACGAATTCAAAATTATTTTTCAAAAATTATAGCGCGTCCAATATGGCGAACTAAAAATTTTACATATCTCGATTGTGTTCTAAATTGGGGGGTTTCTAAGAGTGTAAATAATGAATTTAAAATTGTGTTAAATAATTCAGTATGACAGACGCAATATGGCTGTCTAACAGTTTTATATTTCCGGATTATGTCCAAAATTGGTACTGCGATGTTTTCGAGAGTATAGATAAAGATTAGAGTTAGAGTAATTTTTTTTTAATTCACTATGGCGGATACAATAGAGTGGGTTGAAAATTTAATGTTATTCAGATATTTTTAAAACTGGTATTAGAAGGTTTTCGGAATTGTAAGTTACAAATCCGGCATTAATTTTTTATAATTTAATATCGCAGATGGGGACTAAAAATTTTACATTTTTTCAATTTTATCCAAATTGATATTGGGGGTTCTTAGGGCGTATATTACAGATCTTAAATTATTGTATTCAAAAACAATATGCAAGATAAAATATTTCCTACAAAAAATGCACATATCTCAAGTTCTTTCAATATCGGTGTTTGGGTTTTGGGAACCGTTACGAATCTAAATTTAATTTCTTAAAATTCAAGTCAGTAGATTCACTATAGCAGATCAAATATTTGTTTGATATAATTTCATTCAAAACTGATATTTGGAGAATTTTTAGAATCGAAGGATTTTTAATTGTTCAGATTAATTTAGTCTACAACTTTATATCAGACGGAAACTTTTTTGAGACCTTAAAAATTCAACTTAATTGAAAACTAAAAGTCGAAAAATTAAATTTTTATAAAAAAAATTGAACCGACTTCTAAAGGAGCGCTAAAAAGTGAAAAACAACAATATAAATATTTACATGTAGTTGATATTTTTGAAATGTGCGCCAAATTATTACCAAATGAAAGAAAACAATTACGAATAGAGTATTTCTCAATATATTTATGTGAATCATATTTTGTCAGGTATTATTTTGGCACCGACTTAAAAAATATCAATTTTTTGTGAAAATTTATATTGTTATTTTTCGCTTTTTAGCGCTTTTTTAGAAGTTGGTTCAATTTTTTTATAAAAGTTTTATTCAAAGACAATTTTAACTAGGTTTGGTGAAATGTAATTAATCATCAATTTTTTAAAAAATATACTAACGTATTAGGAAATGCTTTAGTTATACAGTGTGTTTCAAATTGGTAATAAATGTATGCGATATCGGAAACTACAAGAGAAGAAAAATTATAATTGGAAAATTTGAAACAAATTTGTTAGTAATTTAGTGATTCTAGCGGGAAGATTCTAGTTGTTTAAATTTTTGAGATGTTCTAACAAAATTAGCATTATGTATTTATTTAAATCGGATAAGCTCTTGTTTTTCAAATTTGTGCACATTGTTAAGAAAACTTTTTACCAAAAATAACTTTACATATTTAGATTGAAAATTAACGTTTCAATTTTCTGGGACCATCTTAAACTTATTTTCAATTAAGTTCAGTTGTTTTGAAAAAGATCTTTTTTATGACAAATAAATTAAATTTTTCTTCTATTTGGCAACAATACTCAAAATATTATTTACTTATAACTATACTTACAGTAGCAGCAATCGTCAAAACAAATTCCCTGTCGCCTGCATCATAGTCCAATGTTTTCCGCAGGATGATATTCGGTTGATGGGAGCTCTCCAATGCAAATTTTCCTCGTTCGTTTCCTGCTATAATCGCAAACTGCACATCAGAATTAGGGGTATTTGGTTTATCACGATCAACGGCTTTGATACCGCGGAAAAGTGTCAATCCTGCAACAAATTACAGCGTTAATATTTTATTGCTACAGAAAAAAAACAGTTGATTTTTTATAGCTGCCGCAAGACGTATCTAACCTATTTAGAACATCAGAGAGAGGCTAAGGTACAACTGTCCAATTTTTAATACGCCATGCCAGTGCTTACGTCATGATGCAATGTGCAAACAAATTCCCTTGTTTTATTAGTCTAGATTTGTAAGCAGGATCGAACAAACAGCAGAACAGAAATACTTAAAATAAGTAAAATTATCAGAAAAAACGTGAGAGAAGATAGTAGAAAATACAAATATTTAAAAATAAGTGAAACTTTGAAAAACCAAAATAACATTTGAAATAAGAACAAAATCAGGAAAACAACATAGAACCAAGTTAATAAATGATAACGGATTGGGAGTCACACAAATAAATGAAAGACGTTATCTGTAGAAAGAGATAATGAAATATTCTATGAATCAGGGAAAACACCTTCCCTTAGGAAATCCAGAAGAGGATATAATACCAATTAGGAATGTGGGCTCTAAGGATATTCCTGAAATCATAGCTGTAAAAATAAAAAATCCACATAGAGCTTGTCTAATAAGAAAGCATCAGGAGAGGACAAGGTCGTATAGAAATGGTAAAGTATGGACATGAATCTATTTTTGCACATTTTTAAAGACTATGTAACAAGTGTGTAATCAAATCGAAAATACTAACTGTCTGGTAAAAAGTCATAATAATTTTCATTTTCAAAAAAAGACATAAATATAGAAATATAAAACTAGAAATTTATCGACTTAAATATTATCAATATTAAACAAATTCTTTACAAAAATTATTACATAAAGAATAATAAAAAAAAAGATCTTTAACAGTTTCGAGAAGGAGATTGTTTTAGACGGCGTTATGGAACTATGAACCACTTGTAAACAATGAAAATATTTACAGAAAAGGCAAATGAATATAACATAACATAACATAACAAGACATTGATTCGAAGTGGTAGACTAAGAGAAGACTTTTAGACCAGGGCTTATATGTAAAATATCGGGGTTTCGTGGATGTGAAATGGAATATGGAGATTTTAGCATGAAAGCCTTCAGAATAACCTGAATAACAATAATTTTGATAAGCATACTTTCAAAAATTTGGACAACATTGTTTTATTAATAAAAATACAAAATTCACGAAAAAAAAACTTTTTTTTTCAGCTTTTCTCTCATGTAACTTTGAAGGTATTCATTTTAGAGGAAAGTTAAAAAGGAAAAAAAGTTTCGTAATTAAATTTACTATAAGACATAGTTCGGAAATCTTAAAATAAAAAAGCAGGTTTTTAATCAATTTTTTTCGATTATTTAAATTTCTTTGAGGAATTTCATATTAGAGCAAAGAAAACTTCGTTAGGATCGATTCGCTAGTTTTTGCACAATAATTTTGCAATCGGATTTCGTTTACAAAAACTGACCATGTTTCAACTTTGTCCAAAATATCACGTTAGCGTATTTAAATTTATTTTCGACATATCACAGGGAACTCAAGTTTTCCAACGCTTTTTTCAGAATCAAAATCGGATGATTTGGACGCCCTCAGGAATTGTTTAAAGACATTGTTGATATTTTTGCTTATAAACAAATAGATTATCTCGGCGGATTTTGATTGTATTTTTTTTTGCAATACATGGTTTAAAAGTACTTGGAAAGAAGCTTCTTTCCGTGAAAAAAAATTTCAAAGCAATCAATCGCTTGGAAAGTCTATAGGGTACAGTATGCCGTAAGTATGATGCATAAATAACGTCATTGTTTATAAAAAAATGAATGCATGTTGGGCACATGGCATTATGATATTTGAGTTCCATTATTCGCAGTACATCGGTTTAAAAAAATGATCAAATTCGCTCCATTAGAAGCCGAGAATATGAAAATTTTTCTCAGATAGGTATTTTGAATCTTCGAATTCAATTTTAAAATGAGAGCTCCCCACTTTCCCCATTTTTCACGCGCATGGGCGATATTCTTTTCATTTTTTATTAAAGTTTCCGATAACATAAAAATTTAAATATTTGTATCAAAGAAGAACTCGGCAAGACAAAGTTTTTGGTTTAAGAATCAGGTCGGTATTGTTTATAGATTCACCGTAACAGGCTGTCAACTTTGACAGTTTGTGTCTCGGAAACCAATTGACGGATTTTTTACGAAAAAAAGTGTCTTTCCAAGTACTTTCAAACCATGGATTGCAAAAAAAAATCCAATGAAAATCCGCCGAGATAATCTATTTGTTTATAAGCAAAAATATCAATAATATTTTTAAATAATTTCTGAGGGCGTCCAAATCATCCGATTTTGATTCTGAAAAAAGCGTTGGAGAACTTGAGTTTCCTGCTATATGTCGAAAATAAATTTAAATACGTTAACGAGATAATTTTGACTCAGACAAACTTGAAAAATGGTCAGTTTTTGTAAACAAAATCGGATTGCAAAATTATTGTGCAAAAACTATCGATTCTATCCTACCGAATTTTAGCGTGTTATTTTTATCATGGCATAAAGTTTTCTTTGTTTTAATATGAAGGTCCTCAGAGAAATCTAAATGGTCGAAAAAAATTGATTAAAAACCTGTTTTTTTTACCGTTTTTTTTGATTATTGCTATTTCTAACAGTAAAATAATCTGATTGATGAATTTGTCATATTCAGTGGGGTTCATTATGGTTGGAAGATTGTAAATATCCTGCATATATATTTCCAAAGATTTGGCATAAAGAAAATGACCACTGGCATTTAAATATGGCAATATTCTACGCGAACTTTTTATATGCAATTCCCAGTTACCACTCCTTTCGGCAAAAATGAATTGTTTCATAATATTCATCTATACGAAAAAATTAAGAAAAATATTTTATTAATAAGTAAATAAGTCGTGCACATTTATAAAATACAATTTTTGGTAACACTGCAACCAGTATCTTTGTACAAACAGGGACACATAACAACGACAGACTAACTCTCTTTTATGCCTATTCTATACCTTTAGAAAGCCAGTTTGAGTAGATGTTTCTTACTCCCGCCTCACTGCTTTCATGTTAATGGTTATATTTTAAAGCACCATGCTCTCATCTCCGAAAATATTATATCTCCAAATATTTGTAGAAATAATGTATTACTTATAACTTAAAATCTATTAGGTTTTCATGATTTATATAAAATAGTTATTTCATTTTTGTCTGTATTTTACAAATAAAATAATTTAAAACCAAAATTTTTTTCAATTTGTTTAAACAATGATTGTTTAAAGAATTTTGATAATTAAAGTAAATATGTATATATATATATATATATATATATATATATATATATATATATATATATATATATATATATATATATATATATGTATATATATCGTTATATTATGTTTAATTATATTAATAAATAAAGATTCGCTTGGAAAGTCTATAGGGTGCAGTATGCCGTAAGTATGACGCATAAATAACGTCATTGTTTATAAAAAAATGAATGCATGTTGGGCACATGGCATTATGATATTTGAGTTCCATTATTCGCAGTACATCGGTTTAAAAAAATGATCAAATTCGCTCCATTAGAAGCCGAGAAAATGAAAATTTTTTCAGATAGGTATTTTGAATCTTCGAATTCAATTTTAAAATGAGAGCTCCCCTTCCCTTTTTTCATTTTTCACGCGCGTGGGCGATATTATTTTCATTTTTTATTAAAGTTTGCGATAACATAAACATTTAAATATTTGTATCAAAGAAGAGCTCGGCAAGACAAAGTTTTTGGTTTAAGAATCAGGTCGGTATTGTTTATAGATTCACCGTAACAGACTGTCAACTTTGACAGTTTGTATCTCGGAAACCAATTGACGGATTTTTTCACGAAAAAAAGTGTCTTTCCAAGTACTTTCAAACCATGGATTGCAAAAAAAAATCCAATGAAAATCCGCCGAGATAATCTATTTCTTTATAAGCAAAAATATCAATAATATTTTAAAATAATTTCTGAGGGCGTCCAAATCATCCGATTTTGATTCTGAAAAAAGCGGTGGAGTTAACGTGATATTTTTGACTCAGGCAAACTTGAAAAATGGTCAATTTTTGTAAACAAAATCGGATTGCAAAATTATTGTGCAAAAACTATCGATTCTATCCTATCGAATTTTAGCGTGTTATTTTATCATGGCATAAAGTTTTCTTTGTTTTAATATGAAGGTCCTCAGAGAAATTTAAATTTAATTACGAAACTTTTTTCCTTTTCAACTTTCCTCTAAAATGAGTATCTCCAAAGTTACATGAGAAAAAAGTTGAAAAAAAAACTTTTTTTTTTTGTTAATTTTATATTTTTGTTAATAAAAACAATGTTGCCCAACTTTTTGAAAGTATGCATATCAAAATTATCGTTATTCAGGTTATTCTGAAGCCTCTCGTGCAAAAATCTCCATGTTCCATTTCACATCCTCCTAAAAACAGATAAGCCCTGGTCTATTTGAACTCGATAGAAAACACTAAAAAAACGCACTAAATAAAACCTCAGTGAAACCAAAAACTCACATATTTCAGATATGTTGATGATATGAATTTGATAAACGAAAACAAACAACAATGCTAAAATAATTGAATGGCAAATCGAAAAAGAAAGATTTTAAAATAAATATCAACCAAACCAAATACTTAACCAACGACACAGAACAAAACCAAGATATACTATTATAAAATAGACAAATGGAGAAAGTCGACCTGGGCCAAAAATTTGAAGTGTCGAAAAACAACTTGACAGCAGATCTGCAAAGAATAGTGTCCTATCCTAGTTTGTGTTTGGAAGACTACAAGCAATATTTAAATTAAACATGCCTAACATGCTAAAAGCCAATACGGTCTTCCAATCTTTACTGGAACAGGAGCATGGACACTAAATAAAAGTGTAACCAACAGATCACAAGTGACACAAGGAGCCATGAAGAGAAGAGTTCTAAACATCATACTGAATAATTGTATGCCAAATACTTAGCTAAGACTAAGATCCATGGTAACAGATGTAATAGAGAAGGTATGTATATTAAAATGGAACTGACCAGGACATATTAAAGAATGAAGAAAATTTGGTGGATATGAAAAAATAAAAAATGGAAATCCTAAGCAAATAAAAGATGCAGGGAAAGACCACAAACTAGATGGTCAGATGATATAAAAATATTATTTGAGCATGACGTACGCCAAACAATGACAGCAGCAGTTAAGGAAGGATATAATAAGCTAAAAAGAAGGAGAAGAAGAAGAAGAGTTGAAGGGTGTTTATTAAATTGAAGATCTGTTAACTGAGTCTAAAATTTTAAGAACATATACATACAATTTAAAATTACGAATTCTACTTAGAAATCATAAGAAACAAAAATTTCCTGTTTTAAGCCGTTTAGTGCCAATTTTCTACTTAACTCTAAAATACAATCCCATGCTGAAAAATGAAACCAATGCACAAGGTTTACAGAGAACCTTATTTTGTAAAACATTTTCTAACGTCCACTCAAATATTGTAAAATTTGGAATTCTCATCTAAAGAATTATTCAATACTAGGAAAATCAATGCACAATTTTCATATACCATTGACAATTACTATCGTTCTCCAATTAGTTAAAATTTTAAATTTATTTGAAGACGTGACCATAACTGACGCGCGTATCATATGTAAAAAAATGTTTCAAAAATATGCAGGTAATAATTAAAAGTATTCTTCTCAAAATACCTCGGTTACTCATTTTTAGTCACTAGTGTCTTGTGGTCTATATTATCTTATTTAAAGATCATCAGTGATGAACACATGATATGTAAATATTGAATAAGATAGACAAAATGAGATCAAGTTTAAAGAAAGTGGGCCAACTAAACCATCTTTAACATAGTACGAAGTTTTAAATCGTGTGCATTATTTGGTTGAACTGTTATACATTGTAACAAATTCTTAAATTTAGGTTAGGTCGAGTAATTGATAGTATATTTTTTTGCTAAATATTTATGTAAGCGATTAAAAGGATTAATGTCTGGAACTGGTCCTGTAACACACGTAAATGTTTTATGAAAAAAATTATAAAAATCAAGTTTGAAGAAAGTGGGGCGAATATACCATCTAATCTAGCTGTTTTGGGCATTATTTGGCTGAACTGCTATACATTATTTATTGTTAAATGCTGTAACAAATTTTTGGGTTCAGGTTAGTTCAAGAGATTTATTATACTTTTTTTTGTTAAATATTTATATAAGGACATAAAAATAATTAAAGTCGTGTAATATTCATGTAACCTATTTTGCTCCGTAGAAGCTTTTTATGGAAATAAGTTATAAAAATTCATACAGTCGTACCATTCAGCAACAGGTGTGTTTGTTAGGTCCGTAGAATTTATTCTAATATAAGGAAAAGTACCATGATCTAAGAACGGCAACGTGACTTTTTTTCTGATTTAGGTTGGGTGCTATTTTATTAATATATGTTATGATATAAACATTATACAAGATTTATATTTAACTATTAGTTTTTTGCAAACTTAATCAACTTTTTATAATTTAGTTCACAGACAAAATAACATTTGATTGTCAGCATAGGCGTAGCTAGGGAGTTTTCCTAAGGGGGGGGGGGCAACCGGTTAATAGGAAACTTTTTTTTCCAGATAAAAATAATGAAAACAGTAAATATCTTCAATTTTGTCGATTTTTGTAGAGTGGACAATGAGTTTTGTAAAAGCGGTGCCCACCCTTGCTCCCCTTTAACTATGTCAATGGTTCTCTGTAATCATTTAAAAGCTTTACTCGGAATATACTAATTCAAGCACATCAGAAAAATCAAGCTTTTGCGGTTCATATATATTTAAATTTATTATCATTCTGAATGTCTCTTACAAAAAAATCTGTAAAGTATTTTTTTGTTATTTTTTTCTTGGATCTTCAATTTTAGATTCAGATTATAATTTGCTATAAGCAAACTAAAATCTACAATAACAAAAGATAATAAACACATGTCGTTTACAGTATTCCATTCAAAGATTGCAATGGTGAATACATAGGACAAACAAACCGATACATAAAAACACAATAAACGGACATAAATACGACAAAAAAATATAACAACAGATAGTATGGAAAACCACCATTCTTTGATTTTGAGAGAGTCAAAATTTTAAAAACTGAAAATTGCATAAAAAAAAGAGAAATTCGGGAAATGATAGCGATACAAAAAATAAACAGCGGAATATATAACAATATTATAAAATAACTGCCAACAAACGTAATTTTAAAATCAAAAAGGTTTTACACTTTCGGGCTGTACCCCTTAAACACTCAATAGCCAGAAAAATCTTAATTCCCTTACAAAAAAATCCCCTCTGGTTTTTTTAGTACTACTGTAACTTCCAGATGACCCACGTGGTCATCTTTATATTGTTATTTTATGAAAACTAATTTCTTAATGTAATATAATATTAAATTTAATTAATGTTTACATGGTATGCAGTGTTGTTCGTGAATTTTTGTTCAGGGTAAAAATGCAATATGTTTTAAATAATTTAAGTTATAGAAAAAAATGCTCTGTTATTTTTAGCTTCCTGTAAATTCTGAAGATGGTAAAATAAATTACCGAAACATCAATTATATATAAAAAATGTAAAATATAGAAAGTACACCAACCCTATTACATTTTGATTTAATTTTTTAACGGACCATAAACCCAAAAAAAACAAACAACTAAATAACTACATATATATATATATATATATATATATATATATATATATATATATATATATATATATATATATATATGAACGTATATTTAAAGGACATTCCAAACTGACCTTAAACGTATATTTTTAAGGTCTTTTCTTGCTCTACTTCACTTCAGATTATCCAATCCAGCTGAAATTTGGCACACATATATAAACCTTATGACTATACAATATTATAACCTTGAAACCAACCTTAAACGTATACTTCAAGGTCAGTTTGAGGTCAACTTCATTCCCGAGCATCCATTCAAGCTAAAATTTGGTATACATATATAATAAGTTCGAAAATAGTGCAATATCATGATCTTAAACGTATATTTCAAGGTAAATTCAAGGTCAACTTTCTTTTTTACCACATTTTTTGCGCATTTTTATTAACTCACTTTCTTGTCTGTCTGTTTGCCTATTCCGTGTAAATGTTGCAATAGATTGTAAACTACCTTCCCGATGAGCTAGAGACGTAAAACATGCAATATTAATCTGCTTTCTTGTCTGTCTGTTTGTTTATTCGTCTTTTCGAAACAAATTTGCAATCGATTGTAAAATAAAGACTAGAAACAGAAGATTATAAATTAAATAAAAAGAAATTTTTAATAGACCACGTTTTTTAAACGGACTAAAAAGTATAAAATAATTTGTCACATTGTCTTGAAAATGTGTGATTGTAAACTTTTAATAGCTATGAAAATACTTGTAAGGTTTAAACCGAAAAACGAGCGGGGCAATAAATGGATGTGTGAACTGCAATCTCCTAACTTAAGTAAATATGACATTTTTGCACCTACCCTTTGTACGTAGGCAGAATTTTCTAAAAATTATTTACGACTTATTTTCAGGATATGCAGAGACTACCTGCTATATTTTGATTTTTTAAAAAGCTTAATAAAAATGTTCTTATATGGTGCAACATCCTTACAAGTAACTTTATACAACCCTTTTCAATTCTCGTCGTTCTATTGCTCTAAAATTTTCGTTAAGTTTTGAGGCTATAAGTTTTATTAATAATACTTACTAGGATATTTCACTCATGTCAAAGAAATTAATTTTCAGTTTTTTAATATCGATTCATTTTGCATTCCCCTAAACATTAAAAATAAAGTCTTATAAATATATTTTTGCGGTTGCTTGAAGAAGATCCAAATCACGAAAGTAATATCTAAAGAAAACAAGCCCCATCCTGAATATTAAAACTGAAGAACATAAAAGAAATTATGTATACAAAAACATAATTCAGTCTAAGCAACACATTTTTTGTCTGAAAACTATATCTTTAATGAAAACTCTAAATATTACATAACGAAAATAAAAGCAAAAAGTTGATTATATTAGAATCATTAGAAATGAACAAACTTAAAAACAGTTAACGTTTTGAATGACTAATTACATGTTATCAATTCACCATTAATAAATTTATTTAATAACATCTCTCATTTTTCCTTATTATCATACAACTAAAAAATTACTTAAACCTAGAATTATGAAAATAGTTACCAGAACACTTTCAATAATATTTATTTCTTTATCATTACCAATCCGAGATCTGACAAAGTAGCAGTGCTGAAAGTCATATATATATATATATATATATATATATATATATATATATATGTATGTATGTATATGTGTGTGTGTATGGTGTGAAATAAAATTTTAAATATAAAAAAAAGAGAAAAGTCTTGTTTCCATTATTTAAATACTTAAGTCTTCTTCTGCATCATAGTAATCAAATATTGATCTTGTTTTTACAAAATTAACGTTGCTAATTTGCACAATAATTGTGAATGAAAATTATCCCCTATGTAATTTGATGGGCTGAGTCCACATCCGTTTATCATATGGCTATCACGTCAGGATTTTAAGATATTATAAATTAAAAGTGACAAAATGGCCATATTTGAGTACATATACTCATGTTATACCCACAGATTCTTTCCTAGGTTGTATATTTAATTAGATTTTTCAACGTAGAATTCAAGTTTGCTTACCGGCAGACTCTTCCATCTCTAGTTGTTGAAATATTTAAGTTTAAATGTATGAAAAATGGTCATTTAGAACTTTTAGGTTACAGTATCTGAAAACTGATTCGAGGCTCCAAATTATTTAAGAAATTACAAAATTAAATATCGATCTTTATTATAACTATCTAGATAAAAGATCGCAGGTCCCAATGTGCCCACTTGCGCTTGATGTAAGAGAGACGCAAACATTTAAGGATATAATTTTTCTCCCTCTAAAGGGACGGGCTAAGCGTCGCGCACACATGCTGAAAACCCCTCTTTGGCATTTATGCGTGACGTTTAGCCCCACCCTTTATAGACACAACGAATATATCATTAAATGTTTGCAACAATCTCACACCAAGCACAAGTCGTTACACTGGGACACGCAGTCTATTCTTTATATGTCTATTATTTTTATAATCAAAATATGAAACTTACAACTAAAAAAAAACGCAATTAAATTTTCCATATATGCTCTGCAAATAATTAATTGTATATTTAAAGATTTATAACAGTACTTACTGTAAAGTACTTTTATATTTTTTTCATTTGACAGATCCGCTATTTTAAAAGCAAAAACTTGTTAATTATTGTTAGGTATTGGAAATAATAATTAAATGTTCTAATGTTTAATAGAAGATAAACATTCCAAGTGCCAACTATATTTCTTACTTTTACCAGTTGCTTCAACCTTTTGAGACCGGCCAAACCTAACTTGATAAATTCTTTAAAAATAGCCAGCCGGCACAATTTTTTTGCGCTATTCATATTTTCGTACCATTTGAAACTCTTGATATGTTTTAAAGAACGTTAACAGTGGGGATTTAAAAAGATTACTTAAAAGTTCTTAATTCTGATTATAACAATAGAGATCACATACAAGAAACGCTTCCTATTGTATAACATTGTTTTTCTAAAAAATTTTAGTCACAAAAATGTGACTGGTCATTTTCTGACAATTTTATCACATTTAGTAATGTCTGCGTTACAGACACGAAAAATTGTGTGCAAATATATTTAGGAACTATCATACCTGAAGTTTCATTGTTATTTACAAGGTGACTTGTCTTGTTCAATAAAAACAATGATCGTAAATATATATGCAATCAACTCAAATCGTACTACTCCTTTTTTATAATAAATGTGATTTTAGAAGAAAAGAAATATTTTTGTGCTACTGGAATAGGAGGCCGGCTTAGACGGGAATAATGTTTCAATCCTGATAAGCACATGAATTAAAGATCATTACTATTTAAGGGGGTTCCAGAATATTTTTTAAATTTGGACAGTCATGAAAATGGTTTTATCTTAACTTAATGGTGCCATAAAAAATAATTTAAAAATTAGCAAGAATATAGATTCCTTATTTCTTCGTTAGAAAGCATTGCCAGTCGTGGGTACCAATGTTTATAAAAATTAGTTCTGGTATCTACAAAGTAAATGGCTCCCTCTCCCAGTTAAGCTAATATTTGAAAATTATATTTTGCATTTTATCTGATATAGATTCGAATACAGAACTTTCTTTTAATTTTTATAAAAATATTTTATTAAAATTAATATGAATTTTTTTCGAGAAAACAAAGTTACACCAAATACTTTATCATCACAATAATTTTAAATTATGTTCATAGAATTTTCTTTTATTTCAATTAAAACTTACAATTCTAATGTTTTTGCGGAAATATTTGTTGTACATATGCAAAAAATATTTCCAATAAAAAAATGCATGAGACGAGATTCGAACCCATGCCATGTACTATGGCAAAATTTTTGTTAAAGGGGCTATTCACTTAGCCCCAAATACCCTATAATAAAATATTTGGCCCCTTGTGGTGGGAGGAACTACGGAAGAGAGATACTTATAGTAGGGCAGCGTGCGAGAGAGATAGCATCAAAACAGCGAGCGTTGCTCGGGACCCAAACAATCCCATAAGAACGGCGCTTCTATAAGGATCTATTTTCGTTGTTCTTGGTGAAGCGAGCGTAATAACTCAATTAGCTACTTTTGTTTAATCTAAACAAAGTAAATATAAAATAACTTACCGAAATGTGGTAGAAATTTTCAAAATTAATGTTTTATTTTTAACTTGCATCTTTCTTGATCTAGATTTATTCGCCATGTAGAAACAAGACGACAAAGTTAGGGAGACAATAAACAACTACAATTTCTTTTTAAATGAAAAGAAAAAATATATAAAATATTTTTTTTTTTTGGTTTTACTAAAGGGGATGTTATGAGATGAAAAGGAATATACTAGATTTCATATGTATATCGTAAATAAAAATAATAATTTAAACTCGACCACTGTCTAGATCGGTTAATCCGTCTGCTCCACCCCTGATCTATTTAAAATAAGAACTGTACATATTCTGTATCTTATTTTTCAAAATAGTCGGCTCCTATCTTTTCTCAATGGTGCTGCAACATTTCTTCATTCTTCAAAATTCTCATTTTCTATTACTTCCCGCTATTTCATTATAAGTTGAGGGTAATTATGAGCCCTTTCTTTAAATAATCCACAGAAATTTCCTTTTAACCATTCCACAAAATAGAGGCCATAACAGAGGTTTAGCAAAAAGAAATGGATGCCTATTTGACAAACCATTTTATTCTTATGTAATTAGAATTCACATCTGAATTCCGCCAATCTCTATCACAGTCAGGTTCAAGGTCATTTTAAGGTCAAATAGAGTAAAATACACTAAATAAGTCTAAAAAAGTACTTACGTACGTTTTGTGGACGCTGGATCCGAATTAATGGTTTGTTTAATCAGAAGTCATTTTAAGGTCATTACAAGGTTAAATTGAGAAAAATCCACTAAAAAAATATGAAGGTTTTTGAGGTCGCTAAATCGGATTTCGTGGTTTGTTAAATCTGCCAAGATCAGCCAGAGGTCATTTCAGGTTCATTTCAACGTCAAATTGAAAAAAATTCAATAAATAAATCTGGAAAAGAAAATATGAAAGTGAATCCAAATTCGTGGCTTGTTTAAGCCCCCAAGGTCAGTCAGAGATCATTTCAGTGTCATTTCAAGGTCAAATGGAGAAATATTTACTAAACAGATCTGTAAAAGAAGATATGTTGGCTTTTGGGGGCGCTAAATCTGAATTCGTGGTTTGTTTAACACCTCGAGGTTAACCAGTGGCCATTTCAAAATAATTTCAGGATCAAATTGAAAATAATCCATTAAATAAATCTGTAAAATAGAGAACTTACGCGCAGCTAGATCGATATCCGCTAATATCCGTTACACAGCAGACAGTCAACCATTTCGAGTTTTTAAGTGAAAACTCAAGCTTCCAAAACCACGTACTCCACGCAGGCACGTGAACGAAGCGAGTTTTAAAGTTGAAACCCAGCTTCAAAAACCACATACCCAACACGCAGCTAGATTGACATCCGTTACATAACAGTTAGGCTAGCGAAGCGAGTTTTTATAAATGTATAACACAAATCCCAAACTCTCATACATGTTGTGCCTGGGGAATATGGTTTTCGGAGAGCTTGGATTTTATTTCATACACACACAAATCCTTGCTGCGTGTGGGATATGTGTTTATGAGAGCTTATGTTTTGGCATATTCATAAAAACTTGGTCCGGTCGCCTATCTGCTATGTAGTGGCCATCAATCTAGCTGCACATAGAGTGTATGGTTTTGGCAACTTTGGTTTCACTTTAAAAACTCAATCCGCTCCCCTGTCTGCTGTGTAAATCTAGATCCACGTAGGTTATGTGAGTTTGAGAGCTTGGGTTTTGGATTACTATTTCATAATAACTAACTCCGCTTCCATATCTGTTATGTAACGGACATCAATCTGGCTGTGTATGGGTTACGAGGTTTTGGGAGCTTGAGTTACGGCTCAAAACCTTGATTCATTTGACTCTCTGTCAAGTAGCGAATATTTATCTAGCTATGCGTGGGTTCTCTTCTTCTACAGATTTTTAGTAGGTTTTTTCAATTTGACCTTGAAATGATCTCTAGTTAACCTTGAGGTATTAAACAAACCACGGGTTCAGACTCAGCGCCCTCACAAGTTCACATATCTTCTTCTACAGATCTATTTAGCATATTGTTCTCAATTTGACTTTGAAATTACAGTGATATGACCTCTGACTGACATTGAGGGATTAAACAAAGCACGAATTTACATTCAGCTAACTCAAAAACCTACATATCTTCTTTTTTAGATTTATTTAGTAGACGTTTTCTAATTTGAACTTGAAATGACCCTGAAATGATTTCTGGCTGACCTTGGGGGATTAAACAAACTACCAATTCGGATTTTGCGGCAGCAAAAAAAACCTTGGTTTTTTTCAGATTTATTTAGTGGCTTTTTCTCAATTTGACCTTGAAATGACGTCTAATCGACTTTGGGAATTAACTAAACTACGAATTCCGAATCAGCAATCTCAAAAACGTACGTATCTACTTTTTCAGATTTATGTAGTGAATTTTACTTTATTTGACCTTGAAATGACCTTGAATTTGACGTGATAGAGGTTAGCGAACCTCATATTTGAATTCAGAGCATCTAATTACATAAAAATAAAATGGTCTGGTCAAATAGGCATCTACTTTTTTTATCAACCTGTGTAATCTTTCGATCTGAGATTCACACTTTAAATTTTATAAAAGCTGAGATCATCATGTTTTGATTTTATGCCACGGCTTTTTATTTTGGGATCATAATAAGAATTTCATGTTTCATTAATTATTATTAATGTGCAGTCTATTCATTTTAGACTTAGCTAGCGGTGAAATAAATGCAAGCGTTCGCTTTTGGAATACATTTGCAATTAAGTCTCTAACCTTTAGCCGCCTTTCTCACAGAACTGGACCTTGTTAATGTTTTAATCAATCGAAATAGTTATTGAATGCCCACCTGCCCTTCCATTTATTCTTAAATTCACCCCAGCACTGGTTCACAATAGTCTTACAAAGTCACTGTAAATTTGACTAAGTGTCATACCTTTTGTCCGAAGGTCCTCTCTAAATGCTCGATGAGCTTCATTTCGATAGTAACACAGTACGTAAATCTACTCTGTCGGGAGAACGTTTAACATGCATGCAATAATTAAGTTCAATCTTCATAGAATTAAGAAATAGTCCATATTTTCCATAATTTTATGTCCAAAGAGATTATGTATACTTAATGTTTTTTTTTTTATAAAATTTACTTATTACCACATCATATAATATACAAACGATTTAATCTAGATATCAGTTAATAAATAAAAATTATTTCGTAATTTATACAATATTTAAACAGATGAATTTGCGCTCAACTAAGGCCTCAAAATAATCTGTTATAATTAAATTAAATAATGTTATACAAACTAACTTTAAATTTAACTTACCAACAGGAAAGAGTTCATCAACTTCCACTTTATACGGAGCTCCCATAAACACCGGTGCGTGATCGTTGATGTCTTCTACGTAAACCGTTATAGAAAGGGAAGATGTAATCTACAATATAAAAGTATTATTATTAGTGAATGTAAGTATGTAATTGTTTATAACATAATAAGAATAAATTGTAATATCTTGCGTGAATTTCTATGTAAATTTCTGTGAAGGAATAATAAGAACAAATTTAGCATATATTACTGTAAAAAGTCTTCTTATACATAACATTTTCGGATGGGTTTACTGATAAGAATGAATCAGCTGTTGAAAGTCAGAGAGGACCAATCGCAGTTTTTCAGTATTTGTTATTATCAATGGAAATTTTAAATGTACGTCGATCAAAATGCGCTTTGCAGTTCCTTTAAAAAACCGAACCTAGAGAGCAGTTGGGCTCTCTTTAGAAAGTTAAAATGCTCCAGGTGGTAAGTGCATTGTTCTGTTTTATAACAAAATGTGTTAAATATTGCAATTATCTTACATATGTCAATATTTATTTGTTTATTTGCTTTTGGATTAAAGTCGCGTCGGGAACGGAGGCTATTTGGCTACATGACCTAGAGTTAACGTGGGTTCCAAACCACGGTTACGCGGTCTTTCCAAGGGATCACCCATCCAAGTAATAACCACGTCAAAAATTATTTTATACAGTAATCGTTGTACTTTTATTAAATCTCTTTCTTGTTTGTCTGTTTTGTTTATTGGTACAAATCGATTTTACACTAAATTCCCGATGAGCTAGTGATTTGAAACTTAAAAATTGTCCAGAACTGAGTGACAATGCAATATTAACTCACTTTCGTGTCTGCCTATTTGTTTGTATGTGCGGTACAAATTTTACAATGGATTTTAAACCATAATTCCGATGAGCTAGTGACTTGAAACTTTAAACATAGCTCAGAACTGAATGACAATGCAATATTAACTCACTTTCTTGTCCGTCTGTTTGTTTGTCTCTTCGGTACAAATTTTACAACTGATTTTAAACTAAATTCCCAATGAGCTAGTGACTTGAAATTTTAAACATTGCTCAGAACTGAATGACAATGCAATATTAACTCCCTTTCTTGTCTGTCTCTTTGTTTGTCTGTTCGGTACAAATTTTGCAATCGATCTTAAACTAAAATCCCGATGAGCTAGTGACTTGAAATTTTAATCATTGCTCAGAACTGAATGACAATGCAATATTAACTCCCTTTCTTGTCTGTCTCTTTGTTTGTCTGTTCGGTACAAATTTTGCAATCGATCTTAAACTAAAATCCCGATGAGCTAGTGACTTGAAATTTTAATCATTGCTCAGAACTGAATGACAATGCAATATTAACTCCCTTTCTTGTCTGTCTCTTTGTTTGTCTGTTCGGTACAAATTTTGCAATCGATTTTAAACTAAAATCCCGATGAGCTAGTGACTTGAAATTTTAAACATTGCTCAGAACTGAATGACAGTGCAATATTAACTCCCTTTCTTGTCTGTCTCTTTGTTTGTCTGTTCGGTACAAATTTTGCAATCGATTTTAAACTAAAATCCCGATGAGCTAGTGACTTGAAATTTTAAACATTGCTCAGAACTGAATGACAATGCAATATTAACTCACTTTCTTGTCTGTCTCTTTGTTTGTCTGTTCAGTACAAATTTTGCAATCGATTTTAAACTAAAATCCCGATGAGCTAGGGACTTGAAATTTTAATCATTGCTCAGAACTGAATGACAATGCAATATTAACTCACTTTCTTGTCTGTCTCTTTGTTTGTCTGTTCGGTACAAATTTTTCAATCGATTTTAAACTAAAATCCCGATGTGCTAGTGACTTGAAATTTTAAACATTGCTCAGAACTGAATGACAATGCAATATTAACTCCCTTTCTTGTCTGTCTCTTTGTTTGCCTGTTCGGTACAAATTTTGCAATTGATTTTAAACTAAAATCCCGATGAGCTAGTGACTTGAAATTTTAATCATTGCTCAGAACTGAATGACGATGCAATATTAACTCCCTTTCTTGTCTGTCTCTTTGTTTGTCTGTTCGGTACAAATTTTGCAATCGATTTTAAACTAAAATCCCGATGATCTAGTGACTTTAAATTTTAATCATTGCTCAGAACTGAATGACAATGCAATATTAACTCACTTTCTTGTCTGTCTTTTTGTTTATCTGTCCGGTACAAATTTTTCAATCGATTTTAAACTAAAATCCCGATGAGCTAGTGACTTGAAATTTTAAAAATTGCTCATAACTTAATGATAATACAATATTAACCTGCTTTCTTATCTGTCTGCATTGTTTGTTTGTCTGTTCAGCACTAACTATGCAATCGATTTTGAACTAACCTCTCGATACAAAAAACTTTTAAACTTAGCTCAGAAATAGATGACAATGAAATAATAACTCGCTTTCTTGTCTGTCTGTTTGTTTGTCTGTTCCGCACAAATTTTGCTATCGATTTTTGCCTATTTGGTTCAAATTTTATGCTTTATTCTTCCAGGAGATACAAAACGACTCTTGTCTTCACCGCCTCGAATTTTGGTGCCAGATACGTTTTGATTAAAAATTAAGAGTGAAAAATAGGTTGTCTTCATTTAATTCCAAAACTTATTGTTTCTACTCAAAAATGTAAAAGTTTAATGTTGTAGGTTATAAAAAGAAAAACATTATTAAACATTTGTTAAAATTTGTCCGGTGTTTATCAAGAAATTTACAAACAACATTAAAAAATTACGTTTTCGTATTATAGGTAAAAAATTGTAGAAATCGTTAACGAATCTAGGTTTAAACAGTAATTAATGATATAAAAAAGTTTGCAATAAATGGAATCTAAGAGTTCCATAGTTTTTATACAAATGCAATTATTTATCCCCCTTACATTGTTTAAGGCATGTCAAAAAATTTTGACCAATTATACAAGGGTGCTCATTTGACACTTCCATCAATAGTTATCAATAGAATTATCAAGTTTTAGAAGATAAATTGTGTAAAAAGTACAACAATAGAGTTACACCCAGAATAAGGTAATTTTTTCGTTTGCTACTACGTATATTTGACAGCTGTGGAAAACAGTATATTCAAAAAGAATATATAGCTCACTATGACCAATAAAATCCAAGATGGAGTTTTTCCAAAAACTCACTGCATTATTGTTTATTAATATTAAGAGCTAAAATTTGACAAATTCAAAAACGTTAAATGTAATTTGGTTAAATGAAAACTGTTTAAAGTGTTTCCATTCGCATGGCACGTTCAAGTTTTAAGTATGAAGTATTCATTGACTGCGGCATTCCCACTTTAGAATTAAACGAAAAATGCCTATTTTTCACTCTTAGGTAATAAAAACATATTTTTTAAACAAAATTTGAAATGAGAGTTGTTTTATTATCCGCTGCAAGGTCGATCCCCGAAAAGGAAAATTACATTGGTGATGAAATATTTTTTAAACTCAAATTTTTCTTCATTAAGAAATTAAAAGTGAAAAATTAATAACTCAAAGCATTATCTTTGTATTAAAATCGAGAAAAAAAATCATTAAATTACTTAACTGAATAAACTCTTTCGTAATTTGTCATAACACATCTGTCGCCAATGTCTAAATGCCCGACCCACGTATATAATTTTAAAAAATTTTTCGCACAATTTTAATCAAACATAATAATTATTCCATTAAAATCCTGTGGGCTATTTAGATGAAGGAAGGAAAACAATTTAATTTTTTTCTCTCCTAGGAAAAATAGATATCGTCTAAAAGAAAAAACCACAGATCTTCCTGAACGAACCAAAATGATAATTCAAAATACACTCTACAATATGTACCAAGAAAGTAAGGGTATAATCACTATCATAATATAAGCTACCCTTGAAGGTATTATTGGTCTATGATTAGCAATCTTAATGTATTTTTATTTTCAGAAATTTTTGTTTTATGGGTAAATTATCTTTAAGTATTCTGCTTTAGGGGTTGGGATTCAAATATAAAAAGGATGACAACAATGAGCAATAATTGAAAGAAGAGTTTATTTTCTTCACAGTGATGGTCATTTTTTACAGTCTGATATTCCTCGTTTAAATGCATGGTGTTATGTAAATTGTATGGATTTGAACATATGTCACAACAGTAAATGATCTAAGCATTCAATTTAACTGAATTAAGGTTTGTCTCCCACATCTATCAATCTTTTATTCTAAACTTAATATTAATATATCGTCACTCCTACTTTCCGAACGTCTAATTATTTTCATTTTGTATTCTCTTGAAAAAGTGTGAAGTCAAGATTTTACTTTCCTTTTCAACCTTAAAAGTAGATTTTTGAAAATATTGTTTTCAAAAGAACTAATGGAAATAATAACTTTTCATAGTTTATACTACAGTAAAAACTGCTTGTTTGAAGTATTTTAGGTACCATCTGCTTTCAAGCAGACCCAAGTATAATATATAAGATTTTTCTTAATCAGATTTTGTTGGTTGTTTAGTACTTATTAGTTTAGGTGCCCAAGGGTTTCTATGGCCGGTTAAGGTCCATGAAGTTTTATGGTTGATTATTAAGCATTTTTATTTATTGAATCCGAATCGTCAGATTTCACGTGCTCAGGTAATTTGTTATTAACCATTTAATTGTTTATAACGTCATAAGAGGAATCTATTTTACTCAAATATCATTTTGTTTCAAACTTAATGATAAAGACTACAGTATTTTCAAAATTGGACAAAGTTAATTATGAACCGAGATACTGCAACGTTAGTGCTAACTTATTGGAAAAATGGGTTGAGTGAACTATGTTCTAAAAAAATCGAATATAACTCAGCTTCTAACTAAAATTTGTCATCGTATGACGAACGAGTCATTTTAAAGGTAATACTTATTTTAAAATAATAAGTCATCGAAAATGATTTTTGAACAATAATATTCAAACTGAAATGATCCAAATCAAAATTTTACATTTTTTTTGCCATTTCAATTGTTTATTAAATAATAGATAGGCGTAGCATAGAGATATTCCTAACCAAAGTTACATCAAAAACTTGGATTTTTCTTACAGATTTTTTTAAAAACTAGGATTAGAATTTATTTCAAATTTAAATAGCGCTGTGAAACTCGTATGGGACACAACAATAGTTCAAAACCTTTCATAAAAAGAATAAAAAAAAGTTATAATAATAAAACTGATTAAGTTCAGTTAACTGATTTAAAAAAACTTCATAAATTACTTTTTAGTTTATCGAACTTATATTTTAGTGGGCGGGTATGGTTCATAACGGATCTGCAAATCTAAAACCTCCATTAAAAAAAACTGCTAGAAACATTACATTATAAATAATTTTACCATAAATACCATTTTTCATTTAATAAACATGACAAATGTGTGACTATAATATATTGAATATAGACATACGATATATTTAAAGTGTTATTCAAACTATAAAAATAAATAATTACAATATAATTAGATGTATTAATAATGTCATGCTTCTTTACGGTGAATATATTCAGTAAATATTTATAATAATCCACTAGTTCATTATTTAAACATCAGAAAGTTATGGATGTTATTAATTCCAGCATAAGTTCCGCTTTGAGAAAAATTCCTGAAATTTCGTATAATCACATGTGAGCATGCCAATTTAATGCAAATTATATTTATATATGCAATAAAACAGAATTAACTTTTGACTTTTAGGAATAAAATTTCTGTTCTTATATATGGTCTACATAAAATTGTAACAATTTCGTATTTTTACATGCTAACGTTATGGTTTTTAGGTAATTTATACAGAGTGTTCGGGAAAATGTGAAAAAACGCGTGAAAAGAATACTACAAGTTCATATAAACTTTTTTCGGACAGGCCTCCTCTTCGGAGATATGGGCTCCTAAAGAGCTGCATTAAAATCAAGATTTTACACATAATTATTGAACCACCAGGTATATTTCAATTTTTTTTAATATGACGTATACCAGGTTAGACCCTTCAAATTACTATCCAAGAAAGTGTTATGGATTACTCACAGCTGCAGTTACGGATTACCTGTGACACACGTGACGTCCTGTATGATAAGAACTTTGGACAACGTTTTTTTTGCGTATCTATAATTATTGACTAAAAATTAAGTACTCTTCATTCATGTCGATAATCCTAACCGTTTTCATCAAAACGTCATTTTATTTACACTGTTAGTCCCTTAACTTCTGTCTGTCACCGTAGTTTCAATAAAAAGTTAAACTATTTAGTTAAAAAGTTCATAAGATGGTTCAATATGGGTTCCGTGAAGTCTGAAAAACTCACGGGCACGAAGAATTGAGGGTTGCTGTACCCGCCACATTAACTTAGCATTATTCTTTTCGTGACCACAATGAAACGTGATTCACCGTAGAGGTCCCTCCCTACTATCAACCGGAGTGGAATACACTGAGGTTTTAAAGTGTCCCCACAAGTAAAAATCCTACGGCGTTAGGAAGGTAAATCGAAAAGGCCAGGCAATAGACGTTATTCAGGTGTTCCCGTGATTCGAATTGATGATGCGAAACAATAGTTGCATGAGGATTTTCATCAGGTCATACATGTGAGTTGTGTAAATTCATGATACCATTTTTGGTAAACCCTGTTTCATCCGTGAAGAGAATAGTGCTAATGAAGTTTATATTATTTCATTGCTGATCCAACAGCTAGTTTATAAATTGCATTCTACGGGGAAAATCTTCAGGAATAATTTCCTAAAATTAAGAAGAAATTTAATAATATCACCTTATTAAAGGGAATCGCCTACCATTCTCTCTTAGACGTTGGTCAACTCGTTGAAATGTTTTCTGATCTAAAAGATTACGAGTAGGATATTTGTCGTGATATAACCTCCTGGCTTTCAAAGCATTGCAAGATGTAAGAACATACATCAGATGCAGCATATCTGCATACTCAATAAATGTGTATTCCATATTTCGAATCATTTCACAATTAATTTCACCACGAAATCCAAAAATCAGTAAATTAATATCCAAGTAATGAATCAATGTGTAACGATGTGAAATTTGACAAGTTCTAAAATATTTTAATTTATTTCGTACCTAGCAGCGTTTGCAACAACAATACTTTGTTTTTGGTGCCAATAAAATAAAACGCACATTTGTTGAGAACTTAGGTCGAACTGTAATTCACAGAATTAGACGTTTTTAACTAAACAGGTGAACTCTAATTTTAGATCGAAATTTATAATAAGATTGAAGGTTGAACCTTTGATAGGAACAAAGACGTATCTTTTATCGAAATACGCCGAATACATGATATCATGTATCATCATATAAAATGATGTTTTTTCGAAAACGGTTATGATTAACGACATAAATGAAGAACTTAATTTTAGTCAATAGTTAGAAGTATGTAAAAAATATTGTCTAAAGTTCTTATGATACAGGGCGTAAAAAAATGGGGTCATGAGTGTCACAGCAGCGTAGTGTTGAGTATAAGCCCTACATATCTTTATCTGATAATTTTCTATTTAAAACAAAGCACTATATCTAAGCCCTATCTACTTTAGCTGTTACGAAATTTTAACTGCGAGACTAACTTAGCAAGAGATATTATTTACTTGCTGGCTTTAAATTATCTTTTAGTATTTAATCTTTTAATCTTTAGTCACAATTTTGTAAACTTGTAAATTTCTTTTGAAAAAATTGCAGATGAATAATTTCACATAGTTTAAGATAGAATTATTGATAGTATAACCTAAACCATCTAGCCCCCGAGTTTTCGTAAGCTTTATAAGGGTAGTATCAATCATTATAGATTTTCTAGGAAAATGTAATAGTTATGATAAACATTTTGATCTGAAAAAATATAACGATCTTTGGGTACATCTAAAAAGTTGCATCTTTTCCTTGAGATAGTGGTGCAAGAATGTGGATTCTTGTAAACTGAATAGTCTTCTTAGTGAAACTATATAAAATCAAAAGCGAAATTTCTTGGAGACGAGCACCTATTTAAAATCACCATTTAGCAATTTGTCGACGGATAGCAGTGAAAACATATCAATACGTCGCACATAAAGTCTGTAACATATGATTATTTTATTAAGGGATTTAGGTAAATTTAATTTTGCCGGTAATTTTTACGATAAACTCCCAATATAGCTAATGAACAAGTGACTCAGTACAGAATGCTTTCTAAAAATTACATAAATCTTGAAAAAATTTTAAAAATGTAAAATTAAATGTATGTTTCGATACTACAGGATTTGGAAAAGCAGTTAGTCAAGATACTGCCAAAAAAGTCGGTGTTAATTAAGGAAGCGTAAGGAGTCTGTTGGATAAAAATAAATTCAAACTTAGTTTCCCAAGCGGTGGTTGACGAACTCCAAGGAGTTCACGAATTTTATAAAGGGGATTCACGAAAAAAATATTGCAATAGCGAAATTTTAAATTAAAAATCGGCAACAAGCAACAATCTGTCACGCGACAAGTCGCTACGCCGCTGGCGATGCGAGTATATCCTCGAACAAGCCCGCAACTTCTATTTTGGAAAACCAACACTTTTCCCGACTACCCATGATAGAACGGGAATAACGTCTGCCGATATAAAAATGTCGCAGTCACATAAAAGAAAAGTAAAGTCGAACTGAATCGAACGATAAGCTTAAGAACCTCGAGTGATTTCAGAAAGATAAATAAGTCAGTAATTAATGGATAGAGTGAACTGTTAAAAAATAACCTTAAATTTAATGCAACTTTAATGTACATTTTACAATAAATTTAATGATTTTGTACTTTAAATCGTGAATAATTTATTTTTACTTCAAATTTAAAGCAAATTCATCAAAATATCAATTCGTCGTACATTAAATTTGATTAAATGGTATCTTAAATTTCAATAAATTAACTGAAAAGATATTTCAACTTTCTGTATATTAAAATTAACTCACATGTACCTTAACATTAAAGGATTTTACATTAATATTCATGGTACATTACATGAGATTCCGAGAGATGGCGCAACTGTATTGAACTTTTTATTTAGTATGGTACAAATTGCTTCGAGGACTGAATTTATGACGAGGTGTACATGAAGGCCGGTACTGACGGAAATCAATGAGTTCTTCTACCTTTTCCTAGTAACAGAATTTTTGACCTCATATTAATGTTGGTGCATTAAATATATCTTAAATTCAATAATTACTGGCTGTATATTTAATATACATAGTCACATTAAAGAGTAATGATCAAACTTTAAATTTAATGTATAATTACATTAAATTTAATGGAATACATTAATTTAGATTAATGTAAAAATTATTAAATTAAATGCATTACATTAACTGAATTTAAGAAACGGTGTATGAAATTTGCTTCCAGCACATTCACCATAAATTTTATGAAAGTAAATAATTACTGCAGTTATAGTAAGCTACCGTCTCGCCAGACTGAAAGCAAAGACAGGGTGGGGAAAAGGAAAGAAACGAAAATATGACAGTGATTATTTACAAAAAGTTTTTATTTTACCAAGAAAAGTCCAAACCTAAAGCGCTTTATGTATTCTGTAATGAAATCCTGGCCAATAGCAGTTTAAAATCATTCACTCTTCGTAGATACCTTGAAATAAGACATCCGGATTACAAGGATAAACTTATTGAGTATTTTAACAGAAAATTAACAAGTAATAACAAGTCTAGTGTTTCTTCTTTTCTAACAGAGTTAAGCGAAGATTAAAATGCCTCTCGCGGCATTATTTCGAGTTAGTTATAGAATTGCAAGATCTGGACAAACACATAGAGCGGCAAAAAATTTGATGGGATCGTTTACCAAAGATAACACGTATATGCTTGGGGAAAAATGGAGAAGAAAAGTAACTTTGTTCCGTTATTAAACAACACAGGATCTTGGAGAATTATAGATTTGGCAAGTAATATGGAAAGTGAACTTAAAAAAACAAAAATTAATTTATTTCGCTATTCAATTTGATGAGTCGACCGATGTAGCAAACGCTTGTCTATGTTAAATATATTTTTAAGAATTCGATTCAAGAAGATACATTATTTGCAGCAATTTTGAATACGATCAATGACTATTTTGAAAATAATGAAATAAACTGGTCTTTTTATTTGGCTGTGTGGTGTACTGATGGTGCAAAATCAATGACTGGAATATTTTTTGGTCTTGTGGTATGGATAAGAAAGATCAACGGAACATTGAATTAATTCATTGTTATATTCATAGACAAGCACCGGAATATTCTTGCAAAGTTATTCAGTACTTAAGCCACGATGTAAATATTGTGAATTTTATAAGATCGCATGCTACACACTCTCATCTTTTTCGTGCGCTTTGTGTGGACTTTAGAAGCCTCCATGTTTCTTTACTACTTCATACAAAAGTTAAATAGCTTTTTTGTGGCAAAGTTTTGACCCGCTTGAAGTCTGAAGTTAAAACATTTTTTCTTGATCATCCATTTCATTTGTCCTCTTCTTGTGTGGCTGATATTCTTTGGCTGCAAAAATTTGCATTCTTAGCCGATATTTTTTCTAAATTAAATGATATAAATCCTTCTTTACAAGGCCCAGGTATCACCATTTTTAATGTGTAGTACAATCCAAACAGGACTATCATGATCAAAACTAGCTAAAATAGAGCCATGGTGCAGTATTTTCGATTATCAAAATTATCAAATAGTTGAACATAATCTTTTATACAAAATTTAAATTCCCAAAACATATTTTCTACGCTTCTTGAAATGGTACTAGTCTGACAGTATTCCTATTTATAATTTAAGGGAAACCAAAGCACGTATTTGGGAAATATATACGGGTAAGTTAATTGGACTTAGTATGAAACCGTATTGAACACCTAAATCTTCTGATTTTATCGCACAATGTTTGTTTTTGTAGGTTTTTTGAAACAAAAAGTTTATTAATTAAGACCTTTTTACTTTCAGCTAATAATGGTCAATTATTCGAATGTTTCAGAAGTTTTAAAGGGAACAGTTACTGCGATGAAACGCACGCACAAATAAAATTTTTTACTTTTACTTCCTAATGTTCTCATTCTGGTTTACATAACAATTTGACAATTAAATAACTATATATCAAACATAAAATAGGTTACCTGTTAATAAAGAACAGTTGTTAATTCAAGTGGATTAGGAATCCATGGTACAGAATTAATAGGTATTAGAATAAGGTCTTTTCGAAAGCATATGTAAAATTTATTGAAGTTTTTTTTTCCTTCTTTTCTACTTTGAATTACGTTTTGGGGTTATTTGGAGGAACCAAATTAATTTTGCATTTAAATGGTATATATATATAAATATATATATATATATATATATATATATATATATATATATATATATATATGTAATCGAAGGTTTTCGGGCATCTGTATGGCATCTACGAGCTCGTAGACGCCATACAGTGAGCTTTGAAAATGGTGAATGAGATTTCACCGAAACGTCAGCTGCCTTACAGTCCTGAGAGGGACTCAGCACATACACGAGATGCCCGAAAACCTTCGATTACACATCACACCGGTGAGAATATCCGACATAATATATATATATATATATATATATATATATATATATATATATATATACAGGGTGTCCAAGATAAGGATCCTAAGCATGGGGATCTCAGTACCTGTTGGAGTTACAGCTTAGGTTAAATTAGAAAAAAGTTGCGTACTTTGAAGCGTATTTACATGCCGTTGAGAAACTTTAAAAATTTTCATGGCCAGCTGAGATATTGGGGAAAAACGGACATTTGACGAAATAGATTTTATTTTTTTGTGACTTTATTTTAAAAGATATTAAAAAACTAATAAAACCTTTTCATTGACACTTTTTAGATTATACGTGATGGCGTTTTTAAATTTTATATCCGACGTTTTGTTTTCGAGAAACCATCATCAACTTTATTTTTTTATATGGCCCAAAAAAAAGTATACCCTGTATCTGATTCCATTTTTTATTACAAATTCAACGATGTATCACATGTCATATTTTTTTTGTTAGACAAAAAAAAATGCGATTTTTCTATTTTTTTAAACATATTTTTAAGTAGGCTTTGCAAACAAATAATGCTTTGACACTTTGACGAAAATACCTGTTATTCTGTCACATATGACTTAATTTAATGTTTATGGTAAGATAAAATAATAATTGTTAAGTTGATTTAGAGTTATTAAGTTGTTTGTAGAGTTCTTGTCGTTGTTGTTACTGTTGTTATTGTTTATTGTTGAATAATTATTATTGTGTTATTATCGTCGAATATGCCGGGTGGCCATTATAGTCATGAAGAAAAGTTTGACATGCTGACCTGCTACATTTTGTGCCAGAAGAATACTATAAATACTGCAGCAATGTATCTAAATAAATTTCCAGATAGAAAGCAACCATGTAAGTCCATTTTCTTACAGTTGGCGCGAAATTTAAAACAATATGGATCATTTAAAAAGCCAGTTTCATCCCGAAAAAAGGATTCTTCCGAAGAAACCCAAAATAACGTATTACAAGCAGTTGTTGAGAACCCTGACATCTCTTGCAGGCAAATTGAAAAAAATATAGGAGTAGCCAAATCCACTGCTCAATTTATTTTGCGTAAAAATAGATATCACCCCTATAAATTTAGGATTTGCCAAGCACTTAAACCAAGGGATCTTGAACGACGCCGGCATTTCTGTGAGTGGTATACACGCGCATGTGAAGATGATATCAATTTCCCTGCAAAAATAATATGGTCTGACGAAAGTCTAGTCACTAATAATGGTGTCTTTAACCGCCGGAATACTCATTACTGGGCGCAACAGAATCCGCGTGTTCAAAAAATTTCAAGACATCAGGAGCGTTTTGGGTTTAATATGTGGTGTGGAATTTTCGGTACCGAAATACTAGGTCCATTTATCTACCATAGTTCGTTAACTGGAGAACGATACCTTCAATTATTACAAAATAATTTAGAAGATTGCTTGGCACCTCTGGCACAGGTTAATACCTGTTGGTTTCAACAAGACGGTGCTCCTGCACATAATTCTAGGCAGGTTCGCGAGTATCTTACGCAGCGATTTCCTGGAAAGTGGATTGGAACCTCCAGTGAAGTGCCTTGGCCAGCGCGATCTCCGGACTTAACCCCTATGGACTTCTTTCTTTGGGGGTTTCTTAAAAGCCAAATATACCATCATTCTTTTGAGACTGAGCAGCAGTTACGAGAATGTGTAACTAATGCATTCAACAGTATTACACCTGACATGTGGCAGATCACGTGGGCATTTACTTCGAGTTCATGTACAAAAGACCATTTGAGATTGATGACAAAAATCTCCCTAGAGTATTTCGTCGGATTAATGAGTACCGTATGGAACTCTTTGGATCTAAATTGGAAAACATTGAATGGAGAATTAGCAATAGTCTTAATGTAAATGATAATTTTAACAATTTTATGAACAGGTTCTTGGAATCTTTTAATGAATGTTGTCCGATTACACAATTTATCGACAGGAAGAAAAATACATCTCCATGGTACAATGAGGCATTGCGGAGAGAACGTAAAGAGATTGACGTAGCTTATAAAAGGTACCATGGTGATAATAATCTTGGTTCCAAAAAATGCTATAAGGAAAAACTGAAGGAGTACAGAAAACATATCTCAAACGCTAAACGTGATTATATTGAACAAAATATCCGCGACTCGAAAAACACAACAAGAGAAGTGTGGAAACAGGTGAACAAAAAACTAAAAGGAAATAATACTTCACAAATAAATTTTATTGAGACTGATAAGGGTACTCTCACAACCAGCCAAGACTTGGCGGATTATTTTGGCAAATATTTCACTACAATAGTAAAGGAAAAATTGAATAATCACTTTATAAATAATATCTCTACAGAATGTACGGTGGTTAAGTTTTCCATGACTAATTCTATGTTTTGCAAGCCGACAACACCAGAAGAAATCGTTAAAATTATTAATAATCTAAACAACACATACTCCTGTGGATCGGATGATGTGCCAGTGAGAGTTGTCAAAAAGATTGCAAAATTCATAAGTGAACCTCTATGTGCTTTAATAAACCAGTCGATTGTGGATGGCGTTTTTCCGGATAGTCTAAAGCTAAGCAAAACACTGGCTATTTTTAAGAACGGCGATAGACACTTAGCCGATAATTATAGGCCAATAAGTATTTTGAGCGTATTTTCTAAAGTCTTCGAGTGTGTAATGCATGATAGGCTAAGGAGTTATCTTTTCAAGTATAAACTGATTACTAAAAGTCAACATGGTTTTCAGCCTGATAGGTCAACGGAGACGGCAGCGACAGAGTTTGTGGGCTATCTGGAGAGGGAGATGGATGGTAGACGCCATGTCGCTGCTGTTTTCTTTGATCTCTCAAAGGCTTTTGATAGCATCAATATCAATTTTATTAGATATAAGCTTTCTAACTTGGGTATACGGATGAGTGTGCTGGATTGGATTGTTAGCTTTTTGTCTGATCGAAAACTGTTTGTTCTTTTAAATGACTGTAAGTCCAGTGAGTATGATGTTGATATGGGTGTCGCTCAGGGTTCTGTACTGGGGCCACTAATCTTTACTCTGTTTATAAATGATTTGCCTTCTTATATAACTAGAGGTCTGGTGGTGAACTATGCGGATGATACCTCAATAGCTCTATCAGAAGCAACTCCTGAAGAACTTGGAGCATCCATTAAACAGGTCGTTAGTGACATGTCTGGGTGGTGTGAAAAAAACAGACTCATATTAAATGTAGATAAAACTAAATGTGTATATTTTAACAGGAATAACTTGGCGATTCCAGGAATTTCATGTGTCGCCTATAGCAAGTTTTTGGGTTTGACAGTAGATAGCGGTACTACGTGGGAATTGCATATCGGGGAGGTTGCTAATAGACTCAATAGGGCATATTTTGCTCTTTTAACTTTACGACGTGACTTATCACGTACTACATTGCTGCAGGTGTACTATGCTTTGGTATACTCAGCGATGTCTTACCATGTAATTCTCTGGGGAGCTGCATCAAATACAGATAGAGTATTTTTAATACAGAAGAGAATTATTAGACTTATATTTAATTTGAAAAGGAGAGAATCATGTAGGGATATTTTTAAGAATCATAAAATACTAACTTTTGTATGTGTATATGTTTTTGAGTGTTGTCTTTACGTTAAAAGCAACATTAAACGTTTTGAAACGAGCTCGGCTTACCACCAGTATAACACCCGGAATGCAAATGTTCCACTTTACATCTCGCACAATACGACTCGCTTTGAAAGATCTGTCAATTATCACCCTATTCGTATATACAACAAACTTCCTCAAACTATCAAATCAGCCAATAACTACAATAGCTTTAAGAATAAATTAAGAAAATATTTAATTGGGAAGGGCTTCTACTCACTCGCGGAATATTTTGAGGATTCTTGAAGTGATACGATGGTTGATTTAAATTAAGTGTTCCGTTTTTGTTCCTTGTTTTATTATAGGAAACTAGCTTTTAATTTTTAAGAAGTATAGCTAATGTCACATGCATATTGTATAATTTTGAGATATATCTGACCATATGACGTACTTTACATCAACCTTAATTGATGTTAAAGGTGAATAAATGTTTGACTGTTTGCTAATAGTGACAATGTCTTTAAGAATAAATTTGTTAAAGTCCTCAAAACTGAGGGTGTGTTGCTGACGTTGTATGTCATCATTTTTTATTATTTATTCTTGTAACTAGTTTTTAATTCTTTGACCTCCTCTTGCTAATGTTATTTTACTGTTTATTTTGGATATGTGATGTACCTAAGTGTAAATTTGTTTGGATATGTGGTGTGCCTAAATGTCAATGTAAATTGATTTTAAAGGTGAATAAAGGATAAAGGATAAAAAAAGGATGTTTTAAATTCTACCATAAGAAGATCATATTTATGTCTGGAAAATAACGGAAATCTGTTTGAACACCTGCTTTAAATTGAATAAAAAAAATTGTTAATTTATTTGTTGTTTTAGTTATTTTTAAATAATTTATCATTCTTTGTATATCATTAAAATAATGATTATCTTATGGTTAAATTTATGGTAGATTAAATTTTCTTGTTTCTAAGTAGTACTATGCTCCATTCAGCTTCATTGCTCTGTAAATAGATATTAACTAATATGTGAGATCAATAACTCATAACAGGTATTTACGTCAAAGTGTCAAAGCATTATTTGTTTGCAAAGCCTACTTAAAAATATGTTTAAAAAAATAGAAAAATCGCATTTATTCTTTTATCTAACAAAAAAAATGTGACATGTGATACATCGTTGAATTTGTAATAAAAAAGGGAATCAGATACAGGGTATACTTTTTTTTTGGCCCTTATAAAAAAATAAAGTTGATGGTTTCTCGAAAACGAAACGTCGGATATAAAATTTAAAAACTCCATCACGTAGTACCTAAAAACTGCTAATGAAAAAGTTTTATTAGTTTTTTAATATCTTTTAAAATAAAGTCACAAAAAAATAAAATCTATTTCATCAAATTTTCGTTTTTCCCCAATATCTCAGCTGGCCATGAAAATTTTTAAAGTTTCTCAACGGCATGTAAATACGCTTCAAAGTACGCAACTTTTTTCTAATTTAACCTAAGCTGTAACTCCAACAGGTACTGAGATCCCCATGCTTAGGATCCTTATCTTGGACACCCTGTATATATATATATATATATATATATATATATATATATATATATATATATATATATATATATATACCTTATTATAATTGTTAGCTTAATGCTTTGTAAATTCTTACTGTTGTTAGCCTATTGGCCTTTAAACACGCTTCAAATTTCTCGGATCATTCCTGAATAAAGTGTACTACGCTGTATCTCAGAAAACGACATAAGCGACACCTACTACGTAAGACTTTTTTGGATAGAGGATGTTGAGAAATAGGAATTTTCAAATTTAAATTGAATAGGAACAAGAAACTTATGAAGTTTTAGATGCATCTAAAGTACTGCTGATGGGGCCCTTTATTGAGTCTATAATCAGATCTTGATTTCTTATCCTGAAAAATCCCTAAATACCAAATTTAGTGCGAATCAAACTTTTGTTAAGATAAATACTTACAAAAAAGTTTTAGAAACCTTGACACCCTGTATTTAGGAAACTATCAACTTTTGGACTAAGCAAATTGAGCTAGAGCCTCATATTTTAGACTTTGGAATTTGCCATTTTCTACAGACTACTACTACTACTGTATACCGTAGATCGGAAAAATCATTAATCTTATGTGCATATAATTTAAAAATAAAAATTTAGAGAACATATTGGACAAAATAGAGAACAAATTTAATATTTAGAAAATGCCGGCTCGATGACCTTTTGTTGATTAATGCTTTTTTATTTACATTGAAGATGCTTTATTTAAATCCGTGAACATTCGAGTGTTTGTTTCATATATAAATCAATTTATCGAATACAAATTTCTATAATTACATAGTTAAAAATTTGTTTTCTTTATTTTTTAGCGTATATTAAGTTTATTTTTAAACTTTAATTATTTGAAACCACCTTCTTTCGAATAAGTTCATTAATTCAGCCGTTACTTGATGGAATGATAATAATACATTTTAATGTTAGCAACTTATTCCCTGGTGGAAAATTTCGTTGTTTAATTCGCTTTAAATTCTCACGGATATCAGTCGCAAATTTTTTTATTTGTTGACTAGTGTTTATTCTCATCTATCATTAACAGAATGCAGATATTTCCAAACTTGCAATGTCGATATTCATTGTTCTTTTGGAATTGTTGCAAACGCTGATTTCAATAAAAAAATCTGTTCCAAAAATGTTTTCCCGTTCCCCAATTGATAACTGTTGCTGTTAAGACCAAAGCCACGAGGAGCAAAATTGTAGTGTGGTAACTTCAATACAAACCGAGAAAAAAAATTTGCACCTATAAAAAACACAATAACGCAAATCCATGGCGAAAGAAGCATCCCCATAGATACATTTTAACAGGTTGTTTAACTTTTTTCTGAATAATTTTCCAGGTCCAAAAATGAAGATTTGTCACTAAAAATAACGTTTGACCAATCTCTATCGATGTTTTCTTTTGCCTATATTTTTATATGTGCTTCCTAGATAGTAAAGATTTTGTCTCGCTCCACACTTAATGTCATTTTCATAAATTCACCGTCGAATAGTATTTAGACCAACACGGATTTCCTTTCGAATTAAAATACTTTCTCCTTATACCAGACTAAGATGTGGATCTTTTTAGACAGATGAATAATTACCTTAACTTAAGTTTTTGTAGTCACATATTTTAAACCACGATCTAGAAGAAGATCGACATTTTATTTTCAATTATACCTTTTCACCCTCTTCTGTACGAAAGGTACAGATTTCTAATATATTTTGCAACGGCAGTAAAGTTACTATTGATTTTTTTTCGTGCCTACATAAACAACTCTTTCTTATCTTTTATGATATTTTGCCCTCAGTATGAATTTGTCTGATAGACTTTACGAATATCGATGAACTTAATATCAATGCATAGTAATTTAGACCCTTGAAGGTTGAACGTACCAAGAAAACGGGCTCAAGCAAGTATGGTATTCAAATAGGTAGCAACGCGAATTAATTGTATATAGACTAAACAGTTTTGAAAGAAGAATTTAAGAACATTATCTAATGTCATATTAAAAAAAAAGGAAGTTCTTAACATTCAAATCATTTGGTATATTAAAACAACCATTTTAATAAAAATATTGAAATACAAGTTTACAGTTAAGCTTGAATCTTTGAAAGTAAACAGGCTTAGAAATAATGATATCTTTACATCATGATCTTTAAATCATTTCCCATCATTAAATGTTTTCCACTTTGTTCTACTAGCCTTAGTAATGTTAATATTGCATTGAAAAATCTATAAATATGTATAACCCTTGGACTAGTCAAAAATAAGTGATAAATCTTATTCATTCGAAGTACAACATCTGAAGATATTACAATTTAGAGAATGTATTTAATTGTTAATTTTTATTTTTTACATAGTAAAATTAATATTTTTTACTTCAGAATTAGTGCACTTTTTTTTTAAATACATTGACAATATTATTATATTTGGAATTTTGAAATTAAAGGTATATATTAAAATAAAAATGTTTCATTTGATTAGGTATTACTTAATAGTTAACCTTCATTCAACGCTATTTCTCATTTATAAGTTGTTAACGCTATAATATCTATTTAACATAAACAAAAACTTACAGTGTCTTCCTCATCGTAAAAGTCACAACTAAGCTTAAACTTTAAAACATTTCGTGGAGTAGTTGTATCTACTAAATCTTCCAAGGATTTCGCTAACAATATCGAAACTGAAGTTCTGTTAATGTCCCGGTAGGTAAAGTAGTTAACGTCTTCATTCTGGAAAGTAACAAATAATTAAGTATTAAATATAGCCTGAATTAACCTGTCAAAGTTGATAAATTACAAGGGCCAGATGTTTTATAGAAATATGTTTTCAGATATCTCGAGGGTCTTAATTCTACAAATTTAATTAATATTATTGGTTTTGGCTATCATTTTTTATTTTGTTTCTTAACTTCAGTTCTTCTATATTAATTAATATTGAAAATAATGGATCCAGAAAAAATAATTTATTATTAATGATATTTGTAACATGATGTTTAAAACCGAACGATTCACTTAATAATCTGCATGTCTTAATTATACCAAACACTAACAATCAGCGCCTTTATTTAAATTATATTTTTATCCCAAGAAGTTTGCGACTTGCAGGATAGGAAAACTAGTTAATCTTTTGAGTTTATGGCTATCTTTGGTAGACTTTCTCACCTATTTTTACAAACGGTACACAGCAAATACATATTATTGAAATTAGTTTCACATTTTTGGTCAATCATTAAGTCCCCTAAGTGTCTACTGATATATGTATATTAAGATAAAGCAACTTTATTTATTTTTATAGGTCAGATGTACCATTACACCAGTTAAATTTATTGTTGCTTAATAATCAAATCTGTATTTACTTCGGAAAAAGAAACAACTTAATTATTTTTTAATATTTCTTAAACATTTTTTTAATACCGAAAATGCTCGAATATTCAAAACAATTTTACTCAATGCTGTGTTGTATCTATTGCAACTACAAATATCTATATTATGGAATGGGTAGTGGGTCCATATTCTTCTGTTGTCCCGATAGGAGACTACATCTACTTCAGGGAAGTGACCCTAACTACGCGTCATGTTTTAACCTATCCTCTCTATAGAGAAAACAAATCCTAAACTTCAGATTCTACCAATAAAACATATCCCTTTCAATACTCTCTTATAACCCTCACCAACACGCTAAGCAAGTGTAGTGATGTAATTGCCTAACCCTCTCACTTATGGAAATGTTGAACCGTACAACGAAACTACCCTAGGTAAGTAATAAATGAAAATGCAACAAAACCTATTAAGAGAGCAAGAGGAAATGAACGAGTTTGAAGTAGAACTAAATCACATAAAATAAGACATTGTTGGAATCTTACAAACTCGTCTAGCTTAAATTATATCATAGCTTATTTCATAAAAATACAAAAGGGAAAAGTCATATTGGAGGTTTAGCAACTATTATTAAGAAGCGAATTACACACGTACTTCAAATAAAAGATAAAATATACAAGTAACAAGCATATATGCTCCAACAAGCACAGTAAGTGAAGAAAAAAATCAAGGAAGATTTAGAGACAAGAAACAATAGAAAGCAGATAAATATTGGTCAAAGAAAGCAAGTAAATACAGAATATATTGGACACTGGCCTGTTAATAGAAATGAACGAGGAGAAACTGTAATGAATTACCTCATCCAGGACAACTTTTACTATCTGAATAGACTTGAAAAGCCCAGAAAAGAAAAAAAAAATAAAATTTTGATTTACTTATCAACAACAAAACGATGTGAAAGGATTTGCCTGTTTTATACAAATTCTATACAGGAAGCGACACTCGATCAGTGAGAACAAAAATAAAAATTAATGTTAAAATTTTTCAAAAAGTAGCTAATTCTAGAACTAAAAGAAAGAAATTTTAACACGAATTAGAACAAATACTCATAACAGACACCGTAGAAGAAATTAATATAGATAAACTTGCACATAAAATGATCGATACAGTAACTACTCAAATCAAGAAAATATGGCACTAAATTTTGAGGTTTAGTCCACCAAAAATTTAACTGCCAGAAGAGAAAAAATTGAATATATAGCACATTGGAAAACTTTAAGAAACTAAACAAACCAATGAACAAATTCGAAAAGAGAAAAAAGTACAATACAAAAGTCGCCGAAGAAATAAAAGAAAACTGCAACAGGACAGTAGCGCATTCCTAGCCACCAAAGAGAAAACAAAAATACCAGGTAAAAATAACATAATAGTTCAAAGCAACGAATATATTATGAAAGTTACATTCAACACCAATTTGTACTCATGTAAAATACGGAGACCAATTCTAATTATGGAATCCGAAGAAATGCCTAAAATTCCTGAAGAAGAAGTAGATACAGTCCTAAAACAAATTAAGGTGTCCGAGAGAAGACCAAATTACAATAGAAATGTTAAACTTAGAAGGACAAACATTATAAAATTTTTATAAAAAAAATTGAACCGACTTCTAAAAGTGTTCTGAAAAGTGAAAAATAAATATAAATTTTTATAAGAAATTGAAATTTTTGAAGTCGGCGCCAAACTAATACCTGACCAAAGGTGATTCGCATAAATAGATTGAAAATACTTTATTTGTAATTGCTTTCTTACCATAATCTGTACATATTAGTAGTAATTTATTTCATTTAGGAATAATTTGGCACCGACTTCAAAAATTTCAATTTCATATACAAATTTATATTTATTTTTCACTTTTTAGAACAGGTTTAGAAGTCGGTTCAATTTTTTTTTAAAAAATTTTATTTTTCGATTTTTAGTTTGGACTTAACTTTGATATCCATAAATTATTTGAACTAAGTACTAATTGATATTAGTGTACCCCGTAATGACTCCAAGGTGGCAAAAAAAGTACCCATTTTTTCCAAAGTTGTAAATCACCATAAAATGAACCACTAAAATTGTTTAATTTTTAGAGTAGAATACTTTTAAATTCATAATTTACACTTTCAAGAACCCCTTATATCAGTTTTGGAGAAAATCGAAAAATGTAAAATTTTTAGGACGCCATATTGAATCCGCTGGATTGATTTTTTTAAAAAAATATTTCAAATTCGCAATTACCAGTAACAATAATTCCCCAATATCGATTTTAGACAAAATCGAGAGATGTAGAATCTTTAATCCGTCATCTTGAATCTGCCATATTTAATTTTTTTTTAACAATTTCAGATTCGTAATGTGCGATCCCAAAAACTCCTCCATATCAATTTTGAAAAAAATCGGTCAAAATCAATTTTTATCCGCCATATTGGATACGCCGTATTGAATTTTTTAAAAATAATTTGAGATTTGTTATATGCGACCCCGAAAACTACCCCATATCAATTTTCGAAAAAATCGAACAAAATTGATTTTTTCATCCTATATATTGTATTCGCCCTATCGAATTTTTTAAAAATAATTTCAGATTCGTTATGTGCAACCCCGAAAACTCCCCCGTACTAATTTTGGAGAAAATCGTACAAAATTGATTTTTTTGTCCGCCATATTGAATTTTTTAAAAATATTTTGGATTCGTTTTGTGCGATCCTGAAAACTCCCCCATACAAATTTTCGAGAAAATCGGATAAAATTAAATTTTTTTGTCCGCCATATTGGATCCGCCATATTGAATTTTTTTAAAATAATTTCAGTTTCGTTGTGAACTATCCCGAAAATTTCTCCACACCAATTTTGGAGAAAATCGGACAAAATTAATTTTTTTGGTCGCCATATTATCAGAGCCATCTTGGATTTTACTGTACCAATTTCGTCCAAAAAAATATGAAACCACCGCAGCAACTTCCTTTATATAACGTAAAAAATTTCATTCAAATCGGTGCAGCCGTTCCGGAGTAATCGGTGTACATACATAAAAAACGTGCAAAGTCGACGAATTGAGAATCTCCTTCTTTTAGAAGTCGGTTAAAAAATTTAATGAAAATTTACTAAATAAAACCCCCGACAACGGAAGAATGGTGCAACTCGGAGGTTTTACTACTCTTCAGAAAAATCGATAATACAAATATTGAAAATTGTCGACCAATGTCTTATCACAATTATATAAACAGGTCATCAAAAGAATGACTAACCAAAAAATTAAATTTTGATCAACCTATTGAACCAGTGAGCTTTAGCAAGAAATTCAGTACGGTCGATCCCTTGTATACTACGCGACAATGATCAAACAAGGACAGAAGTATAACTTACCGCCGCATTTATCCTTCATTAACTTACAAAATCATATACCTTTCATTAACTTCCAAAAGAAAACATTAATTTCATTACAAAAACAAACTTCTCTTTAAAGCATCATTTTTGTATTAAGGTTTCGGCTTATTTTGGCTTTTATCAAAATGAAATAGAACAGACAGATTGTATATGTAGATCTAGAAATTATACGCCTGATGTGTAAATAATTCCACAAACATAACAAAAACCCCCTCTTTAATTCACACCCAACAAAACCAGGAAAAGTATTATTCACCTATCACTGATTAAAAATATCATACAATCACAGAAGACGTTGATTTATTAATCTAACCAATGTTATACTTTTAGTTATCGTCGGGACAAATACATACTTTTCACACTTGTGTAGTGAAGATTGATATGAAATTAAATTGACAAATAAAGTTCACGATGCCTAGTACGTTTTTGGTCTAAGAAACAGACCATGCTTGGTATTTGCTATGAGAAGATAGGAAGTAAAGAAATTAGGAAGAAAACTAAAAGTTCAAACAGAAATATAGGAGAATCAAAAAAACGATATATGAACAATATCAGAAGAGCAATAGACATATAATGGAAAAATGTGACACAAAACGGAGAGACGTGAAAAAAATAAGAAGAATATATTACGGAAATCACATACAAAAAAAAATAAATTACTCTTGAACTCTTTTTCCGAAAAAGGTTTACTTACTTTATCCACAGGAAGTAAATTCAGGTTATTTCTTGGATAAACATCTACACGTAATACTTCTTCTCCAATTTTTAGGTTTTCAGGTACTCGTACAAATCTCAGGTACTCCCCTGGTGGGTAAAATTGACATGCTGAAACAAAAAAAATATTGATAAAATTATTGGCTTCTTATTAACAGAAAATATTTAGGTAGGTAAAGTTATGTTATATGTGGTGGCATTCCTAATATGATACTGATATTGTTTTATATTTTTAGGGTTCTGTACCTGGAATAAAAGAAAATCTTAAAACAGTTGAATTTATTTGAAATGAAAGGAAGTATGAAGCTAAGATTTGTCAATCAAAATATTTTTTTACGCACATAATTACCACTTGAAAATTATTTTTCTGTTAAATCTGCAAGCATTAAAACTGAAAGCAAAAATATTTAAACATATTTATGTCTGTCAAACATCAAAAAAGCCTCTCCCACACCGATTATAAACAGCCTTCAGACAAATGTATTGTTGTTTAAATTACTGGTATGATCGAAGGCTTTTAGACAAAATGTCAGGCACATACTTTTACTAAACTAGAAGGCAAACGTGCAGTGAAATTGCATGTAAAACTAACAACACCAATAACTGCATAATGCTTATCTTTCAGTCACTTGTTTTTTAAACGTATAACTGGACATGTGATCCATCGTTTCAACTAATATCGATTTCTAATATTAGTATCACCTAGAGCTACATATATTTTTAACAATTTTTTTACAGAAATTAGAGGCAATGGAATTAAAGGGAAATCTAACTTGTAAAGAGAATCTGAATTTTTTGTATGTGTTTGAAATTACATCTATGCCTTCATGAAAGCTTTGTAATATCCTTTATTTATTACGAGTATCAAAGTTGAGCAAATAAAACAACCTTCATGTTAGGTGCGATTGAAATTCTTTCCTAATTATTGTTAGCTATTATTCAGATTTGTTTTTATCAGTCACGGCTTTTCCTTGAGTTTGCAGGTTTGCGCAACCCCAAAACAAAATTGTAACAAAAAGTACCCATAAATATAGGTACAGATATTTTTTTAATTTCTACTGATAATTTAATGATTGAATTTAAATCCATTTTTTACCTAGATTATAAGTGAACAACAGTCAATTAACTTACTTCGCCTAAACGTCAAGAATAATTTGTCTATATTGCTGTACTACACCTGGAAACATTATCGCTTTGCTGGTGTGCAATTTTAATGCAATCCAAGCTAGTACATTGGAGTGTATATGAAGTTGCCTATTTAAGACGTGGAGATTAATTTCTTCTCATAAGATTAATGAATATTGCAAGTCGACTTGCACACATGTGTTTAAGCTGTTGTTTTCGCTGTCAATTTATTTCAACCAGGTTTAAAGAGTTTCTGGCAATGAAATAGTGATATCACATTAAAATTGTTTGCACGTTTTTTGAAACAATTATAGATGGGTTTTCAAATAAGTGAACATATGCACTTCATCATTATCGTCTTCGGGCGATCGGAAATAGTAACGTCATCTCAAATGTGTTTCAAAACAGACCTAAACATATATTAAACCGGTTTACCCCGCGAGAAAATACTTTTATTTTGCCCGTCAATTTTGTAGTTGTTTTGTAGTTGTCGTTTGCTTGTTGTGCGGTATGCTATTGTATTTTTTTTAACTTTTTCCGTTTTATATTGTACGAATTCCCTTCAGATTTTAATTGCAGAGCCATGCTGTGGTCAGTTATTAAGTAGTAAGGCGGAAATAAAAAGGCTTGGAAAGCCTACTCCGAATTTAAAAAGAGAAAAATCCATGCCTAGCAATCCGTGCTGAATTAAGCAGCGTTTATCGAAGAGATATTAAACTGCAAAATGAAAAAGTGAGACATAATCGATACATTTTAAACATTATAATTAATTGTGTGCATTTCTGTGGAGCTTTCGAACTCGCATTACGAGGATATATGATGAGTCTACGTCTTCCTCTAATCCCGGGGTTTTTCGAGGTCTAATTGATGTTAGTGTTGAGTTAGACGGTGGCCTGAAACAACATTTGGAAAAAGCATCGGTGTTTAAAGGTACGTCAAAAACCATTCAAAATGAAATTCTACCAGCAATGTTTATTGTATATCGAAAGGAAATGTCGAGACTTCTTGTACTTTATGACTATCTTTCGCAAAACATTCAGTTAAGTGTGACAGTTAGTGAATTTCTAAAACATTTAAAAATTTTAATCTCTATTCCGATGACATCGGCTGAAGCAGAATAGTGCTCTTCTACCCTCAAGCGGATAAAAACGTTTTGACGGAATACTATGAGCCAAGAAAGACTTTCTGTTTTGGCAATGCTTTTTAAAGAAAGGGATGTTATCGAAACCATGCGTGATTTAAACCAGCGGGTTATTGACAAGTTTGATAATGCCAAAGATCGGCGTATGGATTTTCTTTATAAATAATTCACACAGTAAGTTATACGTACATTTTGTTTGACTGCTAGATTTTTAAAATTTACTACTTTCTTCATGTTTAGTTATTTAAAATACACTGCTTTGTTTCATACTAACTCAATTTTTAAAGATTTTTACTTTTTCGGTAATAATTCGCGTTAGTAAATCTAAAGTTGGCTGCCATTTTGGTATTGTTTGTTGTGATTTATTTTTGATAATTTTATGGTGACCAATTTTTCTTTATTTATTGCAAAACTCTCGCGTTTTTAATTTTGTCAGTCAGACTAATCTTCAGCATGCGTCTGTCATACCATGCCTCAAATGTTTCTAGTTTTAGAGAGCAGAGATCTAGCATAACCGGAACGAATTTATATGGTCTAGTCGTATCAACAAAGTTCTATTTTAAACCAGAAAAACGACGCTCTGTGTTATGATTTTAATCACTGTCTATCACATTGCCCTAATAAACCAGATATTCCCAACGCTTATATGGACTTTCTTTAACTTTACCTCCTTTATTGATTTACATATACTTCGTTTTTATTGTATCATATTCCTCACACTTTTCCGTAACCCAGGACAAGAGCAACTGGAGCTTCTTCTAGCTACCAGCAATAATGACAGTGTCATCGACACATCATATGTTTATTAAACCAATGTAGTTTATTTTAATACTCTTTTCAATCTTGTCCTATGTTCGTCTAATTATTTCTTCTGAATACAGATTAAAAATCAACAATGATAACCTACAATATTTTTTTTTGTGTGTGATGTATTCAGTTGTAATATTTTTTAACCGACATCTAAAAGAAGGAGGTTCTCAATTCGTCGACTATGTATTTTTTTTTTATGTATGTACACCGATTACTCCGGAATGGATGCACCGATTTGAATAAAATTTTTTACGTTATGTAAAGGAAGTTACTGTGGTAGTCCCATATTTTTTAAATGAAATTGGTGCAGTAAAATCCAAGATGGCGCTTACAATATGGCGGCCCAAAAAATTAATTTTGTCCGATTTTCTCCAAAATTGGTATGGAGGAATTTTTGGGGTTGTACCCAACGAATCTGAAATTATTTTTAAAAAATTCAAAAATGGCGGATCCAATATGGCGGATAAAAAATTTAATTTAATCCGAGTTTCTTCGAAATTGGTATGGGGGAGTTTTCGGGGTTGCACATAACGAATCTGGTATTATTTTTTAAAAATTCAATATGGCGGATCCAATATGATGGACGAAAAAATCAATTTTGTCCGATTTTTACCAAAATTGGTACGGGGAGCTTACGCGGTCGCCTATGACGAATCTAAAATAATTTTTAAAAAATTCAATATGGCAGATCCAATATGGCGGACGAAAAAATCAAGTTTGTCCGATTTTCTCCAAAATTGGTACGGGGGAGTTTTGGGAGTCACATATGACGAATCTAAAATATTTTTTAAAAATTCAATATGGCGGATCCAATATGGCCGACAAAAAAATTAATTTTGTCCGATTTTCTCCAAAATTGGTACGGGGGAGTTTTCGGAGTCGCATATGACGATTCTAAAATAATTTTTAAAAATTCAATTTGGCGGATCCAATATGGCGAACGAAAAAATCAATTTTGTCCTATTTTCTCCAAAATTGGTATGGGGAAGTTTTCGGGGCCTCACATAAAGAATCTGAAATTATTTTTAAAAAAACTCAATATGGCGGATTCAATATGGAGAACAAAAAAATCAATTTTGTCCGGTTTTCACCAAAATTTGTTTGGGAGAGTTTTCGGGGTCACACATGACGAATCTAAAATTATTTTTAAAAAATTCAATATGGCGTATCCAACATGGTGGATAAAAATTAATTTATTTTCTTTAAATATCGATATTGGAAGGTTTTGGGGCTTATATTACCAATTTAAGATAGTGGATTTTCTAAGAACTAAAGAATTTTTAGTGGTTCATTTTAGGGTGATTTACAACTCTGGATATCACTGCGGGTTACACTAATCTCGATTAGTACTTAGTTCAAGTAATTTATGAATATCATAATGAATTCTAAAACTAAAAATAGAAAAATAAAATTTTTATAAAAAAATTGAACCGACTTCTAAAAGTGCGCTAAAAAGTGAAAAATAACCCTAAATTTTTATATGAAATTGAGTTTTTTGAAGTCGGCGCCAAATTATTTGTACACGAAATAGATAACTACTAATATATACAACTTATGGTAAGAAAGCAATTACAAATAAAGTATTTTTAATCTGTTTATGCAAATCACATTTTGTCAGCTATTAGTTTGGCGCCGGCTTCAAAAAGTTCAATTTAATATAAAAATTTATGGTTATTTTTCACTTTTTAGCGCACTTTTAGAAGTGGGTTAAATTTTTGATAATTTTTTTTTTATTTTTAAGTTAACTTTCTGATTCCAGTGGAGATATGCAATTATTTCCAATTGATAGCAAAATCTACATCATCTTGCCTGGGCATACCCTATCAACGGACTTTTTAAAATCCAAGATAAATAGAAGTTGACATCCCTGCTGTATCAAGACTAGGACACTAAATGAAGCCTGGCTGGTTTCAGAAATTTTTCGAAATACAAATACAGTATTATACTTCTCTATATGTGTTTGTAATCGGGCAGGTCGTCATCTTAGGCCGACGCAAATAAATTGATTTTAATCTCTTGATAAACATTCAATTCTAACTCTTATTTTCATTGTATGGTAATCGTTTTACCTTAAGTGTATGTACAATGTATTTACATATAGTAATTAGGCTGTAACCATCTCTAAACACTATGGTTTCTTTGTGTAAACTGAACCATGAAGGCTATGTTAAAGATGCATCTTAAAACACCGGTTAAGTACGTTCTGGTGAAATTTTCAATTTTAATAGGTAAGTGCCTTGCATTAATTAATGTTGGTTTATTTTTAATGCTAGAAGTGCTTAAAAATTCATAAAAGAAGTTTTAATAAATTTATAATTACCAGAGGTATTTTTGGGTTTCCGGTTTTAAGAAATATTTTATTTGACTATTAAAAAAATAAAAAGTTTTAAAAGGTAACATTAGGTTACTTCAAATATAGAATCTAAAAGTATCCAAATATCATTTGTTGCATTTGCTATTATCACTGAACTCCATTATATATATTTATATATATATATATATATATATATATATATATATATATATATATATATATATATATAGATTATATATCTATATAACTGCTATATTTGTCTTAATAAGTCTTAGTCAGTCTTAGTAAGTCTTATTAAGTTTTTTTGAATAATAAAATCGAGTTTAAGGATTGAAGATGTCCCAGTTGAGGACTTTTTTTAAACTAGAACCCTACTTAGCCAGTTTTAAATTGATAGTCTGTCTATGAAAGCATTATCTTAAAATAATTTTCGCTATAAAAAAAGTTATATCGCTACTTCAGATATAAAGTATCAATTATCATATTGTTATCTTATTTGCATAAATTAAAATTCCGTAATTTTTTGTGTTCACAAGTATTTGAGAAGTTACCGACAATTTCGTAACAAATCCGAATTTCAGATTTGATAAATCCAAGCAGGAATACATGTCATACACATTTACACCCAATAGTGTCTTACAACGAACTCCCAAACAGTCAAAATCTGTTTACGCTCAGACAATCAAGTTGTACTATAAACTCATCAGTCAATCATTAGTGAATTTAAGGTGACGATACACTGCTAACAATCTTTAAAGCAGTAGGCAAAAAACAACAGAATATATTTAATATATTTGCCAGAGGCTCAAGGGAATTGAGGGAAAAGAGGAAATGGATCGACAAAGGATGGATAAGAGCTTCTAGAGTTCCGTAAAAGGGTTCTTTAACAGGGTACAATCATGGAAAATCTATCCTCTCGGAAATTTTGCGAAAAGTCTACGTATCTGGGATCTATATAAGATTAGCGCCATGTAGAGTGCTGTGAGGTACTAAAATGCCCAAATAGCCATGCTGCAATTGATTATTTACAATCTGCAACTCTATAAATTGGCTGAGTAAATGAATCTTCTAGAACGACACTGACAGCCAAATTCACTAAGAAGATTTAATACTTAAACCCGTTCTAGTTGCCATGAAAAATTAATCTTCTAGTAAACCAGTTTTGCTTTGTTTATGATCCTGTCATAATTTACACTACAAATATCAACAAATAAATGCTTACATAGGTATATTAACGATAAGAACTTAGCGATAAAGCCTTGAAATATGCAAGTGAAAGAGTTATGTTCCAAAAAGAAATAAAATTATCTATGTTTGCCGGTACAGTAATAAAAGAAAATAATTTTTGTATGCTTGCATTTTTAAGGTTTACAACTTGCTTGACTTATTGTTGCTATTTTCAGTTTAAATCATCTGCTGTCAATTTAGAGCAGTTTTAAGATTAGACCATGTGAGTGGATTCGGTGTCCTGATGAGTCTAATAGAGACGAAACATGTACCTCTGCCATATCACTGTGTCGGGCAGGGTAAGTTTTGACTTTCTTCTCGGTATGGTGGTACAGGTAGGCCATCATCACGATGGTGGTGGAATAAGATAAATTGTGTTCCTTAGCAATTTGTTCAAACTGTTCAACCTCCAACACCGAAAGGATATGGTTGGAACGAAGTTTCCATTTACTGTTCGCATTTTACTTCATTCATACATGGAGCTGCATATAGTTGTACGTTTGCTGAATATGATTTCAGCACTACAACGGCATAGTGTTGATATATCAACTGCTATTGCATCTCACACGGAGGAATCCGTGAAAGCCGCATAAACAAGTATATGCCATCCGGCTGGAGGTCGGCAAAGCTGCGTTCAGTATTTGCATGCTTCCTTTCGATCTGTCCTTTGCACAGCCAGGTGCATGTCGGCACCCTGATGAGTCCAATAGAGATGAAACATGTACCTCTGCCATATCACTGTGGCGGGGAGGGTAAGTTTTGACTTTCTTCTCGGTTTGGTGGTACAGGTAGGCCATCATCACGATGGTGGTGGAATAGGATAAATTGTGTTCCTTAGCAATTTGTTCAAACTGTGCAAACTCTAACACGGAAAGGATATAGTTGGAACGAAGTTTGCATTAACTGTTTGCATTTTACTTCATTCATATACGGAGCTGCATATAGTTGTACGTTTGCTGAATGTGATTTCAGCACTACAACGGCATAATGTGGATATATCCACTGCTATTGCATCTCACACGGAGGAATCCGTGAAAGCCGCATAAATATATATATATATATATATATATATATATATATATATATATATATATATATATATATATATATATATATGTATATATATATATATATATATATATATATATATATATATATATATATATATATATATATATATATTGTAACGAACTTTATAGCGTTGCACATTTCATAATATTAGTTTGTGTTCGTAGTTTGTAGGGTTTTAGGTATATTTTCTAATGTAAGGAACTTTGTAGCATTTTATATTTCACAGTATTAGTTTGTATTCATAGTTTGTAGGGTTTTAGGTATATTTTCTAATGTAACGAACTTTGTAGCATTTTATATTTCACAGTATTAGTTTGAGTTTGCAGTTCATAGGGTTTTAGGTATATTTTCTAAGAGTTTATAATTTATTTAAGTAATTTTACCTTTGTTAATTTCCTCAGGAGACGACTATGAAAGAAGGTCTGGAACTTTTTAGAGAATTCGATTTCCTTATTTTTAACATGGAACGCCTATGATAGAAGGTCTAGAAATCGCCGGATTTTTCCTTTTTCTTATTTTGATTACTCCATGTAATATGGAAAACCTTCTAGAGAATTAGGGAATCTTCCGGTATCAACCAAAAGGGTATATAAAGGGTCCAGATCGACTTTCTTGGTCAGTATATTCTGAGAGTTTGTCGACGCAAGTTGAAATAATTTGACAAGTGTCAAAAGTAAGGTTGACAATAAAAAGTGATTAAAAAAATACAGGGTGTGTAGTTTGATTGGAAACCGGCCGTCCGGAACAAATTGATGTCGGAAGTGGATCAAATCCAGAAGAGGTTAGTTTAGGTTAGAAAATTAAAAAAAGAAGGAAAAAAAAAATAAACTGAAATTGTATGCCAGTGGAAACTAGAAGCCAGAAAGCAAAAATGGAAGAACAACTTCAAGCTAGTTTGAATCAAATACTGATGATGATTCAAGATATGAAGAAAAGCCAAGAAGAGATGAAACAAGAATTGAAAGAAGATATGACGAAAAATCAAGACGATATGAAACAAGAATTAAAGACAAGCCAGGAAGGTATGACGAAAAATCTAGACGATATTCAACAAGAATTAAAGACAAGCCAAGAAGGTATGACGAAAAATCTAGACGATATTCAACAAGAATTAAAGACAGGCCAAGAAGGTATGACGAAAAATCTAGACGATATTCAACAAGAATTAAAGACAAGCCAAGAAGGTATGACGAAAAATCTAGACGATATGAAACAAGAATTAAAGACAAGCCAAGAAGGTATGACGAAGAATCTTGATGATATGAAACAAGAGCTGATGACACTAAAGACAAGTCAAGATGACATGAAACAAGAATTAAAGACAAGCCAAGATGATATGAAACAAGAACTGAGAGAGGACATTAAGAAAAATCAAGAAAGCATAAAACAAGAACTAAAAACAAACCTAGAGGACATGAGACATGAACTTAAAACAAGTCAAGAAGATTTGAAACAAGAAATGAAAGAAGACATGACGCGCATTGAACAAGAAATGCAACAGAAGATGAGCAAAATTAGAGAAGACGTACATTGCGAAGTACAACATGAGGTGGCGGGAATCCAGAAACAGATGCAACACCTACATTTTCAAATCGAGAAGGTAGCCAGTACAGGTATAATAAAAGTAGATGGTGTTCCTGCAGCCAGTGTGATGAAGCCACCTACCTTCGACGGCAAGGTACCTTGGCTTACCTATGTCCGTCAGTTCGAAGCCGCCGCCACCGGCAATAACTGGAGTTTACCGGAAAAAGCACGTGCTCTTGTTCTAGCACTACGAGGTGAAGCTATGGAGGTCCTACGTAACATTCCGGAAGAAAAACAGACTGATTACGAGTTCATTGTTAGTTTTCTGGAGATGCGCTATGGGGAAGCCCACCTCCAAGAAGTTTATAAAGCCCAACTCCAAGGAAGAAGACAAAAGTATAACGAAAGTCTTCAAGAATATGAGGCGGATATCATGAGGTTAATAAATTTGACCTACCCAACATACCCAGAAGAAATAAAGCAAGAGTTAGCAGTGAATAGTTTTATTCAAGGTTTACGCGATCCAGAAACAAGTCAGATACTAAGAATGGCCAGACTGAAGAGAATATCCGAGGCTCTTGCTTATGCCCTTCAGTTTGAGACAGCCAAACAGACATCAAGGAACCAAGAACGAATCACAAGAGGAGTCAATGTTTCTCGAGATTATCGCAAGATCAACGAGAAAACTTTCATGAGGCTTATGAGGGAGTTGCTAGAATTTTTGAATGAAGCGAAAACACAAGATAACAAAAATACAACCTTTCGTAGCAGAAATAGAATTCGTTGTTGGAAGTGTGGTCAAGAGGGGCATCTACAATGCCAGTGTACTCGCAATAATGTTCCTGACAGAGGCTCTGATGGCTATCGGCTTCATATTGCTAATATAGGTGATGGTGTTCGAAGAAGCGACTTGGGGAAAGTCTTTGCTCCTTATGGTGAACTTAAAGAAGTCTGGTTAAGTAATAGTATTCCCTGTTTTGGATTTGCTGTTTACAAAGATAAAAGAAATGCTGCAGTGGCTGTCAAGGCTTGCGATGGAGTTGAAGTATGTGGTTGTCGCATTAGAGTAACTTATGCCAGACCGAGAAGAAGGGATCAGGGTCGTCGGTACCATTCGAATACCATGCGTTGTTACCAGTGCGGAGACAAGGATCACTTTTACAGAGATTGCCCGGAAATTACTGTTGGTGGAAACGATAGAAGAAAGGACCATTCCGGAAGACATAGAAGGAGTACTCGCGGTGACCGAGGAGAACGTGACGAGAGGGACCGTGACTGCCAATGGGGCTACGGAAGAAGAACGTTCTACAGATCATCCACGAGAAGGTACATTGAGAGGGACCGCGACGGTGAAAGAGACTCCGGAAGGAAAACGTCTTCCAGGCCATTCTTGGGAAGGTCCGTGCAACGTAGTGACTCGACTAAATGATCTGGTATACCGAATTCAGAAAAGCCCTCATGCAAAGATGAAAGTCGTGCATCTGGACAAATTGGCCCATTATCGAGATCAAGATGGTTGATCGGGACGATCAAGGCTTGAAAGGGGGGCAATGTAATGAACTTTATAGCGTTGCACATTTCATAATATTAGTTTGTGTTCGTAGTTTGTAGGGTTTTAGGTATATTTTCTAATGTAAGGAACTTTGTAGCATTTTATATTTCACAGTATTAGTTTGTATTCATAGTTTCTAGGGTTTTAGGTATATTTTCTAATGTAACGAACTTTGTAGCATTTTATATTTCACAGTATTAGTTTGAGTTTGCAGTTCATAGGGTTTTAGGTATATTTTCTAAGAGTTTATAATTTATTTAAGTAATTTTACCTTTGTTAATTTCCTCAGGAGACGACTATGAAAGAAGGTCTGGAACTTTTTAGAGAATTCGATTTCCTTATTTTTAACATGGAACGCCTATGATAGTAGGTCTAGAAATCGCCGGATTTTTCCTTTTTCTTATTTTGATTACTCCATGTAGTATGGAAAACCTTCTAGAGAATTAGGGAATCTTCCGGTATCAACCAAAAGGGTATATAAAGGGTCCAGATCGACTTTCTTGGTCAGTATATTCTGAGAGTTTGTCGACGCAAGTTGAAATAATTTGACAAGTGTCAAAAGTAAGGTTGACAATAAAGTGATTAAAAAAATACAGGGTGTGTAGTTTGATTGGAGACCGGCCGTCCGGAACAATATATATATATATATATATATATATATATATATATATATATATATATATATATATATATATATATATATATATATATATATATATTTATATATATATATATATATATATATATATATATATATATATATATATATATAAATATATAATTATTCTGTAAAAACTTCTTTTGCGCCTTATATATATAGAATGGTAAGGGAACTCAATTTTTATGATTAATTAACCCATTCCAAAAATAGATCTGCGATGTTTAAATTTAACCATATTTACCACAATGATGTAATTTTAAAACATTATATGTTATTTACTTTATTGTCTTAACCCGGAAAAAAATATTTTTCAAAAACCTTCATTAAAAGGTTTTTAAATTCTATATAAAATTACTCTTCTGACACTTTATATATTCTGTAAAATTAAAATTTGTAACGAATAAAACTTGGACATATGTCATACTATCGAATCGATAATACTATTTTTAATTTCTCCGAATATTTTAAAAAGGTTCGTCTCATTTATTTCTATTAAATATACCGTTTCTGAGATAAAACGACTTTTAAAACACCGCAATAATAATTAATAGGGATAGTAATAACTAGGAGTAATTTTTTCAAAATAATTCAATACATTTAGTTCCTGAGAAGATCTTTGTACTAGTGGTGGGGGAAGAAGACTTTATGCAAAATGATGTTATAATAAAAAAGTCGTGTTAGCTTCATATGGTTAAAACGAATGAATCCCGAATTCGTGTATTTTCTTGAAATTAATGAACATATTTGAATATCTAAACATAATATTTTTAATTCGATAAAATTATATACAGGGTATCCGAAAAATATATATATATATATATAACGTTTGACGGCAGACGCATAATATCAAAATAGGTCGATTTAAGTCAATCTCGTCATATCCGACACTGCTTCGTTTAGGCAGTCTAGACGTCAAAGTTTAAAGAAAATATTAGTTTTTCCCAAAATTTCTTAAAAACGTGGTAACCGAATCTTATGATTTTTGGTGTGTAGTCTAACAATACAATATGACGTGTTCTAGTAGTCTAGCTATAAAGTAGTGTTAAGTGTTACAAAAGTGACGTAACTTGTAAACATTGCTTCTAATTTTTTATATCAGCAACGTTATTAAAACCTAGATATTTATTTCGAACATTCGCATGTATTTGGAAGCTTTTATATCTCTATAAAATAAATGTTGGAGGTACACGTATGTATTTTACAAAGGTTGAAAAAAAAAATAACTAAAAAGAAAACATTTATTAAACAATTGTGCAAAATGGTCGCCATTTTGCTCAGGATTATTAAAATTGCTGCCAACGTTTAAAATTTTCATTAATAATTCTTCACAGGTATTCACGGGAGTCTTGTATACTTCTGTTTTAAGAGCGCAACACAAAAAGAAGTCACCCATATTCAACTCTGGAGAACGTGGTGGTCATTTTACTGGTGCCTTACTGCCACAATATTTAATGCAGTTTTTATACTCGAGAGTAACAAATTTAAAAATGTTAAATAAAATTTGGGTAATAAACTAATAATATAAAGTGACTTAAATGTTCCTATACATCAATTCGTGTAAATTAATATATTTTTCAGATAAACTGATAATGTGTTTGGCAAAAAATGTATATAAAGATTTCCATTTATGCTGTCTGAAACCACAACAGAACCAATAAGGTAACTATCAATAACACCTGGCCAAACATTTATTTTAAAGTTATGCTTATGGTGTGCAACTTTAATGGCATAAGGATTTTCATACGCATAAACATGTTTGTTGAACAGGTTGGTAATTCCAGATCTTGTAAGGCACGCCTCGTCAGTCAATAAAATTTTTCTACCACAAATTGGATTGCGAATTCTTTTGTTTCGAATAAATTCACAAAATGTAGGGCGCATGGAGGAGCAATCGTCAGAAGTTTCTGAACCTTTTGGACGTAATATGGATGTAACAACTGTTCTTTTAAAATATCAATTACAATAGTTTTAGGGATATCCAACTCACGTTCTAAGCGGTGCGTATTAACATTTGGTTCTTCTTCAACTCTTTCCAAATTTTTTTCTTCATTCTCGACTATTCAAGTTGTTCGAATACGACACCTAGCTTTAAATTTTTTTCCCAAAGCTGCCTGTTTCTGAGAGATGACGCTCAATATCGGCAAATATTTTGTGGTTTGGTATTCAGCGGTTAGAAAATCTCTCTATGTAAATCCTAACAGTTGGACACCTGTCAACCTTCTCAGAGTGCGAGTAGTTGTCCATGTTTAATAGTAAAATTGGCTTAGAAATTTAGAATGGTTATCTTACATTAGTCTATTTCCTAATGGCAATTTGTCAATGGTCAAATTATTAAATGCCATAGCAACAAAGCCACTGGAAAAATTATTGTTACAGATATTTTCCATTATTACAGTTATTTGGTGTATGTATATAATTGAAAATATTTTTTTCCTTGCAAAACCGCCCATCCAAACAAAATTTCGCAAGAGGTAAGAAAACTTCAAAATACATGCGATTATCCGATAGAAATATCTAGGTTGTTATAACGTTGATGACATAAAAAATCGGAGGCGATCTTTTATAACACTTACCCTACTTTATAGCTGGTCTCTATACCACTAGAAAACGTCATATTATATTATTAGACCACACACCAAATTCACTTAGCACGTTATCAACAAATTTGTGAAAAATCAACATTTTCTTAAAACTTTGACGTCTTCTACGGCCTAAACGAACCAGTATCGAATATAAATAAGTTGGCTTACTTACATCGACGTATTTTGACATCAAGAGTTTGTCAGCAAACATTATACAAAACATCTACTTTGGCATCTATAATACACCACGCCATAATTTGATCGAAGTTTATGTTTTAATATCTGAAATATACACTTCTTGCTTTTCTTTTAGAGCTCAATATCTCCATGAGGAAAGAGCAACAAAAGTATTATTTTTAACTTTCCCTATTCATGCACAGACGATTCTAACTCGACAGCTTGTTTATTGCTTCTCCTAAAGATTTATTGCAACATTGAATTTTTTAAATTTTTATCAAAGTATCCTTAGATATATTGCTCAATTACCGTATATTCTATAAACAACTAAATCAAGTGTCGGTTTCATTAAGAGGATGTTGCACACAAATTAAATAAATGATGCACTTGCTGTTCTTTATTACGATTTTTTTATCTATCTTACGCATCAAGTTAATTGAAAATCAGATAAAATAAAGTTTAATTTAAAGTTACTATGGAAGTTATTTAGTTATAAAATTACAGGGTCTTATCCAGAAACAAATTAGACAAGATATTGCGTTGTCTAATGAAATTAACTATACAGAGTGACGTACCATATTTCCGCCAGTTCATGTACAGAAAACTATAAAATACTTTAAAAATAATTTTATAAAGGGATTTGTAGGTCTATTTGGATCATATTTTAAAATTATTGTGAAGTATACAGAGTAACTCAAAAGAAGTTTCACACGAAAGTTGTCAAAATTTAAATTATAATATTACATATTTTGATAGTGCGGGCCAAATGAGGGTAAGTAACTCTTATGTTACATATATTTAACTATTCTCGCTATTGTAGCTCAAAATTTAGAAATGCATACCTTGCCTATTCAAGCTGGATGTTTTAAGTAAAAATGTTGACTGAATTCAAATAAAAATATAATTTTATCTGGAAACGGTAGTTTTCATAATAGAAATAGTATAAAACACAACATTTTTCCTTATTTTTTAACCGACTTCTAAAAGAAGGAGGTTCCCAATTCGTCGACTATGTATGTACACCGATTATTCCGGAACGGCGGCACCGATTTTAATAAAACTTTTTACGTTATGTTCAGGAAGTCGCTACGGTGGTCCCATATTTTTTTGGATGAAATTGGTGCAATAAATTCCAAGATGGCGCTCACAATATGGTGGCCAAAAAAATTAATTTTGCCCGATTTTCTCCAAAATTGATACCGGGGAATTTTTGGGATCGTACACAACGAATCTGAAATTATTTTTTTAAAAATCAATATGGCGGATCCAATATAGCGGACAAATAATTTAATTTGGTCCGATTTTTTCCAAAATTGGTGTGGAGCAGTTATTGGGGTCGCACTTAAAGAATCTAAAATATTTTTTAAAAATTCAATATGGCGGATTCAATATGGTGAACAAAACACTCAATTTTGTCCGATTTTCTCTAAAATTGGTACAGGGGAGTTTTTGGGGTCGCACATGACGAATCTAAAATTATTTTTAAAAAATTCAATATAGCGGATCCAATATGGCGAACGAAAAAATTAATTTTGTCCGATTTTCTTCAAAATTTGCACGGGGAGTTTTCGGGGTCGCACATAATGAATCTGAAATTATTTTTTAAAAATTCAAAATGGCGTACCCAATATGTCAAATAAAAAATTAATTTTGTCCGATTTTTTTCAAAATTGATATGGAGGAGTTTTTGGGATCGCACATTACGAATCTGAAATTATTTTTTAAAAAATTAAATATTGCGGATCCAAGATTGCGGATTAAACATTCCACACCTCTCGATTTTGTCTGAAGTCAGTATTGGGGGATTAATGCTAGTTACGAATTTAGAATATTTTTTGAAAAACTCAATCTGGCGGATTCATTATAGCGTCCTGAAAATTTTACATTTTTCGATTTTCTCCAAAACTGATAAAGAGGTTCTTGAGGGTGCAAATTATGAATTTAAAAATATTTTTTCAGGATTCAATATAACGAATCCAATATAGCGCACTAAAGATTTTATATTTTCCGATTTTGTTTAAAGGTGGGACTGAATCGTTTTAGCGGGTTTTTGAGATATTATATTACGAATATAAAGTTAACTTTTTTCAACTATTAAGTTAATAAGATACAATATGAAAAACTGAAAATTTTACATTTTCCGATTTTGTCTAAAATTGATATTGCGGGGTTCCTGGGGCGTATACAAACTCAACATCCAATATAAAATATATCGGGCTAAAAAATTTACGTCTTAAGTACATTAAATCTCGATATTGGAAGATTGGGGCCTATATTACCAATCTAAAATTAGTTGGAAATTTAAGATAGTACATTTACTCTGACAGACTAATTGTTTGACATAATTTCACTGGTATTTGGAGAACTCTAAGAATCAAAGAATTTTTAGTGGTTCAGTTTAGGGTGATTTACAACTTTGGATAAAATGGGTAATTTTTTGCCACCTTGGAGTCATTGTGAGGTAAACTAATCTCGATTAGTACTTAGTTCAAATAATTTATGGATATCATAATGAATTCAAAACTAAAAATCCAAAAATAAAATTTTTATAAAAAAAATTAAACCGACTTCTAAAAGTGCGCTAAAAAGTGAAAAATAACTAGAAATTTTTGTATGAAATTGAAATTTTTGAAGTCGGCGCCAAACTATTTCTAAATGAAATAAATACTTGCTAATATAAACAAATTATGGTAAGAAATTTCACATTTTATCAGATATTAGTTTGGCGCCGACTTCAAAAATTTTAATTTCATATAAAAATTTATAGTTATTTTTCACTTTTTAGCTCACCTTTAGAAGTCGGTTCATCTTTTTTTTTTATAAAAATCTTATAAGAAAATCTAATTTTTCTCCAATAATCAAAATGTAATTAAATCTCCTTCAAGTCACGTAATAACGAACACCAATCAAAGTAAATGACGTCCTTATGGTCAAACGTCATCGCGGTCAAAGGCTACATTTTTAGGTTAATATTATTTTATAGTAGTTTTCATGCAATTTCTCCGAAATTTGCTTACTACTTGAAAAATAAACCTTTTAATATTAGTAAAATAAACAAATATCAAAACGTACGTCAAAATGATCTTCATAAAAATACATTTTAGATTATGTGAGCACAAGTGCTGGATCCCTGTGGGCTAGCTAAAGCCACATTTTTCTATTATTTTTCGAACCTGGAACGTGAACAAATAATTTTTCAGTTATCTTAATTATAGTACTTGTGCACTGAGGCACCCCACAACACTTAAATCTTAGAACTCATCTTTTATTACAAAAATTACGTTTTCTTGTCAGTTTAACTGTTTGTCAGTCTTTGGCACCTGTGTGAAGTTAATGCCTTTTTGGGTAATCTTTCTACCAGCGACGAATTTTAGAAGAGAACTTGTCAATTGCGCCTACCGTCTGAACAACAAATTAGACACAATTTGGAAGATTAAGAGCTTAATTCCATGGTATTCTAAAATATTTCGCTATGCTGTTATACCTGGTCGAAAAGCTAATTAAATTAATTAATTCTTAAATTAGTGTTGGGATTAATAGTTAAATACTCTTTTACTATGAATTAGTACGAGTCATTTAAAATGTATTTGCTTTTTGAGGATTCATCAACTAAGTATCAAGCATGTAAAGGAAATGACCTATGGCAGAAAAAGAAGAAGTACATACATACATACATTTTTCTGAAAAATCTAGTAAAAGAAAAAAGATGTCCATGTTGAATATTGTAATAAATATAGTGTGGTTAGAAACGAATTTAGTGTGTTTAGATCCACAAGTAGAGTTTTACAAGAATTTATAAATATTGTGTATATAAATTTTGCTACAACATTTATTACAACTTTCAAGAGTAACCAATTCCATTAAACAGCCAGACCGATGGCCAGATGTAACAGTATTATTCACATTAAATTTCTATAGGAAAATCTATAGAATTATGCCAGAATTGTAGACTCAAAGTTTTCCTTGGAAAAAGTCAATATTTCTATATTATCTCACTGTCTGTCGCTGGCAGTTTCTACTCTATATCTTAAGTTCTACTGGTTGTTTACAGTTCTTAAAGAATTGGTTATTTTCTTCAATAGGTAGTCGTTTTCAGAAAATATTTCCAAGTCGTAGACTCGAAGCTTTCCTTGTGAAAATTAAATATTTCTTTATTAACCCACTGTCCGTTACTGGCACATTTTATATCTTAACTCGTAGTCGTCTATAACTTATGTTTGACGGCGTTTAAATTTTTCCATTATGTACAACAATCTAGGAAAATATTTTAGTATACCACGAAATTAAGCACTTAATCTTCCAAATTTTATTGTCTAATTTGTTTTTCAGATAGTAGGCGTAATTGATAAGTTCCCTTCTAAAAAGTTGTCGTTGGTAGAAATGTTTATGAAAAGTGGCTAACTTCGCACAGAAGACTTAGTGACGTCACAGCCATTTTGGAGCGAAATTTGAATTTAAAATATATTTAAAATTTCATTTTTATTATCAACAAATAGAGCACCCTGAATTTGATATTTCATTCTTCTTTAAAGTTATACTACGTTTTTTTACCTATTTTTCATATTTTTCTAGTAAGATAGCACCTTAGACTTTTTGTAATGTACTTTTTAAAAAGTAGACATCATAGACCAAAAATTTTTGACAAATAATTTAGAATCATCATCGCTGTTCAGGATTATTTGAAATTAAGACTTATCCCAAGAAGAAAAGTTTGATATAATTTTAGTAATTAAGGAATGAAAAGAAAATTGCTTTTTAGCATCAATTATTTATGCTTAAAAATATCCTTTAATAGACGTCATCTCGACAATCGTTCATTAAAAAAATAGTCCGTGAAAAACCAGTGACCGGAAATGAAAAAAAAAAAAAAATTTAGTCATGGAATCTCGGGTCGAAAATCCGCATACAAGTCACCGAAAACTTTATAAAACCGTAGCGTTGAAAGAATAATAAAAAAAAACACAAATTTTACCCATATCAGGAACTACAACAGGAACTTTTGAAGTCGATTGCTACCGACGACTTGAATTTTGTTTATGGGTTTTAGAAATGTTTGGAGGTGATGAAAATTTCGTTAATTTTGTCCTTTTTCGAATGAATCCACTTCCCATAATAACGGATTAGTCAACAGGCATTATCTCCATTTTTACAGTGATAAAAATCTCATATTATTTAAAACGTCAGCACAGATGCTCTGTTAATGTGCGGGGTGGAATAATTGGAACGAGTGTGGTAAGTCTATACTATTTCGATGGCCACTTAAACGACCCTATGTTTCTTACATATATTAGGCATAATTTACCTGTACTTTTGGAGAATGTTTCACTGGATATTCGAGAAAGAATATGATTACAACAAGACGAGCTCCTGCACATTTCCAAGTTAACTTCAGAAATGAATTCGATACTCAATATCCTAATAGGTGGATAGGACGTCGAGGAAAAAAATACTGATCAGCGAGGTCTCCAGATCTAACAAATCCTGATTTTTTATGGGGATACGTTAAAAACATTGTTTATGATATACCATTTAGAACACGCAAAAATATGCAAAAAAAATTAGAACAACGTTTCGCTCTATAATATCAAATAATTAAAGTTAAACAGTCATTTCAGAAATGAGTTTGCTTATGCATTAAAAGAGATGAACATCAGTTTGTGCATTTCTAAAACATTCGTTTTCTAAATGTGGTTAATTAAATTTGTTATTTCTTTAATAAAGTATGTATTTACATTAACCTAGTTTTGACTTTTTTTAACTGATTAGCTAAATCATAAATTGTTATAGATTTGACTGATGTTTGTTGATCTTCACAATTCTTGGAAAAATAAGTAGATGTTGTAATCATCTTCGATTCTACTCGGAAACATTTGCTGATAGGTTCACAATGGGTCGACTCACATTTTTATTTTATGACGCAATAAAAGAAGATTTTACTTAGGTGTGACAATCCTTAATTTAGTATCAAACAGAACCTTAATAAAAACTTATTACTTGCTACGCCGCAAATGAAAGAGAACTAAAATGAAAACGAATGCTTCTGTACAGGTTGTAATTTTTTTGGTGTTGATCGCTCTTTCTTTTACAGCAGTGCCTAGGCTAGCATGCCGGACATTAGGGGAGTTATATAAATTCAAAGCGCCACCTGTTTTAGGCCCGTCGGTAAGAAGAAGCGATGATGTTAACGAAAACAGCAAAACAAGTAGATCCAAAAATAAAACAATCCGATCCCAAAAATAGAAAATCTGTATTTAACAATAAAAAAAGGGATTCCGAATTACAGTCTATGTGAATTTCATCTTATACTAAAGAAATATGTGACTATTTGCCAAATGGATTAGAACAAAAAAAAAAACAATGAACAACACTACTGCAAGTATGACATCATCTGCGCCATACGCAAAGCCGGTTTAGATGTAGGTTCAGCTTTAGACTGTCTGCTGATTTGCGTTGAATAACCTTACTTTTTATGTACAGTTGTATTTTGCACTAATAAATTATCTAGTACGCCGATTTAGAAACTAAATTAAAAGTGCTGGACTTTTAATGGGTGAAATAATGTTTTAAATTACCTAGTGTATACGTATACCTTCGGTTTACAAGGTAATTTAACTTAAATTAAATATAAAGTGTCCTGTGATCGCACGCAGAAAGTCTTATTAGTTCCCAATCACAGGGGAAAAAATGAAAGCATGCGATAAATTAGGTAATACCATAGTTTATTATAGATAGTTCTAATACCTGAAGTGTGGTTTTATCACTGAGTCTAAGTACTTTCAGCAAGCACTAACCTGTAACTTCTTTGGGAGCAAGGGAGTGTTTTATGCCAGGCTCCGGCATGGAATTCCAGTTGTTAAATAGAAAAGGAAGATCCCGGTTTAATAAAATTTGATTGTGACATGTACCTGTTTGTCTTTACGGGTGTAACAAGTATCAAAAGTCACAAATATGGTGTTGACCTCTTAGAGGTAATAACTTTCACTACACTTTACTTAAGGATAAACGAATACAGTTTCATCCCACAAAATCTAGCAAATTTTGCCCTAAAACACTAAATATGGTAGTGCTGTGTAATTAGAAAAATCAACCAAAATATTGCTTTCTGAGCTTATGCTAATTTTTCCAACCAAGGCTTGGCCCAGAATCTCTCTACTGACGCTTTTAGAAATCTCAAGAGCGTCAAGAAAAAAAAACAAAAGATTAACTAACTACACCCTTGATGAAAGTGGCAAAAGCGTAATGTTTAATACATTTCTAGGCACACTTGATTTTTTTTACAAAACCGGTTTTTGATGTGACAGTGACAAAAACTTTTAGCTTTTATTTTATATGTATTGTTAAAGAGACTACTTGATGGAAATAAGATATTAATTTATGGTGAGTATTAGCTTGATTGTTGATATTTTGGTAAAATTGTTTATAGTTTTGTTCATAAAATAACAAAACTGTAAGATACTTAAATAATAATAACTACGGAAGGAGAAAACAATAAACTTTACTTGATTGTTTTACTTCTGCCGCCTCAAAAGATAAATTAAATAATTTATTTTTATACCACTCAGTACATGGCCGAGCAGTGCACTGACTTGCTTGAAAGACATCATGATCTCTTGCAAATCTACTGTGAAAAAGATGTAACTATTGCCCTACTCTTAATGCCCAATTTAGCGCTGATTCAGTGTGACCACTTACGACGCTGACTTCAAAAATATAGTAAGAAAGCAAATAAATATAGAATTATTATATTAATTTTCATATAATATAGTCGTTAACTTACTTTTTACTTTTTGGTGGAATTTTTTAAAGAAAATTATTTTTTTTTAAAATAAGCTTTCCTTCTTGTATTATTTATAAAACTAATAATTATTTTGGCAATAAACAATCCGTTGTCAATTTTCATATCTATTTAATAATTTTTTTTTGCATATTGCGACTAGAAAATACAACTAATGGGGAATAAGGAAATTTAGGTGGCAACTGAAATACCGAACTGCTTGACAGAAGAAATTGATCAAAGCAGAATGAAAATTTTATAAATTAAAATTGACTGATAAGTTTCAAGTTGTAACTGGATTTTGTTTAATTTTTATTAAAAGATTTTATCATGTATAAACCGGCTAAAATAAAAGAGAAATCCCTACAACATCATACACTTGTTTTATGACACATTGTTTCTTCATTAAAACTTTTAATTTTGTAAGGTGTCATTCAACTTTTAATTATTGTATAATTTTCAGACATCTATTACATAAAACGCATTTAACATGTTTAAAACACTTTGCTTTTGTAAGCTTAACATTAAAACTGTAGAAAAGTACAACAAGTATATAAAATGTAATTAAATGTTTTTGGCATGATAATTATATAGTTGATTTCCTGTCACAAATGTTCTGATTCTTTTCTTGGAATTTATTTATGAGGAGCAAAATTCTAACACAAAATTTCAGAAATTGTCGAATCTAAATTAAGTGAAACTGATGAAAAAACATAAAACTGTATTCTTTAGTTACACAATGAGGACGTAAAGTCTAGAATAAATTCGGTATTTCTGAAACGCTGGGTTTTTTTTTGAATAATCGCTAAGACACGTCAACTTTGTTTTTTTTTTGGTACGATGTCTTTCTCGATAGGAGCTGTTCTTTAGTCAAGTTTAATTTTTTAAATAGTTACTCTCTTTTTTTTACTTTTAGACTCCTTGCAAGACATTTTTTCTTATATATGTTCTATACACAAATGAAAATCTTTTCGATTTATCGATAGTTCTAACACGAAATGAAATAGATTTACCAGCGTAACTGATTCAATGTCCTGCTGCTTTGTTACATTTTGTCAAATTGTCATTTTGAATTAATATTAACTGAAAATGAAACTTACTAAGAGACAGATGATAGAAATTCTTATGATGATAAGATATGGCGATAGGTCCAGAACCTATGAAGAATTATTTCCAAAAAATATCCTAATCTTCCTCCTATAAAAGTGGATTTGAAGAAGATCTATTGAGTAGCCACCGATATCACCAGATTTAAATCTTTTTGAGCTCTTTTTGCGAGATTATCTTAAAGGTAAAGTTTTTCAAACTAAGCCTGATGATATAGAAAACTTAGAGAATCGGATTACGTAAGAAAAAGGATGAACTAATGCAGAGGTAATCATAAATGATCAGAATTAATTTATAAATCGCTTAAGTTACTGTCAATTAACCAAAGAAATACATTATCAGTTATTACTACTTCATAGAGTTTTCACCTGATATGATTGATTATATTGAAAAACAAAGTTGACGATTTTTCAAGGACCCAGTGTTTGTACATTATCCGACTGAGTTGCATGATGCTTATTCTGATCTTCCTTTTCTAGTGGAAAATATCATACCGCTAACAGAAAATACCAAATTGCCGAAATGAGTTCCTAATGTACAAGATAAAAGAAAATACATTGTATTATAAAAACTTTAAAACAAGCCATCGCCAACGGCTTAGTGATAATGCAAACTCTTCGAGTATTACAGTTTAACAAATCAAAATGGCTAAAAACGTATTTTAATTTCAATTTACGTAATAAGGCCACCATAAAATTTGCGAAAGTCACTTTTAAATTAAAAAATAACGCGATTTTTGGCAAAACTATGGAAAATGTGGAAAATCGAAAGGATAAAAAATTAGTAATGCATTGGGAAAACAGTGTAGACAAAAGTGGAGCTAGAGCATTAATATTCCGTCCCAATTTCAATAGTAGCTCGATATTTACCAAAAACTCTGTTGCCACCACTTCATATCAAATTGGGCCTAATAAAAAACTTTGTTGAGGCACTGAATACAGATGGGCCAGCTTTTTAATACTTGCGTCAGAACTTCCCAAAACAAAATGAAGCAAAAATTTAAAGAACGCATTTTTGTTGGGACACAGTTTCGAAATATTCTGAAAGACAAACATTTTGACATCTATCAGATATTGAACAAAATGCTTGGAATGACTTTCGCCTCGTGGTCACTAATTTCTTCGGAAATAAAAAAGCTAACAATTACGTTATTCTTGTTGAAAATATGCTGTCATGGTATCAAAAAATGGGTTGCAACATGTCTCTAAAGATCCATTTTCTACACTTACATCTGGACTTTTTCCTGACAACTGCAGAGCTGTAAGTGATGAGCAAAGCGAAGGCTTCCATTAGGATATATCAACAATGGAGAAAGGGTACCAGGAAAAGTGGAATGCTTCCATGCTTACCGACCACTACTGGACTCTTGTTAGAGATGCTTTAGAAAGAATTCACAAAAGAAAAGCAAAAATTCACGATATACTTAGTATCTTTACAAATGTCAAAGTATATATTTTTAAATATTTTGTTAAAAATAAAATAAAATAAACTCGTTCTTGAAAATTGCAACTAAGTTTTTATTATCATTATCACTTTTGTGTTCAGTGCCCCAAAATTAACAAAAAAATTAACTTTTCATACATGAAACAACAAATAAACTAAAATTTGTTGCGTAGTGTTACTAAGTTATTGTCAAAATCGATAATCCTATAACCGTGTTTAGACTAGTGGTAACTTTTGAAGGGTTATTAAAAATTTTAAAAATTATGTAAATTCTTAAGAGAAGTATTGAATATACCTCGATTTAAGAAAAATTTTCAATAGACCAGTGCCCTGACACCCAATGAAAAATATTGTTGCAAAAATGCAAAAAATTTTTTTCCCGTGTATAAATTTATTTATAATATGATGTATTGTACGTAAAACTAAATAAATATTACACGCATCTTCCTCATTGTTTAAGTTTAACTTTTTTAATTATGGTCTACTGGATAGACATAAAATGTGGTAACGCCATAAAGTGTAATAAACCCGTTTGGTGGTAATGGGAAAGTTTAATTAGTCTTTTCACTTGTAGTAATATTTTATTTGAATACCGTTATATTATATATGGTTATGTGGTTCCATCCAACTATAGCTCCCAGGTGCAAAACATACGAGCCATAATTTTAGTTGAGCAAGACAAGTGTCCTCTAATTTTTCAGTTATTTTTTCATAGCTTAAATTAACATTTTTTCAAATTATATCACAACAAAGCAATCTGCTATAAACTGGGAAATATAACTGTTCTGAAGTCACATAATTGTAGTTTTTTTGTAAGTTTTCAGTCAAAAATATTCTTCTAAGGTACCGAAATCTACGAATAGTTTTCTCTTTAACTAAAGGAATTTGATTTCTCCTATTCCGTATTAACTAAATTGATATTATACTACTGTACATGCCTTTCTTTATATGGAGTATAAAACACCTATTATTCATGAAGGCACGTATAGCTTGTAAGCACAGTTCTTCAGAACAATGCTACTGCCAGCAGTGAATGGATTTTTTGGAACTTTAACAAGACATGTCTATAAATATGACCAGTTATCTTTTAGTGAAACAATAAGTACTCAAATAATGGTACATACAAAGTATTAGGTGTCCAATTGTAGTGCTAAAAAATATGTTATTTCATACATTGTTATTATTTTCTAAACTTTACTGTTTATAACGTTAGTATATGTACCTTGAAAGGTCATCATACATTATAACAATTATATCATCAATTTTACGGGGGCATTAAAAAAGTTTTCTCCAAATGAAACAAAACGAACAACATCAATCATCAATTTTTTAGGATCTTCCTGAATTTTCACTTAAATGCACCACATGTAATGCAACGACTTATTCCTACTAAATTGATATCAATATTTTCTTTAAACTGATAATCGTATTCAAAAGGTATGTTTTCAAATTTGTGTATAAAAAAAATCAAACGAGTTCAAATAGGGACTACGTGGCGGGTATTCTAGCTTAAAAAAGTTACATTCACAGAGGATGGTTTGAACTTTGGCTATTTTGTTAATTACCGCATAGCGGAGAAGAAGGAGGATATTCTTGTGATACAAGCCAAGATGATTCATGCTTAATTTGGTACTGTTGACCATGCATTTAACAAGTATAACTTTTTCTTTGCCTTCAGCTGAAGATTGAGTGTGGGCTTTTTTAGAGGTAAAGAACCCTTATGATGCTATTGCAGGAACTCTAATTTTGTTTCCGAATTCCAGTCTCATTAAATAGAGATAAACTGAATCTAAACAGTCCAAAGGATTTTTGGGTAAATTTACAGCTTAAGCAGTTTTCATTCGTGGGTGAACAATCTTGAAACACACCCTTCTAAAATTTTACTCACGCCTAGTTTATCAGGTAAAATTATCAAAACACTTGGTTCACATAAATTTATTGTTTTAACAAGAGCACACGTTTTCAAATGGTGGTCGTCCATAACTACCATTTTCGCTTTCATCAGAATTATTAGTATCTTGCTTTATGGGTCGTGATTAATGAATTAACTGACTAGTCGAAACTATTTTGACCACTATGTTACCTTAAAGTCACATCTTCGTATACAGAAATTATTCGTTCGTGAATATTGTTGGGACACTGAAATGTTTCAATTTCACAAAACTCATTTCTTGTTGCAAAACGCCCCTTAAAATTCAAAATAATAAACGCAATAATATTAAATATAATAGACGAGGAGAAAAAAAGTTGTGATTATTGAACTTTACTAAGCGACAGATAGTCAGTTGTTTCTGTCAGGGCTAGGTTTGTAAAAATAACACATTTACAAATTCTTCAAATCTTTATCCTAATTAAAGATTGACTGGAGCATCATAAACTGTCAGTTTTTCATTTATTTCATAGATAAGTGACGTTTTATATTTAAATATATATATATATATATATATATATATATATATATATATATATATATATACATACATACATACGCCATCCAGAGATAGGTCGGCGAAGCCGCGTTCAGTATTTGCATGCTGATGAGTCTAGTAGAGACGAAATATGTACCTCTGCCGTATCACTGTGGCGGGGAGGATAAGTTTTGAATTTCTTCTCGGTATGGTGGTACAGGTAGGCCATCATCTCAATGGTGGTGGAATAGGATAAATTGTGTTCCTTGGCAATTTGTTCAAACTGTGCAACCTCTAACACGGAAAAGATATGGTCGGAACGCAGTTTGCATTTACTGTTCGCATTTTACTTCATTCATGCACGGAGTTGCATATAGTTGTAGGTTTGCTGAATGTGATTTCAGCACTACAACAGCATAATGTGAATATATCCACTGCTATTGCATCTCACACGGAGGAATTCGTGAAAGACTCATAAACCATATATATATATATATATATATATATATATATATATATATATATATATATATATATATATATATATATATATATGAAGTAAAAATCAAACAGTAAATGCAAACTTCTCTCCATCATATCCTTTCTGTGTTAGAGGTTGCACAGTTAGAATAAATTGTTATAAAACGCAATTCATCCTATTTCACCACCATCGAGATGATGGCCTACCTGTACCACCATACCGAGAAGAAAGTCAAAACTTACCCTCCCCGCCACAGTGATACGGCAGAGGTACATGTTTCGTCTCTACTAGACTCATCAGGGTACCGACATGCCCTGGCTGTGCAAAGGACAGATCGGAAGGAAACATGCAGATACTGAATGCGGCTTCGCCGACCTCCCGCCGGATGGCCTATATATGTTTATGCGGCCTTCACGGAATCCTCCGTGTGAGATGAAATAGCAGTGGACATATCCACATTATGCCGTTGTAGTGCTGAAATCACATTCAGCAAACGTACAATTATATGCAGCTCCGCGTATGAATGAAGTAAAAATCAAACAGTAAATGCAAACTTCTCTCCATCATATCCTTTCTGTGTTAGAGGTTGCACAGTTAGAATAAATTGTTATAAAACGCAATTCATCCTATTTCACCATCATCGAGATGATGGCCTACCTGTACCACCATACCGAGAAGAAAGTCAAAACTTACCCTCCCCGCCACAGTGATACGGCAGAGGTACATGTTTCGTCTCTACTAGACTCATCAGGGTACACTGTGGCGGGGAGGGTAAGTTTTGACTTTCTTCTCGGTATGGTGGTACAGGTAGGCCATCATCTCAATGGTGGTGAAATAGGATGAATTGCGTTTTATAACAATTTATTCTAACTGTGCAACCTCTAACACAGAAAGGATATGATGGAGAGAAGTTTGCATTTACTGTTTGATTTTTACTTCATTCATACGCGGAGCTGCATATAGTTGTACGTTTGCTGAATGTGATTTCAGCACTACAACGGCATAATGTGGATATATCCACTGCTATTCCATCTCACACGGAGGATTCCGTGAAGGCCGCATAAACATATATAGGCCATCCGGCGGGTGGTCGGCGAAGCCGCATTCAGTATCTGCATGTTTCCTTCCGATCTGTCCTTTGCACAGCCAGGGCATGTCGGTACCCTGATGAGTCTAGTAGAGACGAAACATGTACCTCTGCCGTATCACTGTGGCGGGGAGGGTAAGTTTTGACTTTCTTCTCGGTATGGTGGTACAGGTAGGCCATCATCTCGATGGTGGTGAAATAGGATGAATTGCGTCTTATAACAATTTATTCTAACTGTGCAACCTCTAACACAGAAAGGATATGATGGAGAGAAGTTTGCATTTACTGTTTGATTTTTACTTCATTCATACGCGGAGCTGCATATAGTTGTACGTTTGCTGAATGTGATTTCAGCACTACAACGGCATAATGTGGATATATCCACTGCTATTGCATCTCACACGGAGGATTCCGTGAAGGCCGCATAAACATATATAGGCCATCCGGCGGGAGGTCGGCGAAGCCGCATTCAGTATCTGCATGTTTCCTTCCAATCTGTCCTTTGCACAGCCAGGTGCATGTCGGTACCCTGATGAGTCTAGTAGAGACGAAACATGTACCTCTGCCGTATCACTGTGGCGGGGAGGGTAAGTTTTGACTTTCTTCTCGGTATGGTGGTACAGGTAGGCCATCATCTCGATGGTGGTGAAATAGGATGAATTGCGTTTTATAACAATTTATTCTAACTGTGCAACCTCTAACACAGAAAGGATATGATGGAGAGAAGTTTGCATGTACTGTTTGATTTTTACTTCATTCATACGCGGAGCTGCATATAGTTGTACGTTTGCTGAATGTGATTTCCGCACTACAACGGCATAATGTGGATATATCCACTGCTATTGCATCTCACACGGAGGATTCCGTGAAGGCCGCATAAATATATATATATATATATAGAAAAGTCAATTTTTAGCTCGAATTCTTTTAATTAAGAATTTTGTTCCATGGTGCAATACTTTCCAATCAAATAAATTTTCTTTTTAATATATGTAATATATATATATATATATATATATATATATATATATATATATATATAGATAGAAATCCTAAAAATTCATGAATCGAAAATCATTTGGAAAATTTTGTCTATTTTCAGCAGCATCTCCTAATTTTTATCCGTAATTTTCCTATATAAGCATTGATTTGTTGACATATGTAATACAAATAACAACATTATCATAAGCAAAACATAACTGATCAACTGGAAGTTCTAACTTCCATTGCAACTAGATCAGGTCTATCCCTTAAACCTTAAACATGAAAGGTTCCTGGTGTCCGGCTCTGATTTTAAAGAAACTGATATTGTAGAGGGTACAAAAATAAGAGACACGTGTTTTTTTATCTGCGGAGATTCATTATAACGTGGTGAAAACCACCCCTAAAGTTCACCCCTAAAAACAGTAATTTTGAAATATCTCAGATTCTAAGCAAGATATCTCTACAGAAGAAAATTGAAATTACTTGTTATTTAAAGTGATGTTAAACTATGGTGTTTGCACACTCAGGATATCACCCTTATGTCTTTTTAGGATAAACCATATATTTTCGCAGGTGACTTAATTTCAAAAATTATGAAATTTAATGAAATTGTTAGAAAATATTTTTTTTCAGGAATACTATGAGTAAGTGAAATTGGCTTGTTTCGGGATTTCTAAAAATAAACTAGTTAATGAGGATGAGTCACCCTCATATACTTTTTTTAAATATCTCCAATTCTAATTAAGATAACTATGGTATTTTCACTCCAAGGATATCATTCCTTAGTTTTTATAAAAATAAATCGTCATTTCATACATATATTATTAATTTTAAAATTGCCAAACTTTAATTTAAATGAACTATAGAATTAGAAATCACCATTTGTCATGAATTATAATATTTACAAATATGAATGCTTAACCAATAAAATAAGTTTATATTTTCTTATTATTTAAATGAAAAAAATTCATTAGGCCCTATAATATACGCGTTAATTGAAACTTGGCAATTTTAAGAATATTAATACATGTATGAAATGACATCCTTCGAATAATATCCTTGAGGGTGAAAACACTATAGTGTAACTTCATTTTAAACAAGTAATTTCCAGTTTGTTTTGTAAAGTTATCTCAATTAAGAGTTGAGATGTAAAAAAAAGTATTTGGTAGTGGCTCACCCTCTTTTAATAGTTTATTGTTAGAAACTCTCATACAGGTCAACTTAAGTTACTAATGGTTATCGTAAAAAAAATATTTTCAAATAATTCCACTTAATTTCGTAAAATTTGAAATTAAATTACGTGTGAAAATATATGGTTATCCCTAATAAAAACTAAAAAATATTCTTGGGGATGAAAATAACATAGTTTAACATCATTGGATAAAAAGTAATCTTCAATTTGCTTTGCAGAGATATCTTAATTAGAACTTGAGATAGTTTAAAAAAGTATTTGGGAGTGACTCACTCTCTTTTACTAGTTTACTTTTGGAAACCCCAAATCATATCGACTTAAGTTAATTATGGTATTCGTAAAAAAATTTTCAAACTATTTCACTAAATTTTGTAATTTTTAAAATTAAATTACCTACACCAATAGACGATTTAGTCTTATAAAAAATAAAGAATGGTAACTTTGGGGGAGAAAATACCATAGTTCTACACCATTTCAAATAACAAGTCATTTTCACTTTGTTGTGTAAAGATATCTCAATTAAAAGTCAGATTTAAAAAAAGTATTTGGAGCTGGTTCACCCTCTTTTACTAGTTTATGTATAGAAACCCCGAAACGCGTCAACTTAAGTTAAATATGCTTTTCGTAAAAAGTATTTTCAGACTATTTCATTAAATTTCGCAATTTTTAGAAATAAAGTACGTGCTCAAATATATGATTTATTCTAATAAACAATAAGGGATGATATCGTTGGGGGTGAAAATACTATAGTTTAATATCACTTCGAATAACAAGTAATTTTTATTTTGTAAAGATATTCTAATTAGAACCTGAAATATTTTCAATATACTGTCTTTAAAGGTGAACTTTAGGGGTAGTTTTCACCCCGTTATAATGAATCTCGCAGATAAAAAAACACATGTCTTTTATTTTTCTACCCTCTACAACATATTGAAGTTTCATTAAAACGCCTGAGATAGATACATTCTTCATTTTTAATCATAAAGAAGCCATAAATAAAATACAACGTTAAAGCCGCTTGTTTGTAAATACATACAATGAGTAGCTATTGGTCACTGGACAACTTTAATGGAAATTATGATTTTCCTTCGGTAAATCAATTCCTGATTTATCCTTTGGTACCAAATAAGTTGATATATATATATATATATATATATATATATATATATATATATATATATATATATATATATATATATATATATATATATGTTTATACGGCTTTCACGGATTCCTCCGTGTGAGATGCAAAAGCAGTGGATATATCCACATTATGCCGTTGTAGTGCTGAAATCGCATTCAGCAAACGTACAACTATATGCAACTCCGTGTATAAATGAAGTAAATTGCGATCAGTAAATGCAAACCTCATTCCAATCAAATCCTTTCCGTGCTAGAGGTTGCACAGTTTGAATAAATTGCGATAAAACGCAATCCATTCCATACCACCACCATCGAGATGATGGCCCACCTGTACCACCATACCGAGAAGAAAGTCAAAACTTACCCTCCCCGCCACAGTGATACGGCAGAGGTACATGTTTCGTCTCTACTAGACTCATCAGGGTACCGACATGCACCCGGCTGTGCAAAGGACAGATCGGAAGGAAACATGCAAACACTGAACGCGGCTTCGCCGACCTCCCGCCGGATGGCGTATATATGTTTATACGGCTTTCACGGATTCCTCCGTGTGAGATGCAAAAGCAGTGGATATATCCACATTATGCCGTTGTAGTGCTGAAATCGCATTCAGCAAACGTACAACTATATGCAACTCCGTGTATAAATGAAGTAAATTGCGATCAGTAAATGCAAACCTCATTCCAATCAAATCCTTTCCGTGCTAGAGGTTGCACAGTTTGAATAAATTGCGATAAAACGCAATCCATTCCATACCACCACCATCGAGATGATGGCCCACCTGTACCACCATACCGAGAAGAAAGTCAAAACTTACCCTCCCCGCCACAGTGATACGGCAGAGGTACATGTTTCGTCTCTACTAGACTCATCAGGGTACCGACATGCACCCGGCTGTGCAAAGGACAGATCGGAAGGAAACATGCAAACACTGAACGCGGCTTCGCCGACCTCCCGCCGGATGGCGTATATATGTTTATACGGCTTTCACGGATTCCTCCGTGTGAGATGCAAAAGCAGTGGATATATCCACATTATGCCGTTGTAGTGCTGAAATCGCATTCAGCAAACGTACAACTATATGCAACTCCGTGTATAAATGAAGTAAATTGCGATCAGTAAATGCAAACCTCATTCCAATCAAATCCTTTCCGTGCTAGAGGTTGCACAGTTTGAATAAATTGCGATAAAACGCAATCCATTCCATACCACCACCATCGAGATGATGGCCCACCTGTACCACCATACCGAGAAGAAAGTCAAAACTTACCCTCCCCGCCACAGTGATACGGCAGAGGTACATGTTTCGTCTCTACTAGACTCATCAGGGTACCGACATGCACCCGGCTGTGCAAAGGACAGATCGGAAGGAAACATGCAAACACTGAACGCGGCTTCGCCGACCTCCCGCCGGATGGCGTATATATGTTTATACGGCTTTCACGGATTCCTCCGTGTGAGATGCAAAAGCAGTGGATATATCCACATTATGCCGTTGTAGTGCTGAAATCGCATTCAGCAAACGTACAACTATATGCAACTCCGTGTATAAATGAAGTAAATTGCGATCAGTAAATGCAAACCTCATTCCAATCAAATCCTTTCCGTGCTAGAGGTTGCACAGTTTGAATAAATTGCGATAAAACGCAATCCATTCCATACCACCACCATCGAGATGATGGCCCACCTGTACCACCATACCGAGAAGAAAGTCAAAACTTACCCTCCCCGCCACAGTGATACGGCAGAGGTACATGTTTCGTCTCTACTAGACTCATCAGGGTACCGACATGCACCCGGCTGTGCAAAGGACAGATCGGAAGGAAACATGCAAACACTGAACGCGGCTTCGCCGACCTCCCGCCGGATGGCGTATATATGTTTATACGGCTTTCACGGATTCCTCCGTGTGAGATGCAAAAGCAGTGGATATATCCACATTATGCCGTTGTAGTGCTGAAATCGCATTCAGCAAACGTACAACTATATGCAACTCCGTGTATAAATGAAGTAAATTGCGATCAGTAAATGCAAACCTCATTCCAATCAAATCCTTTCCGTGCTAGAGGTTGCACAGTTTGAATAAATTGCGATAAAACGCAATCCATTCCATACCACCACCATCGAGATGATGGCCCACCTGTACCACCATACCGAGAAGAAAGTCAAAACTTACCCTCCCCGCCACAGTGATACGGCAGAGGTACATGTTTCGTCTCTACTAGACTCATCAGGGTACCGACATGCACCCGGCTGTGCAAAGGACAGATCGGAAGGAAACATGCAAACACTGAACGCGGCTTCGCCGACCTCCCGCCGGATGGCGTATATATGTTTATACGGCTTTCACGGATTCCTCCGTGTGAGATGCAAAAGCAGTGGATATATCCACATTATGCCGTTGTAGTGCTGAAATCGCATTCAGCAAACGCAAAATTACTGATCGCAATTTACTTCATTTATACACGGAGTTGCATATAGTTGTACGTTTGCTGAATGCGATTTCAGCACTACAACGGCATAATGTGGATATATCCACTGCTTTTGCATCTCACACGGAGGAATCCGTGAAAGCCGTATAAACATATATACGCCATCCGGCGGGAGGTCGGCGAAGCCGCGTTCAGTGTTTGCATGTTTCCTTCCGATCTGTCCTTTGCACAGCCGGGTGCATGTCGGTACCCTGATGAGTCTAGTAGAGACGAAACATGTACCTCTGCCGTATCACTGTGGCGGGGAGGGTAAGTTTTGACTTTCTTCTCGGTATGGTGGTACAGGTGGGCCATCATCTCGATGGTGGTGGTATGGAATGGATTGCGTTTTATCGCAATTTATTCAAACTGTGCAACCTCTAGCACGGAAAGGATTTGATTGGAATGAGGTTTGCATTTACTGATCGCAATTTACTTCATTTATACACGGAGTTGCATATAGTTGTACGTTTGCTGAATGCGATTTCAGCACTACAACGGCATAATGTGGATATATCCACTGCTTTTGCATCTCACACGGAGGAATCCGTGAAAGCCGTATAAACATATATACGCCATCCGGCGGGAGGTCGGCGAAGCCGCGTTCAGTGTTTGCATGTTTCCTTCCGATCTGTCCTTTGCACAGCCGGGTGCATGTCGGTACCCTGATGAGTCTAGTAGAGACGAAACATGTACCTCTGCCGTATCACTGTGGCGGGGAGGGTAAGTTTTGACTTTCTTCTCGGTATGGTGGTACAGGTGGGCCATCATCTCGATGGTGGTGGTATGGAATGGATTGCGTTTTATCGCAATTTATTCAAACTGTGCAACCTCTAGCACGGAAAGGATTTGATTGGAATGAGGTTTGCATTTACTGATCGCAATTTACTTCATATATATATATATATATATATATATATATATATATATATATATATATATATATATATATATATATATACATATATTTGATTGGCTTAAAGTGGATTATGTAACTAATTTGGTTCCCTTGCTTCTTAGAAAGTTTTACCCGTTTTGAAAGCAGATGTATTGAATTGTTACACAATTATGTAAATAAATATCTTAGTACATGTATTTAGTTTCAATTAAAAGCAAAAATGAATTTTGAAAACCTTAGGATTTTTTCTTTTGAGGTTATAAGACAAATCTTGTTTATGTTTTTGTTAAGACATAAAAGTAAATTGCCACACCATATTTTAATTATAATGTGTTCCATTTTATGACGTGAATCGTTTAAAAGTATTACTTAGTGCTAATAATTTTAATTTTAATGATAAACGACAAAAATAGGTAAGTTTTCCTTTTTTTCTTTTGAAAACAAACCAAATTTATGCTGACGATTATCAAATAAATTCATATAAAAATTAAAATACCTTTAAAGGCCAATTACACAGAACAGGAATACCATTTGACATGCACCGTGTTGAGTGGTTATATTTCAAATGTCAAAAATTTTATATTTTATCTGTTTTTCGCGTTGCGTTTTGGAAACATGTTTTAAGGAAATTTTGATATCATAATTTGTTCAATAATTGGTTAAATTTACAAAATTTACTTCCCTAGTAGTTTGTGGAATTCAATACTAAATAATTTTAAAGTTTAACAATTCAATATTCTTACACTTTTGTCAAAATCGAGACTAAATACGAAACATAAGCATAAAATAAACGAGCCTCTCAAGCAAAAAATTGGCTTGCTCAGTTATCTAAATCATTAAATAGAGGTGGAAGAGCAACTTAAAGTTATTATATTTCTTGTTTTCTTGTTAGATGCTCATAATTCTAAATAAATTTTCAGTCTAATTCCCCAAGAAGAATTACGTCATCTTTATTGACCCAACCCTAAAAATTTTCATTTATTACGGAAACCTTTTCAAAAAAAATATTCGATTTATCTAAGCGAAAGTTGAACAAAACGCATTGTAGGCATTGCCGGATATGCAGTGCACATGCAATTCCTTTTCCTTTATTTACCTTGCTGTAGGCATTTTGCTGCAATAACTAGAACATAGCATGTTAGTGTAAGTGTTTTTAAAGAACATGAAGGCTGTAATGAGCGGATATATTAGAACTGATTATTTCCTTATAAAATGTTAATCCATTTATAGATAAAATAAAATATGATTGCAGTTTTTAAATTAGGATAATGTAGATTAACGTGGTGCAATTAGCTATTGTAAAGTTATTAACATATTTAATAAAATAATCAGTATTAATTAATTTGTTTAATGACAAATAACACCAAAAACAAAATTTAAAAATATTGTTCGCTTAATCATGGACACAATTACAGATACAGTGTGATAACTTGAAAGACATATTGTATGTATGCAGTGCAAGACATATTCCTTTTTTGTCCTCACTTTTTTCAGATGATTTTATTCGTAGTTTTTCCTCTTAACATTTTTAACTATTTTTGTCCGTACTTTTTCTTCTACATTTTCCTCAATTTGATCTTTACTTTCTTAGTAAATATTTGTATTTGATGGAAGCGCAAAATTTAAATCGTCTAGGTTCATCATCACCCGGACAACTGAAATCTATCGTTGTGGTCTGTTGTCAAGAGTGAGAACACACCTGATAAGAACTGATCAACTCAAAATCAGGGAGTGAAAATAGTCAAAGAAATAAAATGTTTTCTCTAGAACTCTAAAGAGTGTTCCCGTATTTTGCCGTTTTACGAAAAAAAATCATTATCAAAGATTTAGCGAGATTTTTTTGCTGTGCAGAAAAATGAATGTTATTTTTCGTTCAGCATTGTATATTTTTGTGACTAATCGACGTAATTCATTTTTATTTTTTATTTAAAATAAACTTACAAAAAAAAAATTGAAAAACCGAAAAATTTTCACAATTAACAAAATACCAACAATTTTTCAAAAAAAAAAAACTCAAACGTGAAATTCTAAAAACAACAATCTTCAATTACAATTATTTTCATGGGTGGACAAATTAAATTTTTATTCCTTTTTTCAATGACTGACTCCATTTTAAATCATGTCATGAGATTTTTAAAAAAATGCTTTCTCCGTGAAATATATCATTAGATAAACCAAAAGAGGGAATAGGTAGTTTGCTGTTATGCGAAAAAATTATTTTCATCGAAGTTATATAGATTTAAAGTTTGGATTAGTATTTTTGCAGTGAAGAAAAATACAGCTATTGTTTTATTCAAAATTTTATATTTTTGTGATTAGTCGACGTAGTTTAATTTTCTCTTTTGATTCAGCTTGACTTATGGCGGTCGTTGCTCGAAACAAAATCAAGAATTTTTTTATGGTTGCCTGTTACATGTTTCATTATATTATTATCCCATTTTAAATTTTGTATAATTTATTTACCAAAAATGGTTTAGTACAATTATCAAAACATAGAAAAATATCTTCAAATATTTGCAGATAGCATATTGTTTACGAATTATTATTGTAATAAATTGACTTCGCAAACTAGTTATAACTTGCAAATATTGGCTCATATTATTCTACTTTTTCGATAAATCGTACAAAACTGTTTTGTAAATAAGTTATATAAAAAAATTACAAAAATGAGAAATATATAATGAAACATATAACAAGTAACCGTAAAAAAAAATCTTGATTTTATTTTGAGAAACCGCCGCCATTTTGTTAATTTTGAAAACTTTTCGGCTTTCAAATTTTTTTCCTAAAGTTTATGACTCATGTAAACTGAATCAAAAAAGAAAATTACATTACGTCGATTAGCCATAAAAATATGAACTTTTGAATAAAACAACAGCTGTATTTTTCTTCACTGCAATAGCACTAATTTCAGCTTTAAAATCTCAATAATTCAAAAATGTTTTTTTCGCGTAACGGCAAGATACGTTTACACTCTTTTGGTTTCTGTAATGATATATTTAAGGGAGAAAGCATTTTTAAAAAAAAAACTTAGAGCATAAGTTAAAATGGAATCGGTCATTAAAAAAAAAAAATATTTTGTCTCCCCCCATGAAAACAATTGTAATTGAAGAAGCGTATGACAAGGAATCCTCTAAAAACAATTCATAAAAAAAATGTGGTTTTGTGAAAATCGCCTCTGTTTTTTTCGAAAAACGTACGCCATTTTGTTAAGTTTGAAAATTTTTCGGTTTTCAATTTTCTTTTTTAAGTTTATAACTCATATGACCTTAATCAATGGAGAAAACTGAATTACGTCAATTAGTAATAAAAATATAAAATTTTGAATAAAAATTGACAACACTTTTCTTCACCGCAACAGCTCAAAGTTCAACTTTAAAATCTCGATAGCTTCCTTGAAAATGATTTTTTGGCAAAATGGCAATAGATGTACACGTTTTTGGGTTCTAAAATAGTATATTTCACGGAGAAAGCATTTTATTTTTTTGGCTATTTTCACTGCATGATTTTGAATGAAATCGGTATAAGTAACAAGCATGTGGGAACCCTAGTATCTCGTTGTGCTCCCCGCTCAATCATGCCCGTCCACAATAGTCCCTTATTTATTTTCTTCTGATAATTTTAGCTAACAAAATATTCAGTATGTTTATGTCCTTTAAAATATTGGCTTGAAAAGCACAATTTGATTTTTGTTATTGCGTTATGATTTTTAACATTGACAGATCTTTTTTACTAAATGTTTTAACTAATCTTTAAATATAAAAAAGTAATGTGTAATTTTGACAATTCGTAACACTTTCTAGTAAGAGCATATTGGAATTAGCATCAAAATGTCCGTTCTGTTCCCTCTTTTCTTTTTACAATTAGTTCCATTAAAACATGTTGCTGAGCATTTGAATGCCATACTTATGTAGGCCTGTATACTTTGAACGTCCAATACTTAACGCTCTAAATTTCCACGCTGTGCATTGATAGTTGCTTGATATTCGCAAAGCTTATAAATATATGAAAAAAAGCTGTATCTTTAGTAAAGAAGTGGGTAAAAAGGTACGAGAAAAAAATGTCGATGATCTTAAATCGTGATTTAATACACTTGAAATATCAAGATATCTCTACGAGTGTTTCAAAAAATACACATCTTATTCTGCAACACGGGCAAAGTATTTTAGCTTCAACGGGAATACGCGTTGGCCTAAATACTATTCGATGGTGACTTAATGAAAATGGCATTAAGTATAGAACAACGATGAAAAAACTTCCACGGTCTGGAAGCACAACGTTTAGCCTAGATACGGGAGAACATCGATGGAGATTGGTCGAATGTTATTTTTACTGACGAACCTTCATTTTGGGCCTGGAGTTCCGTTAAAAAAGCTTGATCTAAGTCGCAACACAGAATTATTCACAGAACAACCTGAAAATGTACATATCTCTGGATGCTTCTCTCGCCATGGATTTGGGTCACTTTGTCTTCTTACTGAGAACCTGAACTTTGTGAAAAATTTCAACACAAACTTCAATCGCAAAAGTGAACGGGATACAAACACCATTGAAAAACTTAACAAGAAATCCATTAAATGATATATAAATGGCTCCAAAACAACGGAGAAAACTGGAATAGGAGTGTATGGATCCAGTACTAGACACCACATAAACTTGAGAAAGTTAACAAGCATCTTCCAGGCGGAAATACACGCCATTAGGAAATACATTTAATTCAGCAAAGAAAAAACTATCGCGGATAGGAGATTATTGTCCTGTCGGATAGTCAAACAGCCATCAGTACACTGAGCTCTGAGCCCCAAGATGGTCTGGGAATGCCTAGAGTAACTAAATGAATTGAGTAAGAATAATAAGATCACTCCCTGTTGGTACTGGAACACACCGGGGTAGAGGGGAATGAAATAGTTGACAAGCTCGCGAGGAAAAGGGTGAGACACTATTTCTGGTACCTGGAACTTTCTGTGGATTCAGTAGTAGTGTAAAGACATAAAAAGAGAGGAAAAAAGCAGGAGACCCAATTACTGGACGGATCTGCAAGGAATGAGACAAGCGAATATACTTCTTGGGAGCTACGACGAGACGAGATTCAAGGAATACATAGGCTTAAAACCAACTTAGAGTTTTTATAGGAATCCTCTCCGAGATATCTCTTGTGGAAATTTATGGTTTTGCGAACAATTTGCAGCATATGGGTAGGTCAAGAAATACGGAAAATATATTCATTTCTTGTTACATATTTTTCGAAAGATGAATATTTTCTCAGTATTTCGTGAGTTTTTTGTCTTACCCTTATGGTGGAAATGATCGGTAAAACCACACTTTCACAAGCGATTTCTCAGAGAGAAGAAAAATTTTGAGACGATTCAAAATGAAATTTGACAGTAATGAGTGATACTTTGAGATGCTCCATCTTGTCATGTCAAAAAGTTTTAACTACCCTGAAACATAACCTCCAATATAATAGAAAACAGCGTTTTTGCACTTTTAGGTTAGGATATCTCGAAAACCAGAGCTGATGTTTCATTTCTTAGTTTGAAATGTTGTCAGCCTGTGTTATCTTTTCCAATTTTTAACAAGTTCAAAAATCAAATTTTCATTTATTTTTAGTTTACACGATGGTATTTAAAAACTATTAATAAAGTTATTTGATCCTTGTTCTGTATACCACATTTGATCATCTAATAATCTCGAGAGCCAAGTTATAAGAAGAAAATGATGTAAATTTGTAAAAAATCTGATTATTTAAAAATCCTTTCGAAGGCTGACAATTTATGACAAGTTATTTCAGTGATTAATATAGTTACAATAACATCACAAATAAATTGAATTATGATTTAGCTTTTTGAAAAGATTGTATATCACTATGATTTTCAAAATATTTTACTTCCTTTATAACTTTAGAAGAACATGTATCTGCACTCCAGTGAGTATTAAAGAAATAATGAAGTGGCGTGGTCGAAGAAAAACAAAATTATATTTGTATTTCGAGGTAACATTTCCATAAATATTAATCCTATTCTAAATTTCATGTATACTGAATAAATACATGTTGTGAGAAAAGTTGTATATCATTAAAATATTCTCTTTATTCACTCTAAAGATTCCAAATACTGTAAAATTCGAAATTAATCTTTTTACAGTTGAATAGCTATCAAGTTCCAAATGTAAGTATGCGAGTATGACTTCGCATTATTTGTCAATATTGTATGATGCCTATTTACTTTTAGGTGTGCAAGTGAAGCAACATCGTTTCTAATTATAATACCTAACAAAAGTACCGCAAAACAAATCGTTCATTACTCTCCAATTGCGTACTATAAAATACTAATAATTTATTATATAACTAATTTGCAACTAATAATTTAAACCCTAATACAATAAAATTACGAACTGGAACTAAATTTTTGAATGAAATTATAAACAAAAAATACTTTATTGATATTGCCTCATTAAGTTTAGTGGTAAGATGTTACTTCATATAAAGCTATAATTCATTTACTAAACATAATTTCATTGATGTAATAATGCAATTTGTTTCCTTGCAATATCGATTGATTTGGAATGCATTAAAAAATCATCTACTTCTAGCTTTATAGACGTCTGGTTTCAATGAAAAAATTTTACAGTTTTTCGTACGCTTTTTTTACTAGCCAACTATATGGAAATAGCCTTCCCTAAACGTTTCCAGTGTTCCCGATTTTGAGCTACTCCCAACTAATTGAATCCAGCCACTCTTTTGAAGTCGTCGGCCCATCTTATCTAGGGACTTCCATTCCTCTTTTATTTTAGTTTTGTTGATCACTTTCCAGTTCCACGAGCTACATATTCTGCCTAGTTTTGTAATGGATTGTAACAAATATTAATTATTTTACACTGTTCAATGTGAACTATATTCTGTAAAAATTAATAATTTAATAAGAAACACTCTGTGAATAATTTCCCGTGGGAATAGGATAGTATATGTTTTTTTGTATTACTACCCAAGAAAGTCTAAAAGAAAAATAAATCAGTTATCGAGCTTTATCGTTTAAATGTTTTCTTAAAAATACATAAACTCAATCAATTTATGAAGACATAAAATAAAAGACCCTCTCTAAGATTTGCCTATAAATTTTTCGAATTAATCCTACCCCGGTTATGTGAATAAAATCGACGTGATAAGGGTAGTTTTTTAAAATATGGTATAGGAAATACCGTTAAAATGTATTAAAATATTGAACGGTTTTCCCATTATTAGGAAACAAAAGAATAATCAAATAAACTCATTATACTGTAATATAACGTTTGACATGCGAAAAGAATTTAATATAGAGGCTGTTTTTCCTGATTGCAAGAAAGAATGATTTAAATATCAGCAATATGAATAAAAGAACTCTCAGGTTTTTTCACAGAGGTTATATTATCTTATTCTTTTAGTTATGGATAGAAAGAGAATAGTTCTATTAAGGGTGCTTATATAAAAATTAAGATTAAGACGCTTAGAGGCCAATTCGGGAATTAAGTATCTAGTATAGAAGGGCTAACGCCCCCTACATTTTAAGATTCAAATTTACGTTTACGGGAATCGCGGGGTGTACAAACTTGGCCTTTTAAGGAGTACTAAACCTCAGTTCCAATCTGGAAATCGTTAGAATCGGTACCGCCGTCCAGTGCCATGGCAAAATTACATAGCGGGTATAATCGTCGGGAAAGAAGGTATTCTTTGTTTTGTTTTTCAGTTAATTTGGGAAATTAAGAGAATATCCTATGTTATTTTAGTCGAGCATTTCGCGATTTTAATAGTGTTTAATTAAGAAAGATAAATAGGTGTTTTTTTTTTCACATCTTATTTCTTTTCTGTTTAGTGTTTTTGTCAGCTATTTATACGTGTTTTTTTGGGTTTTACATTTTTGTTAATAGAACGGCCAATAAGAGCAATTATGTAAGTTCCTTCGTAATTGTTACTTATTAGTTTAAGTTTCTTATTCTAAATAGTTCGTTTTTTTATTTTTTGTTATTAATATACTAAGTATTTTGAGAAACTTATTTTGTTTAATTTTAATCGAAAACCTTCAGGCGAATTAACTTGCGGGCGCGCTGTTGCGAGACGTACGAAACAAAATATGTCATCTGAACAACTAATAAGCAGCCTTATCTGATTTCTGAAGTTTCTAGTTATGGTTTTGGTAAGTTTAAATAACCGTAGTTGTTTGGTACTAAAGCTACAAGAGAGAAGATGAACGTCCAGACTTCCAGAGTATCTTTATTACTGTAAAATTTAATTATAGGTTATCAAAATAGCTACTAATTAATATGAGTCAGAAAAAATATTATAGATGAAATGGTTAACGCTACTACAATGTATCATTTGCAAGAGTCTATGATCGAATTATGTCACAGTTTCACTTAAGTGTAACAACTTTGGTCGCTACTTCATATATTTTGGTTTTTGCTCTTATCCATTCATTTGATTCATTGATTAACTGGAAGTTTATTTAGAACGAATCTATGAGGTTTTTAATGCAACCGGCAGGACACACTGATTGTACAGCTGCACCTTTAGGTTTAGATCTATGGTTAAATCTGTATTAATTTCTTCTTAAACTGAAATAAATTTAAATTGGAAGAAAATAATTTTACGAATTATTTTGTTCAATTTCTATAATTAAAATTTTGTCATGAAATTGACTAAAATTTTTAAATAAAAAATCAAGCTGCAATAACATAAATAGCTATAAAGTTTATTACCAACTTTTGCCAGGGGTTTTAAAATTAAAGCAGACCTTAATTTAGCAATTAAATGTAAATAATCTGTGCCAATTTGGTTTGTTCACTGTTAATTATAAAACATACTGTATAAAATCAATTAGGTTAATATTTTGAAAGGCAATTCTAAATCATAAAGGCTGAAATTCAACATATTTTGATTATTAATAAATTATAATGCCCATTCCCGATACAATAAAAATATAGTGTCAACTAATTTTTTTTTTTATTAGAACGTTCTATTTTGCAGTAGGTCCAACTCTCTTTAGTACGTCTTAAAATTTCAAGATGTAATAACTAGATCAACTTTACAATAGGTGATCCAATTTAAACTCTCTATACGCTAGAAACGTTGAATTATTCAGAGAATTATATTAGATACTTTAAAAAAGAAAATTAAGGTGTTTTCATTTAGTATCCTTCAAAAATCACAAATTTAAATTTTACAAAATTAAATTTTTATGGTTTCCCATGTTTATTTAAAACGAGGGTAATTTTGTACCGACCAAAATGTAATCCGTTATCTCATTCAGCAGATCCAAAAATATATTACTCAACATATACAAGAAAAAATACAGGTTTTCTCAGAAAATTACGAGGTCAGTCCGAAAAGAATAAGACCTGTGGTTATAATTCCACGCCGTGGCAACCAAGCGCTATGTGTGGGATTCGAGAGTATCTAGTTCCACCTCATGAGGTCCTTAGCCAGTCACAAAAATCGAACGCTCTCTAGTTTGCAAGCAACATCTATTTGTTTAGTGTTTTTTTTTTATTCTCGTCGGAGACTTACCTTCAAATCTTAAAGACTTGCATGACTATAACGCCTCAGCGCACTCATTGCATATTGTGCAAAAGTTTTTGGTGAAACACGGTATAATACAGCTTCCTAAGTCCCCATATACTCCTCGACCTTACCAGTAAAAACTATTGACTCATCCTAAAATTTAAGATACCACTCACAGGGAAGTAAGTCGATGATGTAGAGATGATCCAAAAATTTGCGACGATCCATTTAAGACCATTTCAGCAAAAGTCGACCAGGAATGTCTCAACATTTGCTGCAGCAATAAACATATTTACGTCATTATACAGGTATTGGTGTCAGTGGTGGCTTATAACTGTTTGTACACGTATTACCAATATGTGGAACAAAATATAGGATCATAAGATATGTAAAACGACAATTTCCATACCTATAATCACGCAATTAATGTGCACCTTATGTATTTCAAGAGTTTTTATTTTGTCCCAAATATAGCTCAGGTATATCAGATTTTCAAAAACAATAAATGCAATGGAAATTTTGTTGTTGGAAATGATTCTTCCATAAAACGACTTTCTTTTTGATCGGCATTTATTTATACATACATATGGAAAATATTAATACACGATTTCATATTTTTCATTCACAAATCGCCCGTTAGATATTCGTCTTTTCACTATGCCGTATCAATAAATGTCATAATCCTATGTTGCCCATTAAAGAATGTCCGCGTATTTTAAACTGTTTTCAGACGTCCAAATTGTTTAAGTATTCGAAAAAGTTTAACCGAAAATTAAAAAAAAAGTTTTTATAAAAAATTAAGTAGTGACACGGCGCTGTTAAACCTCCTTAGATAGGATGCTTTCCGGACAAACATTGTATATTAGCAAAGATTATAATAGCTACTGCTCAGCTATATAAATCTTTGATATTAAACATTGTTTTAAGAAAAATAAATTTTTGTTCAACTTCCTTGAAAAAGCTCGACGATTTTTCGAAATACTAGAAACACCGAATTTTTTCCAGATTTTTACGTACTTCTAATTTTGGATCGTAGAATTTGTGTATTTTGATGGTCTTCTTGTCAAAAAGAAAAACTTTCACTTGTCACATTTGTGTTGTGTTAAAATATAAAAAAAAAAACTCTAAAAGTTAATCCGAAGAAAGAAGAGAAACAAACTGACCACAGCTTAGTCAGATGCGACAAAAAATATTCCCTCCAAAATCAAATTTCTTTGCGCATTGCACGAATGGAGAGGGTCTATCCATCACAATTTTCGGACTCCGATTATTGGAGTGAATTAGAGTAGAAAAAGACATATTTATTATAAAAACATAGTAAACGAACTTTTTTTAGTAGTCATTAATTAAATACTTACATCTACTAAATTTTGGGGCAAATGTCTACGAGCGACGCCATACAGTGAGCTTTGAAAATGGTGAATGAGATTTCACCGAAACGTCAGCTGCCTTACAGTCCTGAGAGGGACTCAGCACATACACGGGATGCCCGAAAACCTTCGATTATAAATCACACCCGTGAGAATATCCGACATAACATATATATATATATATATATATATATATATATATATATATATATATATATATATATATATATATATATATATATAATACAAACAAACCAAATGCAAATAACATCGACGAGAAGTTAAATAACCAATAACGGCCATAATAACCAAAGTTCAATAAATATTTATTTTATTAAATGGTGGTCTGGTTGCCGTAATAGGTATTAAGTGGACGAAGTACGTGCTCCGATTTCGATATGTTTTTGGTAGATTTACGGGACCTGAACTATGATTTATCGGCCTAAACTTCTTGTTTATACTTTAATATAAAACAAATATATGTTCAATTCCCAAAAGACTGTAATTGTCATATTTGGTAGAAAATTTCCTCGCGACATAGTCTTGATTAATAATGACGAGGTTAGATTATTGGTGCTGGTAATAGACCGGGGAATGACCAAATTGATCATGTATACACAAGGATACTAAAGCTTACCTTGCGCTGTTGCAGTTATATTTTGGACAGTACCACTCCCTTGCAGGTATACTACGTGATAGTCTACTCTGTCTTATCGTATCATGCCGTTGTGTGGGGTCGTGCTGTTAGGATTAATAGAGTCTTCCTCATCAAAAAAGTTATCTTAAGATTAATTTTCAATGTTAAAAAAAAGAGGAACTTGTAGATCAATCTTTATAGTGGTGGCATCTTAACAACATGATGACTTGTCCAAAAGCCGTTATGTACTTTGTCTTAAATACATGTTATTTTTTTAATATATAAACATATATATATAAATGTATATATATATATATATATATATATATATATATATATACATATATATATATATATATATATATATATATATATATATATATATATATATATACATATATATATAGCCGTTATGTACTTTGTCTTAAATACATGTTATTTTTTTAATATATAAACATATATATATAAATGTATATATATATATATATATATATATATATATATATACATATATATATATATATATATATATATATATATATATATACATATATATATATATATATATATATATATGTTTATATATTAAAAAAATAACATGTATTTAAGACAAAGTACATAACGGTTTTTGGACAAGTCATCATGTTAAGATGCCACCACTATAAAGATTGATCTACAAGTTCCTCTTTTTTTTAACATTGAAAATTAATCTTAAGATAACTTTTTTGATGAGGAAGACTCTATTAATCCTAACAGCACGACCCCACACAACGGCATGATACGATAAGACAGAGTAGACTATCACGTAGTATACCTGCAAGGGAGCGGTACTGTCCAAAATATAACTACAACAGCGCAAGGTAAGCTTTAGTATCCTTGTGTATACATGATCAATTTGGTCATTCCCCGGTCTATTACCAGCACCAATAATCTAACCTCGTCATTATTAATCAAGACTATGTCGCGAGGAAATTTTCTACCAAATATGACAATTACAGTCTTTTGGGAATTCAACATATATTTGTTTTATATTAAAGTATAAACAAGAAGTTTAGGCCGATAAATCATAGTTCAGGTCCCGTAAATCTACCAAAAACATATCGAAATCGGAGCACGTACTTCGTCCACCTAATACCTATTTCGGCAACCAAACCACCATTTAATAAAATAAATATTTATTGAACTTGGGTTATTATGGCATATATATATATATATATATATATATATATATATATATATATATATATATATATATATATATATATATATATATATATATATATATATATATATATCCAAAACCGTTATGTACTTTGTCTTAAATACATGTTATTTTTTTAATATATAAACATATATATATATATATATATATATATATATATATATATATATATATATATGTATATATGATAATTTACATCAGTCCATGGTATGAGGATATTTGATCTTCAAATGATCTCCAGATGCGATTCTACTCATTACGTTCTTTGTACTGTTGGGGTGGAAATTTTCTCCACTTTCCATCTTTGTAAATAAAAATGGTGATTTTTATTTTAATAACTCAACTTGACCATCAAATGACCTCAAGGTCAAAGTCACTAGCACAGATAGGTGACCCCTATTCTCCTAAACGACGTGTGTCTGTATATAAAATAAAATATACTCCTGTCAAGCGTATATTTTAAAAATTATTATATTATTTTAATTAGTAATATTTTTCATTAATATAATTAAAATATTATTTTATATATTTTTAAACTTTTTAACTACTCTGGTAAAATTCACGGTCATAATTTGGATTATCGATCTATGTCATAACCAATAAGGAAAAAAATAGTAACCATGAAATTAGTCCATATCTGGTTAAATCTGCGATTCTGCAAAACAATTGGAGCATACTAAAGCGTCATTTCTGATGTCTCGTTTTATTTATGTTTAACAGTGGCGGATGGGAACACCTATATTTCTTTATTTTAGCTTTATTTAATTGTGAACTGGGTACCATTTGAGGTTGTATGGCGTATAAGAATATGAAGTGCAGAAATGAGGTCATTTTGAAGAAACTTTAAATATGTCGCATCTGTTAGGGTACCGTCAGAGAAATAAGGACCCAGAACTTCTCCGTCAAATGTCCCGCACCACAGGTTTACTTTTTGAGGCTTTTGATTGTTAACCGTTGGGAACTAATGAGGATTTTCAGTTGCCCAATAGCGAAAATTTCGTCTATTGACATGGTTATTTAAAGTGAATGTTGCTTTGTCAGAAAGAATAATTCTTTTTTCAAAATTATTGTTACCATTGCATAATTGTTGCACTTGTTAGCAAAATTGATTTCGGCAATCAAAATCATCTTCCGATTACTTCTGAACTAAGCATATGTTGTAGAAGTGATACTTCACCTTTCTCGGTATTTTAAGCGCACTACAATATGCTTCTATTATTGAGGGTCGACCAAATTTCTTGATATCCCGAACATGTCGATATTCCCTGAACTGTGCCTCCTCAGCTCGTCTAACCATGCTTTGGCTTATAGGTTGCTGATCAGAATGAACTGCATAGAATAAATCTGTTTATGTACGCGTTCTATCTCTAAAACCAAGCACGTATATTATTTCAATTATTTCACGTTCCCTTAATTTTCCTACAAAATCACAATAAAGTTAGATAAAAATTCGAACACACTTGTTTTTCTTACCAAGAACGTTAGACACTTATTTAAGATACAGACTTATGTCAAACTGACTTTTTGTGACATCGAGTAATGAACACCAATATTACAAAATATTTATGTTTGGTTCATACTTCTAAAAATTATCAACTTCCACTAGGAATTTCCACTAAACTAACACTTACACTACAAAATGAAAATGCTTACCAAGAACGTTAAACACTTATTTAAGGTATAGATTTATGTCAAAACTGACTTTTTGTGACATAGAGTATTGAACACTAATATTACAAAATATTTATGGTTGGTTCATACTTCTAAAAATTATCAACTACCACTAAGAATTTCAACTAAACTAACACTTACACTAGAAAATGAAAATGCATGGTTCATACTTCAAAATTAAATAATTAGTATAAATTAAGGATGGCCAATCAAAATCGTCCTTAAGTTTTCTAACCTAAAAATAAAAAGTAATTTTTTTCTGCTTTTCAATCGTGGTTGTTTAACTAGTTTTATTCTAAAGTGTTTCTATTATTTAATGACACATTTTTAGCAAGTTTTATTTATTTATAATGTTACTTTTTATATTTTTATGTACTTATCAAATTTTCTTTCTTTTTGATAATTGATAGTTGTTATTTTTAGTTGGTACTATGAACAGATGAAAGGAAAATATACCATTTAACTTGCAAGTGAAAGTTAATTGTGGAAATTCTTTGTGGTAATTGATGATTATTGCAAGTATGAAGCAACTAAGAGGATATTTCAGTAAGAAAATCGATTTTTAAAATTTTTAATCCGCCTTATTAAATAAATAAAAAATTTTTTAATGTACACTCTAGAATAATGTAAAATTTTAACAATAAATATTTTTTCCATTTATCGTAATAAGTAAGACTACATTTATCGCATTACTCGATAAATCCCGCACGTTTTATAAGTGTTTAAAGCTATTGATGGATCCTTTAGTTATAGTGCCCATTTTTGACCTCACGACCCGTCACTGATATTTAATCATTTGTTTTAGATCCAATCGAGAATCTATTAAGCATTAAATAGGTATTTTATAATTTTAATTTTAAATTTGCATAGCTGTAATTAAAACTTTAGTTACACTTTTTCCAATTACGCTTATTTAAATTTTAAAATATTGCTTTAAAATTTACGTAATGGAGATTTCGTGCATTTAAGATGAATACAAAGGATAGATCTTGACATATTTTACTGGACGATTCTTTGTTAAAAATAATTTCTATAAAAAGGAAATTATATAACACAATACAGGGTAAAAAATGGACAATCATTTTCAACAATTATATTAATGTTTGTCTGAAGGTTGTAGAAAATATTGAAGATTGACTAAAATGTGGTTATCGGACTTGCATTGTATTTATTTTTACGACGATTCGATTAGGTTGTATCTCTAATTGTTATCAAGTATAAACTGAATGTTTTGTCTTAAAACTACGAGCTTATATAGGGACTGTGTCCATTGAAACGCAAAATTTTCGCTTCACTGTACACACCTCAATGATTTGATGTTACAAAGTAGTGGTTACCAAAGAGTAAGTATCTCAACACTCGGTGTACTGAAGATTCCAATATTGTTTTTAATGTAAGCTGCTTCTATAAATTTTCTTTTTTTCATGTTGGGTTCCATATATATTGCCGCAGCCTCAGACCATTTTATATGGTGTCGTTTATCCCAGGCGTGTTCTGCAATACCTGATCGCGACGTTTCCCCTTTTGTGTGTGGTCGTTTGGTTTCTCCAATTTCACCACACTCACATGGAACTTTGTAAACACATTCTTTCTTATCGGTTGTTTTTGGTTTTGTTTTTGTTAAATGAGCTCTAATTCTATTTCCTGATTTAAAGGCTATTTTTATATTATAACTGCTGGTAATTCGGTTTATTTTCTCCGAACTTCTCTTAATGTACGGAATTGTAAAGAAGGAATGTGTTTCCTACTGTCCAGTGTTCGTTGTTTTAAAGTTATTTATAATATCGTCAATTAGTTTTAAAGGATAACCATTCTTTTGTAAATCGGATTTAACAGTTGCTACCTCTTTTTCCAATGAATCGGCATTATTGCATATAGATACAGCGCGATTATAGAGGTTGTGTATAATTCCCCGTTTTGTTACAACTATGATTAAAATATTGTCCAGTATGTGTTGGCTTTCTGTATACCGAAGTTTTAATAGTTCCGTTACATCTAGGAAGGGCAATTGATCATTTACCTCTTTTTCCATGGTAAACTTAATTGTAGGTTGAATGGTATTTAATTGTTTCAAGAAATAATTAAGTTCTTGATCAGTACCCTTCCATATGATGAAGGTATCATCGACGTATCTCAACCAGACTTTCGGTTTTCCTGTTGCCATTTCTATGACATGAGTTTCAAACCATTCCATATATATATATATATATATATATATATATATATATATATATATATATATATATATATATATATATATATATATATATATGTATATATATATATGTATATATATATATATATATATATATATATATATATATATATATATATATATATATATATATATATATATTGGCGATGACTAGAGAGAGTAAAGAACCCATCGGAAGCCCGTCGTCTTGAGCGTAGAATTTGTCCTTTACTTGAAAGTAAGCACTACGCAGGAAACACTCCAAAAGGTTCATCACTCTGTCCAGCGGTAACGTGGTTCTCTCTGATAAAGTAGTATCATTTGAAAATCTAGTTTTGATTATGTCTGGTGATTCCCGTAATGATACATTAGTATCCAGACTTTTCACATCAAAGCTTATTAGTCTGTCGTCTGGCTCTAGATGGATGCTACTAATAATGTTCACGAAATGTGTAGAATTTTCAACATATGTTTTCGTCTTACCATGTAGAGGCTGTATGATTTTTAAAAGAAACTTGCCAGTGAAATTTTTGGGGATCTTCTGGAGCTGGTTATTGGCCTCAATGGTATGTTCATTTTATGAATTTTTGGTAGTCCATAAAGATGTGGTGGCTTACTGTAGTGTGGTGTGAGTGACGATCGTAGGTTGTCATGTATATGATCTAGGTATTTCCTTAGTATTCTGTAGATTTTTGACTCTATAGATTTAGTGAGGTCACGAGCTAATTGTCTATATTTTCCTTTTTCCAGGATATCTCCGATTTTTTGGTTTCACCCTATACATGCATTCTTATTTTGTAATGTAATCAAATTAACACATAAGATAAGTGGTTTTGCGAAAATAAAAAAATATATATGAAGCAGCGGTTTCTAGAATTAAACAAAAGAAACTGTACAAATTGTCATTGTGAAAATGTCTTCGTAAAAGTTTCAATGCCTTGTGTAAAATATTAATTTAAAAATTTAACTGACATATTATTAGCGTATGGAAAAACAAAGCAAAATTCAAGAGAACTTGTTCGTTTATATAACAATAAATATCTGAATAAAAAGTACAGAATTCCAGACAAAAAAGTTTTTGAAAGGACTATTCGGCGATTACGTGCACAAGGAAGATTAAAATCCCAGAAAATAATATCAGAAAGAGCAAGATATTGTTAAACGCCACAAGTTAAGGAACGAGATTACAAAACAAAGATGTTTCTGAAGAAAATAAAAGTATTCTTGAAGTGGAAAGTGCTTTATGCTTCCTATAAGAAGTAAGGAAACATTGTGGAAAATTAATGCCAGATGCGTTCTACGGCCTCGAAATAAGGAGTGTGTGAGGGAATTTCTACACAAAAGATCGCTAGATTTCACTTAATCGAAAGAATTACCGAAACCGTCCATTTTTAAGATTTTGTATCACGCTTCGAGTTTACTTTTCCGACTGGCAATACATCAGTTATCATTCCTGTCACCATTCTGAAATGATTTATACAAAAAGTAAATCTTCCTCCAGCCATACCAACAACGACATCTAATATGACTGGAGTATGAATATTTTTTAAATTTTCGATAGAGATATCATATTTTATGCTTACGAATAAAAATTACGTTTCAAAAACTCTTTTTATTGATATTTTAAACTTAAGGGGACAGTCTGGGTTTATTGCATAAAATTTCAATAATTTGTTTTACTGAAATATTTATTGAAATGTGAGTAAAAGATCATAGCCAACTAAAATTGTAATTGAACTTAAAATACCCAGAAAAATCGTCCTATAAAAATATTAAGTTAGTAATATTTCCAAAACTAAAAATTTTCGGCATAGACAACCTTACGCAAACTTACATTGATTTTTAATGCTAAATAAAACAAAATTAGGAAATTTGGGGGTTTCATTTGCAAAAATTGACTTTTGACGATTTCTTTAATTTAATTTTTAGTCTAATTTTTTGAACATCCTGTATTATTGATTATGAAAATATTATAAAGTAGGTCCTTTTTAATAAGAAATCCAACCCAAATTAAATAAAAAGGCTTCCTCATGGGACAAATTGATAATTATTTTAGGATCTGCAAACATCATTTTTGACATAAAAACTTAAATATATCAAAAACGCTTGGACCTAGTACAAGACATGATACACAAAATGTGCCTAAAATCTTACGCAAAATCCAAAAATGCAATATTATGTAGGGTATTCTATTTAAAATAAGCAAGTTGGCACCTACTTTCGGTATAACCGGAAGTGTCACTATCTTAAAAATATTTTAACCGAGTTGCCCCCATCGGCAGTAGTATACTATCAAATTTTCAAAATTTTTTTTATATATAGTTATCTATATTTAGATCGAATTGTTTTCCTGTGCATATATATATATATATATATATATATATATATATATATATATATATATACATATATATATATATATATATATATATATATATATATATATATATACAGGGTGTCCAAGATAAGGATCCTAAGCATGGGGATCTCGGAAACAGTTGGAGATACGAGGTCGGTTAAATTAGAGAAAAGTTGCGCAATTTAGTGCTAAATTAAACGCAGTTAAAAAAATTTAAAAATTTCAAACACTTCCGGAGATTTCCGGAAAAAAACGAAATTTGGCAAAATCGTTTTTAATTTTTGCAGGCTTTATTTAAAGAGATATCAGAAAATAAAAGGTAGATTTTCATTGCCACTTTTTATTTTTTATAATATGGTCTAAACAAAATTTAAATCCGACGTTTCGTTTCTGAGATACCATCATGAACTTTCATTTTTTATATGCAACAAAAAAAAGTATCCCATGTATTTGATAGCATTTTTTATTACAAATTCAACGATGTATCACCCTTGCATATCGAATACGTAGTTCAAGTACTTTCCATAAGAGCTCCATGAGAGCGAGAGAGAAAGGTATATCAGTTTTATAAAAGCCAATGAACTACACACTTGATATGCAAGTGTGATACACCGTTGAATTTGTAATAAAAAATGCTATCAAATACATGGGATACTTTTTTTTGTTCCATATAAAAAATGAAAGTTCATGATGGTATCTCAGAAACGAAACGTCGGATTTAAATTTTGTTTAGACCAAATTATAAAAAATAAAAAGTGGCAAGAAGAATCTACCTTTTATTTTTTGATATCTCTTTAAATAAAGCCTACAAAAACTAAAAACGATTTTGCCAAAATTCGGTTTTTTCCGGAAATCTCCGGAAGTATTTTGAATTTTTAAAATTTTTAAATTGCGTTTAATTTAGCACTAAATTGCGCAACTTTTCTCTAATTTAACCGACCTCGTATCTCCAACTGTTTCCGAGATCCCCATGGTTAGGATCCTTATCTTGGACACCCTGTATATATATATATATATACATATATATATATATATATATATATATATATATATATATATATATATATATATATATATATATATATACAGGGTGAGTCAACGATTGGATGAAGTAGGTTTGTGCCTTTTCGGTGAAATTTTCAAAGAAACTATATTTATTGTTTGATACAGTTTATTTTTACGCAGATTTTAAAAATATTTAGGACTCTACAGGGTGAGCCAAAAAACTAGGACAGCATAAAGTTGTATTTTTTTAAATAGAACACCCTATATACGAATCGTATTTTCGATTTAGCTTATAATTTTAAATCTTTTTTATTAAGGGTTTACTATAACAAAACTTTATAGTTTCTGAGATAATTAAGTTTAAAGAAAAAAAGTCACATTTTCAAGCATCAATTCAATCCTAAATAACGTTTTCAATTTTGTGACAAATATATTCAAATTTGGAATTTAGCAAGGCCAAGGACAAGTTAACATAATTTTTACCTAATATTTGCAATAAAAGCTACAGGGTGTTGAACACATCGGCTCAAATTTGAACAAGTTTAAATGAATAAATATATTTTTTTTAAATGGTACACCCTGTATATTTTCATGTTATTTAATAGAGTAATAAAAACCCTAAAAGTTTTGTTCAATATATCCTATACCTATTTATAATAGTTTTTGAGATATTTCAGTTTTTCTTATTTTCCATACTTTTTTATAGAAATAGTCTTCATTATCATAGTAGCCATGACAAAAACAATGTAAAAGAACATTTTTCTGTGTTTCAAATTTATAACCGCAATCGCTTCTTTTGGTTTTTATGTAGTGTAGTTTGGTTTTTTTTGCATTCATCTTATATTGTAAAATGAATTTTCCAAAGAATGAGTTAATAGATATGATTTATACAATAGGAGAGGCTCAAAAAAATTGCCTTCTTGCTCAAAGAATTTAAAAAATGAAGTATCCTGATCGACGCCAGCCTAATACCCATACGTTTCAAAACTTAATGCAAAGATTTGATTCTTCTGGTACTGTTGATTATCCAAAAAGTGGTCAACAAACCAGTAACCAATGAAGAAAAAGAACTACAAGTATTGTTAAATGTTCAGGAAAATCCTTATATTGGTAGCCGTCAGTTAGCAGCATTATGTGAAACATCACAATCCACCGCTAATCGTACTATCAAGAAATATAGGTATCATCCATATCACATGGAATTACACCAAGAATTGCATGGACAGTATTTTGAAAGTCGTGTAAACTTTTGTTGTACAATAAATGCGGAGATTCAATTAAATCCAAATTTATTATGCAAGGTAATGTTTAGTGATGAAGCTACTTTTAGAAGTAACGGTGCCGTAAATAGACGCAACATGCATTATTATGCCACAGAAAACCCATTTTGGATTAGAGAGGTGCAACATCAAAACCACTGGTCATTAAATGTTTGGTGTGGTATTCATCATAATCGAATTATTGGACCCCACTTTTTTAATGAACCACTAAATGGCCATAGTTACCTGAACTTTCTACAAGAAGAACTACCCCAACTGCTTCAAGGTCTCGATAGGAACGAGCTCGACAGTATGTGGTTCCAGAACGATGGTCCGCCTCCGCATTACCATCGTGAAGTTCGTGCGTTTTTGGACCAACGATATCCGCAAAAATGGATTGGACGTGGGGGTTTCATTGAGTGGCCACCAAGGTCTTGCGACATCACCCCATTAGATTTCTTCCTTTGGGGTTATATTAAAAATAAGGTGTATGTTAATCCACCAACAAGAGTGGAAGATATGCGAAACAGGATTAGGGATACCTGTAGAACAATAACGCCACTAATTTTGTCCAGGGTCCGAGAAAATCTGCAAAAAAGACTAAATTTGTGCATTGCACAAGAGGGTCGTTTATTCGAACACTTATTAAAAATAAATAATTAATCTCAGTATTTAATAGGTAATTTTTTTGTTTCAATTTAGTATAAAAGTAAATATGTATTTGCCTTGTCGTTATTGTTGTGTTAATTTTTTCACATTATGTTTAATTAAACTATTGCCGTTGTAATATAACGAATAATGTATTTTATCATATTTAACCACATACTGTTTGTTTCTGTAGTTTCTTTTTATTATTTTACATGGCTACTATGATAATGAAGACTATTTCTGTAAAAAAGTATGGAAAATAAGAAAAACTGAAATATCTCAAAAACTATTATAAATAGGTATAGGATATATTGAACAAAACTTTTAGGGTTTTTATTACTCTATTAAATAACATGAAAATATACAGGGTGTACCATTTAAAAAAAAGACATTAATTCATTTAAACTTGTTCAAATTTGAGCCGATGTGTTTAACACCTTGTAGCTTTTATTGCAAATATTAGGTAAAAATTATGTTAACTTGTCCTTAGCCTTGCTAAATTCCAAATTTGAATATATTTGTCACAAAATTGAAAACGTTATTTAGGATTGAATTGATGCTTGAAAATGTGACTTTTTTTATTTAAACTTAATTATCTCAGAAACTGTAAAGTTTTGTTATAGTAAACTCGTAATAAAAAAGATTTAAAATTATAAGCTAAATCGAAAATACGATTCGTATATAGGGTGTTCTATTTAAAAAAATACAACTTTATGCTGTCCTAGTTTTTTGGCTCACCCTGCAGAGTCCTAAATATTTTTAAAATCTGCGTAAAAATAAACTGTATCAAACAATAAATATAGTTTCTTTGTTAATTTCACCGAAAAGGCACAAACCTACTTCATCCAATCGTTGACTCACCCTGTATATATATATATATATATATATATATAATATATATATATATATATATATATATATATATATATATACATATATATATATATATATATATATATATATATATATATATATATATATATATATATATATACAGCAATCAAACTAAAAATATTTTTGTCCGTCAAATAAGGAAAAAAGTCGCTTTCCACCGACAAAACACACTAGTTTTTGTTGAAAACTACTGTGGTATGATGCAAGATTTTTTTTCGAACCATCTAAGAAGATTTTACATTATTACAGTTCGTTGTAATGCAATAAAACGAACTAAAAATCTATTAAATATTTAGTTAAACAACACAATTGGGCTAAATGATAATAAGAATGCTATTAAAAAAGTGGAATGCCAATTTATGATTTATGCAAAAGTTCGTCAAAACTTACAGTGTGTAACGTCTTGGCAAATGGCTTTATTTCAACATATTTTATGTAACTTGCATTACTCTCGTCAAGTTAAAATAATAATGTTAATAACTTTGAATAAAAAGCATGTAATAATTTAGTTCTTAATTTTGTTTCAAGCTTATAAGTAAATGATCTAGTATTATATGCAAGAAAGAAAGTACCAGAATGCAATCAAAAATTCGTTTAAACCATTTTTTGGATATATCGAACGTGATATAAATTATTGTCACAGCAGGTTTCATCGCAATTGACTGTAAAAATTATGCAAAACGCTGTCAACCAGGTACTTTATGGATTACAGGAAAGTAACAAACTGTCAAAAAAAGTTATTATCTAACAAATAATAATTAATTTGTCAATATAAGTGGTATTTGATATTTAGAAATCTGAACAATTATATATAAGTTTCACGATTAGAATGTAAAAATATTTATAATTAAAAAAAAAACAGAATGTCTTCACTTCAAGAAAAACATATTTATTTTAAACGAGCAAAATTTCAAAAATATACCAAACCTATTCTCAGACTAATTACTATTATTATTCGAATTCAATTCTGAAAGAAACTGACTTCTCAATTTGGTCAAAGTTCAGAAAACTTTGAACTTGAAAAGGATGGATTTCATCAGAATTTAAGAGTAGCAGCTTTAATGCAAATTCATTTCGTATCTGGGTTCTATTCTCGATTGAAATTCGTAATTTTTTTTCACAACAGTGACCTAGAGTAATGACCAGGGTTATTTTTGGAAGAAATACGTGCGCTTATGTGGTAGCCCAGTTAAATTTTAGAATTACTTTATTTGACATAAAGACAGTTTTTCTATAACATATGTAGAGTAACAAATGTTAAAGTTATCATTTGAACTTCATAAGACCATGGTTGTAATAAGGCCTATCCCCACAACTACACTTTTCTTTAAAACAGAACATTCGTTAATGATGAAAGTGCATCTGTGCACGACATTTTGCAAGTAGCCACGCGTAAGTGACAGTGATGGGTAACACCATTTATAACCTCAGTTTAGTTCAGTTCAGTAAAAATTGTTGCCTAACCTTCAATAACTAGAACGTAAAAGTATCGTATTACTTTTTGCAATGCAAACAATACTTTTCTACCATAGACTCTCAAACTTAAAAAGGTTCTATGCAGTTCGCAATGCAAGTCCTTTATTAGAGACCAGGGTGTCTGAAGCGAGCAAGTATAGTATGGCCGTACCTACAGAATTGATATATTTGCCTATATATTATATTGCAAGGAGTGGCAGGTATGGTATTACAACTGTGTAATCTTAGAGCTTATCCTGATAAGGCGAAATACATACATACTAGAATTGTTGGTTAAACGCCTGAACATTTGGGAAGAAATCAGGACAGTATTCAACATGGAGTTGTACCAATAGAAAAAACGTAAACAAAAAGAAATTGTAGTGATCTCGATTAAGTGAAATCTAGGAAAATCACATTTTAAAAAAATATATCTTCACATGTCCCCTGCTTCGAAGTAGAGTACGATTGTGGCCTTTCTTTTCCACAATTTTTTTTAATTTCTCGGTAAACAGAAAATCGCTTTTCATTTTTAATTTTTTGCACTTAATCATGAAAATTTTGTTACATCTACAAATTTTATATCCATAGAAGCTTCTATAATATACAAAATGTCATAAATTTGAACTCTTTTAATTGGAAAAACGAAACAAAATACTTTAAAAACAAAATTGCCATCAGCGACACCACTCATCTCGCATAGCACAAATACAAATTCTGCGAAATATACATATTCTTTTCTTTCTAATGAAAAAATTAGAAAACATGTTTGGTCGGCACGAAGAATAATTCCATGGCTGCCTAGCGGAACATTTGTTTCAAAAAAAAATATTCCGACCACAAGAATATGTACTTTGGCTTCTTTAAATACATGAGGTAGCTTTATTCCCCCCTTTTTAATGAGAATGAGGAAAAATATTAATAATTTGCTTTTATTGAATATTTCTTTATACCGTTTATTGCTTCTATTGTTCTAGCATTAAACAATATCCTTATAATTTTACTAATCATATTATTTTTTGTAGCAGATACTAAACCACCTGCTTCTCTACTAACTCAGATATTTCCCAATATATTTCTCTAGCAGAGATTGCCTTGCCTCGATGTGGACTCTGCTGGACAATAACATTTTTTAATTAAAATATCTAGACAAATCTTATAAAGTTTTTTACCTTGAAAATATTTTACATGTGGCAACGTCGCAGCGAATATTTGATATTTTTAATAATAGAGGGTCGATGAAGTTTACGAAATTTATTTTAGCTTTTTTCGTTAAAAATGCAAGCTTTTCTTAATTTGTTTGCTAAAATGTGTGCAATTATTATCATTCGAAATAAATAAGAAGGTTCTGTGTTTTTTTCAGAAATAAAAGTGACCTTATGAAGTGTTTCTCGCCATTTTCTGAAAAACTGAACAATAATTGTATAATACGGTATATTTGTTTCCCAAATTGAGATTGTAAGAGAAATTTCTTTTAACTACCTCCGTAAATCTATAAAACAACTTACGAAGATACTTTTTATCTGAGAAAATTAATAATTAATCCTAATTGGTCCCAAGGTTTCCATTTCAAATCCTCACTTGAAGGAGATTTCATATCCCATATCGCCGTTTTTTTTCTATTTTGTTTCGTATCTAAATTATTTTTTCTAATACGTACACACGCCAAATTTTGCTCGTATGCTAGATACTATAAGGCATCTCTAGTATCTCAATTCGCGAGTAATACGCTTGTGCTTAGCTCTGGTGGAGATTCTGGCAAAATACATGCAATTTACGCGTGAATATTTAATTCGTGCGTTCCATGTAGACTGAACTTATTGACGCTTAGTACCTCGTTAATCGAGTATGCATACACTGAAGACCTTCGGGACTGGACAAGCTCTTTACAAAAAAAAGTAATACTTTTACTTTATATTACCTTAATTGGTTTAGATAAAACAAATTGTTCTTTTTTAAATTAAAAATTCTGTGAGAATAGTTTTTTTTATTAATGTTTAATTTAGTGCTTGCGATACTTACATTAACTCTTGGCGTGTATATTACCTAAAAATATTAGACTTTACGTTTAGTTAGGTTATGATTAGAAATAAGGTAATTACGTATAAGAATAACTTGTTAATTCGATTATATAGCTAGTTTTGAAGCCAAGTTCCCTAATATTATCCAATTTTTGACAATGTTCTATCACACATAATATTTACGTTTGGGTTTTTATAAAGCATGAACGTAAAACTTTTTTTATGACAAAAATTACTTTTGTGATCATTGGGTTCCCGCTAGCTCTTATAACGAAACAAAACATGTATTCTATTAATAACGTTTTGTTTGTAATAAGTTGGATCTTCTAAGGTAAAAATGCCTTTCTACAGCTTAACATGCTTAGTATACTTTTTTTTCGAACTTTATGTTGAGAAGAACAATCTTCTTCTCAACATAAATGATGAACTGTTTAAAAAAAAAGTAATAACATATTTTAGCTGGTCATAAGAATCTTATAGGTCTACATTCTTTAGTTAAAGAATATTCTTAAATCGATATAAAGTGATGATGATTATATATTATATAACATATAATTTACTGTGAAGTAGTAAAATTCTAAATGGAAAATTTGCCATATGCCTTTGTATGTAGAAGTTTACACCTTATGGAATACAAGAGACGTACACCATTACAAACCAATGAATATTAAAGTTTTATTTACGACAGCGATACTTATATTATATTAAACTGTAAATTACATTTATTGTAAGTAATGAGAATAATAGCAAATTTATTGTTTTTTTTTTTGCTGTAGCTGTATGAAAAGTTATATATCCAAATTTTTAAACTACTCTGATCAAATACACCATAGTTTGAACTCTCTTAACTTTTAACAGAGTAATATTTTCTGACTGAAGTTTGCAGATAAGCCGTAATCCAAAATTCACAGTATGAGTGACGAAAATAGAACTGTTAAACTCAAATCTAAATATATTGCCATCATTAAACGACTTCTAAAAAAGAGAGGTTCTAAATTCGACCGCTATGTATATTTTTAAGTATGTACGTCGATTACTCCAGAACGGAGGCACCGATTTGAAAAAAAATGTATGCATTTTGTTCAAGAAGTTTATGTGGTAGTCTCATATTATTTTGGCCGAAATTGGTTCAGTAAAATTCAAAATGACTCTAATAATATGGTGGACACAAAATTCATTTTTTCCGATTTTTTCCAAAATTGGTATGGGGTAGTTTTCAGGGTCGCATACAATGAATCTAAAATTATTTGAAAAAAATTCAATATGGCGGATCCAATATGGCAGATCAAAAATTTCTATTTTGTTTATAATTCGTATATTCGTGTATTATTTTTAAAAATGCAATATGGCGAATACAATATAGCGGACTAAAAATTTAATATCTCAATTTTGTTCAAAATTGTTACTGGGGACTTTCTGAGAGTGTAAATAACAAATTAAAAATTGATTTTAAAAAGCTCCATATGAAGATGCAATATTTCCGGATTATTTCCAGAATTGCTACTGGAAGATTTCTGAGAGTCTAAATTATGATAAGATTATGAACTTTTTTTTTTAATTCAATATGGCGGATTTGATGGAATGAGTAGAAAATTTTATGGTATTTAATTTTTTTGAAGAATATAAATTAATTTTTTGCAATTTAATATGGCACATATAATATGTGAAACTAGAAATTTGATAGTGGGAATTCTTGTGGAGTATACTACGAATCTTAAATTAATTTTTTCAAACTCAATATGTAGGATAAAACATGTCGAAATATAAAAATTTACATGTCATAAGTTCTTTCAATATCAGTGTTGGGGAGTTTTGAGGGCCGTTATGAATCTAAAATTAATTTCTTAAAATTCAAAATAGTGGATTTACTATAGCAAACTGAATATTTGATTGGTACAATTTCATTTAAAACGTATTTTGTGTGGCCTACAGTTTTGGACCAAATGGGTACTTTTTGGCGATCTAAAAATCGAAAAATAAAATTTTAATAAAAAAATTAAAGCGACTTCTATAAATAGGACTAAAAAGCAAATGATAAAAATATAAATTTTTACATGAAATTTAAATTTTTAGAGTAGGCGTAAATTATTGCTAAATGAAACAAGTAACTACTAACGCGATATACATACAAGCTACGATAAGAAAGCAATTACAAATAAAGTATTTCTCAATCTTTTTATGTGAATCGCATTTTCTTATTTATTAATTTGGTACCGACTTCAAAAATTGCAATTTCATGTAAAAATTTATATTGTTGTTTTTCGCCTATTAGCACTTTTTTAGTAGTCGGTTCAAATTTTTATTACAAATTTTATTTTCTAACCCTCTATTTTTGTAAAATGGTTTTAATGACCTTAATTTTTATTTTAGTTTTTATAAATAGCTAAACGCGTGTTATCTATTTTTAATGTTTAATCATAAAAGCAGGTTAATTAATAATCCGGTAAGAATAAACATTGTCGAATTAATATGTACTTGAACATTTGAAATTAAATTTTATAAAATCATCCTAAAAATTAGCGACTCCATCTATTAATAAGTACTCATTAGATGAAAGGAGAATTTTGCATATTCAGATAACTATTCGTCCTCTTGAAGAAATTTTGTTAATTCATCAATAAATTTTCACATACTCATGTTCGACAATGTTTTCTATGTGAAGAAAATAATAGCTTTATGATTAATCTTGAGTTAGTTGAAAAATTTGATACTACTGATGTACATATAAAGTACTTTCACATAATAAAACCCATCTTATTAAAAAAACGTTATAAATAAATTATATGATTTATTTTATATAAAAAAACTATTAGGAACAGGAAATTGTATTTTTATCCTGTCATGAAAAAACAGTTTTTAATAATGTTTGCGTGATTTAGATATTATTATAAAGCCTGTTACTTAATAAGGCTCATAGTCAACTTGATATATTTAGTAAAAATAACGTGAAGTTGCGCTTTGGGTAAAAAAGTAATTTTAAATTAAAGCAGAAATATGACACTTGGCATTGTTACATAACAATATGTGAAAAAAAAGCGACCACAAGATTAATGGCCTTTCACGACAAGGTTTAATGAAGATATGGCAAAATATTAAACTAAACTTTGTTAAAAATCTATACTTTAGGCTCTTCGGTCTTCAAAACCACTAAATCATCTCTCAAACAAAATAAAAGTATTATGAAATATTATAAAAAAAATGATTATTAGAATGTTTTGTACAACAACAAGGACAAATACTTTTCAAATCTTTATGAGGCCTAAGCCTCCTTACCATCATGCATGATGAATCTTATCAGATTAAAAATTAAACGATAGAAAAGCATTAATTAAATTACCAAATGTTAACAAACCAATATAGTAAACTTGATATTTCAATTCTTAAAGACACAATAACAATTTTTAAGGAAAATTATAAAAGAATGACTAGTATAATATGTAGAATTGGGAAAATATTTCAGGCTATGGCTTTGAACTATCACATTAATGCAAAATGGCATTGCTTTTGAGTGTTTTAGATAAGGACAAATATTAACGGGCCTTATTAGAACCCAGGCTTTATTTGATTTGGATTTTGTAGTTGATAATTTCAAATTCGATATTTCCCATTAATTCAAGGTTATATTAATAATGTTTGTAGAAAAAAATCAGATTATTTAAAAGTATTGAAATCGCAAACAGAGAAATAAGGATTGTTACAAAACTAAAATTAATTAATTCTATTATTTTGCTAACTTTCTTTGAACTCGGCACAAATCATTTTAATTGGAGATTAATTTTAGTTCTTAATTGAGCACGTGATTTGTGGATTTATAATTGAAATTTATTTTGATTACGTTAAATAGTTTATAACGACTTTAACGAAATACGGCTTAAAAAGTTATTACTGGTTTTTACTTATTACTTATACTTTTATAATAGCTTTATGCGCGTAAGCTAAAAAGTGGAAAAAAATAATTAGCGAACTTTTTTTACGAAAAACTAAGATAAGAATAGAAATTTTAAGCAAATATGCCTAAAATCGGATTTAAAAAATGTTAATCAGTCGTTTTTTAATAAATAAACTACAATTTAATTAAAATTGTTAAAAACAGCTTTTTAGAATACGTTGTATATACATCAAAAAGGACGCGAAAACGTCATAAGAATTTTTACTCTCCGAATAGCAAAAATATAGTATATTGTTGTTATCTCGATAAATTTTTGGCCAAATTAACTCTCTTTGAAATAATTCATTCAACAAAGTATATATAAAATTGCAATATTGCAGCGTCCGTCGGTAGGTGTATTTAATTTCGATTTAAAATCAAAAATATGAGTGCTTTTTCGACGGAAAAGTTGGTTAAGAGGCTGCCAGGTTTATAGACCCTTAACTGGCGGATATTTTGAGCATATCATATTGTATAAATACCGATTCTTCATGATCTGATGGAATACAGAAAATAGATATAAAAAATGAAGTATTTTTTACTTACAAGGATATATATATATATATATATATATATATATATATATATATATATATATATTTTGTCTTTTCTTGGGTTTAGGTTCTTTATTGAACAAAAAACCTAAAAAAATTTGACGTTTCGCCCTCTATTTCTGGCATCTATTAGGTACTGAGGATACATGGAATGCGAGTGTATTTTTTTATATTTTATATTTTACAATGCACCAAAAAACCGAAAGAAGGCATACATTTAATTTTATGTTTAAGAGGATATTCAATTTTTGATGTTTATTAACAGGATCGAATACTTAATATTTGTGTTTAAATTAGGCTGGTGTAAAAGTGGCTCAAATTTCCTATATCCGTTCTGTCGTGGTTTTATCTTTTTTAATTTCTATGATTTCCTTTATCTATAATTTTTGATAATTCATATTATTGTTTTTAATTATGGTACTGTTCTAATCGAAGTTATGTTTTTCGTCCTGTGTGTGTTTGTTTAACGCTGTTGAGAAGTTTCTCGTATATTTATGGCCATTCAATTTGTTCATTAGGAATTGGCTTGTCATGCCTATATATTTTTTCCGACAATTTGAGCAAGGGATCGAATATACTACATTTAACTTATTCATGAGAGGAGTTTTACATTTTAAATTAGTAAATAGTGTATTTAATTTATTATGAGACCTGTGGCATACGATAATATCATGCTTTTTTAAAATGTGTTTTATTATTTCTGACAGCTCACTAGTGTAAGGTAATGCTACATATTTTTGCTGTTTATGTTCTATGTTTCTTGTTATTAGGTATGTTTATTAGTTATTTCGGTGATAGTCTTTTCATTGAAATTATTATTTATTAGTGTATTTTTCGCTTTGCAGTATTCTTGATTGGAATTCTGGAGACGTTAGAGCGATGGCACGAGCGGAGAGACCGATTATAACCCTATTTTTTTCAGTTTTTGAGTGATCTGAGAAACAATTTAAATATCTACTCGACCAAGTTGGTTTGGTGTACCATTCAGTTAAAATTTTGTTTTTTCTACGTATAAGTGTCATATCTAGAAAATTTATTTTATTATTACTTTCTGCTTCTGACGTGAATTGTAATTTTTCGTTGAAACTATTAAACTCTTGGAGAATTTCATTTATTTTATTCTGTGGCACAGCTGTTATGCAATCATCGACAAACCTCTTGAAAAATATTATATTAAATTTTAATTTTTCTAAAACTTTTCCTCTAAATATTCCTTTAGTACCTGAGTAATGGTAGATGAAAATGGTGATCCCATAGCCCATCCATCGAGTTGTTTGTAAAAGGTGTTTTCATACTGAAAGTAATTTGTTCTTAGAACGAGGTCAACAGCATCCATGAAGTTGTTTTTTGATAGTGATGTGTGTTTCTTAAAATAGAGCGGACAAGTTGAGTTGGTATATTTATATACAAAGATATAACATCTAGCCAAATGAGCCTGTAATTTTCAGTAGATTTACTTTTTTGTTAAATAAAGAATCTAAACCCAATCTGGTTTAACAATCTGGAAAATATAATATGTATATTTATATATATATATATATATATATATATATATATATATATATATATATATATATATATATATACATATATATATATATATATATATATATATATATACATATATATATATATATATATATATATATATATATATATATATATGCAAAAAATACCTTAACAGACCAATCAAACCGAATGGTTATTGACGACGATAACAGTATAATTTCAATTTTTAAGAAAATTAGAAATATTCTGATCTGTTTTTATGGAAATGGTTGATTCCCCAATTTCCTGTATATTTATTTACCATTTAAGTTTCATGTTATTATGTATTTATTTGTTCATTAAATTATTGTTATTGAATTATTTTTTTTAATATATATATATATATATATATATATATATATATATATATATATATATATATATATATATATATTTTTAACAAAAGTTGATGTTGGTAGCCGTTACTATGTGGTAGTTAATCATCTTCGAGAAATGTTTAAAAAGGAACTACTATGTTTTTTACCACCAAATTTAGTGGTATAAAACATAGTAGTTCCTTTTTAAATATTTTTTTAACATTTATACATTAAATAAATTTATGCGAACTGAAATAGGATTCTCCTATTTCTTTGAGATCGGTAAGAAGCTAAACAGAAATTAAAATAAACCGGAATATCATTTATATGGAAGTTGTGAATATATTTTTGTCCCTAATATATCAGAATATCTCTTAAAGCCTATGGCGTAGATAAAGTTTATATGTAAACGTGAATTAAAATCTGTGTCAAGCCTTCATAAATATGGTATTTATTTGGCATATATGTATATTACTTGCTTTAAACGTATAGATTTTCTCAGTCACGACATTAATTGATACGCGAAATTATAGCGGTTTCCGTTGAACTAGCATCAAAGTATTTAAGTAAGCGAGAAAATATTTATTAAAGCTGGTTCGCTATAACCAATTTGATTTTAAAATAATACTTTCTTGTAATATTTTGTTTTAGAAACAGCTCTATTGATATTTTTAAAACCATTTTTCTGGAAAAATTGTTGTTCAAGATTAAAAACAAAGTTGACGATTTAATATTGACAGAGATAATCTTTTTCACTATCTGCTGATGTAAAGAGTTTTCAACTAGATTGATAATTTAGATAGAAAACAATGCTGGCTCAAAATATTTTGGAAACTTGTCTCTGCTAACAAATTATCTCCTTTTACAATTAAACTCTGAAAAACAAGTAAAATAAACAATTCCTCCAGTGGCGGATCGTAGGATAGGGCCACAATCCCAAGGCACTACATAATTTTCCTTTAAAATACTTTTAATATTTATTTTACTTTAAACTTTTCCGAATACTTAATGTCAGTCGTTAAATAATGACAATGCTGTTAAATAAATTAAATAAAAAACACAATTGTTATTAGGTGAGAAGTTAGATTAGTTCACTGTTTCGGCGTTTGTGTTTGTTTTAACGGTTCTAAAAAAATGACTCTTATTTTAAATTTAGTTTTACTAAGTTATTGTCCAGTGTAATATTGACGAAATTATTAGTGTTGCTCATAATTTCTGTTTTTAAGGCATTGATTTTTAGGCCAATGTTTTTTGAGACTGTGTTAAACTGGCTAATCATTAACTGCACCTCCTCTGATAATCCATCAAATAAAACAATATCATCCGCGAATCGCAGATGGTTAAGATATTATCTGGCTACATTTACTTCTTTAATAGATCGGTCCAGCTGACAGAATGCATCCGGGAGGGCACTGGCGTACTTCTTTCTTGATTAAAATTAATCTTGAATATTCGAACGCCCTAATATACATTTTTGAGTTCCCATATACGTGCTTAATTAGGAAAATATAGCGGTTATCTAGTCGGCAGTTAACTGAATTAATAGTCTTTTCATAGTCAACGAATACTACATACAGATCGTCACACTTGTGTTTAAATGTTTGGAGATGGTAGCACGTGTTAAAATCTGACCTGAAGTCAGCCTGTTCACGTAGCAGACAGAAACCTATCTTTTTGTCATTCTATTTGATATTATTTTTTGTAAAAAGTTTGTACATTTGGAACAGTAAACTTATAGACCTATAATTATCCAGCTTAGTGATATCTCCTTTTGTGAGCATTAAAGCAATCTCTGTTTCTTGCCGAATTCCCGATATTTCCACCACTAGCAAATATTTGTTATCTATATTATAGGCCCAGCTGATGCTACCATTACAACCAATACGTTGGCAGGTTCAGCACCATTATTTTTTTAGGGTTGTCAGAGTATTGTCAATTTCTTTCACATTTATTTCGGGATTTCCTCTGGTCCCACGTTTCTTGTAATTTCCAGGTTTTGGTCCCTCTGATTGTTTAATATATCACCTTTTCGATTTTGGAGTTTATTCATTTATTTTGCCGCAATATTCAGGAAAATAGACAAGCCTGGCTGTCAGAAATTTTATAAAAATATATAGGTATGATAAAAATAGTTTGACATGCGAAGATGAGGAAATATATAAAATATTTTGTTTTATATATGCATTGTGATGAAATTTGATCAAAAAAGTGAAATAAAATAAAGGCTCTTAAAATAACTGAGGTTCACATGAATAATGTTTTTGGTTTTTCTATGCTTAGTAATATACAGTACATATACATATACATACCTAAGTTTTGAAGCACATTTCAACTAGTGTAGATTTAAATTTGGTTTATATTAAACATTTTGAATATTAAATACAGGTATATATATATATATATATATATATATATATATATATATATATATATATATATATATATATATATATATCCTTATGTCAGAGATACTACAGAAAAAAAATAGCAAAAATTCTCAAAAGGCAAAACATTTTTACCACAGACAGTAAAGTAAAAAATCTCCAACACCTAAAGAAAAATCCCTCTAGAAAACAAGGAGTATACTAAATTCCATGAGAAGAATGATGCTCACCCTACGTAGGTCAAACCAACCGTAAAATAAGCGGCAGAATAGACGAACATATTGAAGGCTGGCAAGCAAAAAACAATTTTTTTGGCTCAACACTTCGTAAACACAGAAAAAAAAATGCTTTCGAGATGTGAACATCTGTCCACAAAAGTTGTAAAAGAAGCTATCAAAATTGCAAAGAGGTCCAACAACGTATATAGCAGAGACGACAGTCAGCGCTTATCTAATATTCGGAAAAACCTGCTAACAAAACATCAACCAGTAGTAGTTAATAAAGAAATGGATCATAACTCGGCAACATCACCCCAAACACTGACAACAGGGCCAATAACATGCAACAAAACTTACAACCTGATTAGCTAGAACCATCCAACCAACGAACACGTCCCATGCGCACATAAAACTGACCTCACTCGGGTCGCAAGTATGAGTTCACCCACAGACGCCATACAGTGAGTTTTGAAAATGGTGAATTAGATTTCACCGAAACGTCAGCTACCCTACAGTGCTGAAAATCTTGAAAAGGTTATATATATAAATATATACATATTGATACCCAATTATATTCCATGTATTGGCACTACCTGTCTAAACATTTACGAGCCGCCACTAAACTTCTCAGGGGAAATAGCAAATCTACAATATATCAAACATAAGATGGATATTGGATATAACACATTTTTTTTACTTTTCTCATAAGTTATATTATGTCAGGAATTCTTCTTTAAATTTTTTCAATAATATTTGATTTCCTAATGGTAAGCGGCCCTACTGAATTTTTTCAGTATTTGGTACTATCCATGCAAAATATTTCATATAACCCCATTTTCCTAGCTCAAATATGTTTAAAAATTTATAAAAAGGTCTCAAGTCAGCATTTGAACGAGAGAAATGCTCAGAAAGCAAAAATAACCCATGGTGTTAATAGGTCATCGCATTTTATATATCTTATACAGTGATCTATGACGACAGAGTATATGCTTGAAATTTATAATTATATGATAATATTCAATATTTTTTTATGCAAAAATCATTAATCATAAATTCATTTTTTCTAGTTATCCATATTTACCTTGCTATAGTGATTCTGAAACTATATAGAAACAAAAAAGATTAAAACTGAGAAATGCAGCATCTGATTGAGTAAGAAGTGAAAAAAGTATTGTTTAAAAATACAATGATTAAACTACGCAACAAATTTTAATGAAAAGTGTATTTTTTGTTAATTTTGGGGCGCTGAAAATAAAAATGACATTGAAGTTAAAAACTTAGTTGCAATTTTCAAGAACACGTTTTTAATAACAAGCAAATATAACACGTGTATTGTCAATATGTAGAGAGACATGATATCACGTATATCTAAAACTTGAACTAATATTAAAAAGAAAAATTTAGTTTCGGTGTTAGAACACCACGAATGGTAAGATTTAGTCGATTTTAGATACATTTAGGCTGTTGCCCAGTGTTATTGCATAAGAAAGAATATAATGTTAAATCAAATAATGAAGTAGTGTTTTTATAGATTAAATGTATTAATAAGGGGTGTAGTTTCTAATGAGTTCCACAATGATTTTCTGCCTTTTATACCACCTGTTACTCACGATTTTGTAATAGTTTTCTTGCATATAATAACACACAAGATGGAGATTACTCTAGGATGCAAATAAGAACTGATTATGACCTAACTTCTTTTCTATGCCAAAGTGGCCAAATATCTGAAGGAAAAGATATGTAATATGAAACACATATTTGTGAAGATTAAAATATATTTTCTTTTTTTCCAAGGGTGTCACTAGCTATTCATCAATACTATAACCCGTTATCTAAATATTTATGTTTCGTTATTTGAATAACGAGCAAAAGTAAAATGCACACGTATGATATAACCTAAAACCGAAAGATTTCAGAACGCTAACAATTCGTAAATCATTTAATAAAAGTTTACGAACCGTCATTACCAGTATGAAGTCGGGAAATGTCCCTAATTATAATTATTCTTACCTTCCCATAGTGTGATGTGATTTCGCAAAATGCTCTAAAAGCAACCGCCTACATGAAATTGGTGAACTAGTTATTGTTAGTCCAAATGAAAGTTTCCATTTGCAACGAGGTATTTAAACAACCTGTTTCTATGCTAAAACAAAGGTACATTGTTTTGTAAAATTTTTCCTATAAATTCTTGTTCTTGAAAATGTTAACAAATATCAGAGAGAATTCTGTTTCTCTCGGAGAAAAATATATTGCAAGTCTTTTAAGCAGTGTAATGGTCGTGGGAAAGTGTAAAATATCGGTTCTTTTAATTGCATGATTAATGTATATATAACACAGAACATAGAACGATCAAAATATGTACAATGAATTAGTCTCTATGATTTTAGAGTAATAAATGATAATGATACCTAGTTAACTAATTATTTATTACTGACCGATAACAAAATTACTATTTATTTCATTTCGTTGTTGCAATATAATTAAATAAACGATGTTCATTGACTAAAACTTCAATATATTCGAACTCAAGTACGAGTACTGTGATGTAGCAGAGTTTCATGATTACGAATAACAACATTATTAAAACAGGAAGTTCTAAAAGACAGACGACTAAAGAGGATCCAACTAACGGTAAAAAGTGATCTTTCGAAAACAACAGTTTTGAGAAACATACATGATTATTTGGATAAGACGTGTGCCGAAAGTAAACCGACTTCAAGCTAATTTAATAATTGTAGATTTACATATTTCCTATATAATTATTATATAGTATTAATCAAATAAATTGTTTATGCTTTTCATTAACTTTCATCTCTGTGTTTATCTATAAGGCCATGATTATACCTTTGAATGAGTCCCCAACTTCTGTCTTGTATCTTTACATTACAGACAAATTTATAACGAAAAATTCCTTCTTTGATTTGGTCGTTTTTAAAGTAGTCTTATTCACAACAAACTTAACATATGTTTGAAGGTTGTAGACAATGTTGAAGAATGATTAAAACGTGGTCGGATTTGCATTGTCTTTATTTTTATTTTTACGACGTTTCGATTAGGTTGTATCTCTAATCGTTATCAAGTATAAACTGAATGTTTTGTCTTAAGACTATAAGTTTATATAGGGATTGTGTAAATTGAAGCGCAACGTTTCGCTTCACTGTACATACCTCCATGATTTGATGTTACAAAGTAGTGGTTGCCAAAGATTAGGTATCTCAACACTCGGTTTACTGAAGATTCCATTATTGTTTTTAATGTATGCTGCTTCTATAAATTTTCTCTTTTTCCTATTGAGTTCTATATATATTGCCGCAGCCTCAAACCATTTTATATGGTGTTGTTTATTACAGGAGTGTTCTGCAATACTTGATCTCGGCGTTTCCCCTTTTTGTATATGAGTTTTATGTTCCTTAATTCTAACTTCTAGCGGTCGTTTGGTTTCGCCAATATACATTTCACCACACTCACATGGAACTTTGTAAACATATTCTTTCTTATCGACAGTTTTAGGTTTTGTTTTTGTTAAATGAGCTCTAAGGGTATTTCTTGATTTAAAGGCTGTTTTTATATTATAATTACTGGCAATTCGTCTTATTTTCTCCGACGTTCCCTTAATGTACGGAATTGTGAAGAAGGAATGTGTTTCTTGCTGTCCAGTGTTCGTTATACTAAAATTATTTATAACATCGTCAATTAGTTTTAAAGGAGAACCATTCTATTGTAAATCGGATTTAATATTTGCTACCTATTTTTCCAATCATTCGGCTTTATTGCATATAGATATAGCACGATTATAGAGGTTGTGTATAATTCCTCGTTTTGTTACAACAGAATAATTGGAACTATGATTAAGATATTGTCCAGTATGTGTTGGCTTTATGTATACTGAAGTTTTAATAGTTTCGTTTGAACGGTTCATCATGACATCTAGGAAGGGCAATTGATCATTTACCTCTTTTTCCATGGTAAACTTAATTAAATTTATAGAGCAGCATACATTAAAAACAATAATGGAATCTTCAGTAAACCGAGTGTTGAGATACCTAATCTTTGGCAACCACTACTTTGTAACATGAAATCATTGAGGTGTGTACAGTGAAGCGAAACATTGCGCTTCAATGGACACAGTCCCTATATAAGCTCGTAGTTTTAAGACAAAACATTCAGTTTATACTTGATAATGATAGAGATACAACCTGATCGGAACATCGTAAAAATAAAAATAAAGATAATGCAAGTCCGACCACGTTTTAATCAAACGTAATTTGCTAGTAGAGGGTATTATAGTATTATCACATCTAATTCTTGCTTTTTTTTTTGTTGGCCATTTTCTTTCCTTTGGAAAATATAATAAAGATACATTCTATCCCACACTGTAAAAAGAAAATGCATTAAATTTAATATAAATATGGTGGAAGCAATTTCACCAACGCTTATTAAATGCTCTTAATGTATTGCTTTAAATTAAATAATTTACATTAATCCAAAATAATTTATTCCATTAAATTTAATGTAGTCATATATTAAATTTAATATTTGAGCATTACTTTTTAAGGCAACTATGCATATTAAATATACAGCCAGTGTTCATTGAATTTGATGCTATCACATATTTAATTCACCAACATTACTAAAAAGTTCAAAAAATTCTGAAACTACCAGGAGAAGGTGGATATTTTCCCATGGGTATTGTCCGTCATCTAGACCAGTTTCAAACTCTTTGGTTCCCGTCAGTACAGGGCCGACATGTACACTTCACCATAAGAAAATTGAGCCCTTTATGCAGCTTATATCATACTGACCAAAAAGTTCAATACAAGTTGCGTCATCTCTCGAAATCTCGTGCAATGTATATTGAATAATAATCTAAATTCCTTTATATTATATTTATAGAATATGCGAGGTTTATCCCAAAAGTATCGAGCCTACCTTCATATTGCCGCATTGGTGTTATTCTTTATCATCCGGTGAGTGACATCCTTCAAAGTAGTCCCCATTTAATTGAATAACACCTTCCCAGCGGTGTTTCCACTTCCTGAAGCAGTCCTGGAGGTCAGTTTTCGGAATTGCCTTTAGTGCATTCGTCGCATTAGCTTTAACTGTCTCTTTGTCATCGAACCGGTGTCCTTTGAGCGGCAGTTTTAATCTGAGAAAGAGCCAAAAGTCGCAGGGAGCTACGTCGGGACTGTATGGAGGCTGGCGAAGCTGTACGACTTTTTGCTTTGTTAAATGTTGCTGCACAAGGTTCGATGAATGCACTGGCGCATTGTCGTAGTGAAGCAGCCAGTCACCGCTTGTCCAAAGCTGTGGCCGTTTTCGTCTGACTGCGTCACACAATCTTTTCAATACTTCAACATAGTATTCTTTAGTGATCGTGTGACTTCTCGGAGCATATTCGTGGTGCACAACATCTTCATAATCAAAGAAAACAGTCAAGATTGTCTTCACTTTGTTCCGACTTTGACGTGCTTTTTTTTGGACTTGGCGATTCAGAATGCCTTAACTGTGAAGAATGTCGCTTTGTTTCTCTAAATGCCTTATTCATCATATTAATTGTTTCCGAGCAAGTTTTTCCAATATTAAAGCAAAACTTGATGCAAATTCGTTAATCTAATTTTTCCGTAATTTTTTACAATAACAAAATGCGACGAACGAAAAAAAGACATTGTAAACAAACGTACACCGTTTACGAACTAACACGTCCAGTCGGTAACTGCACACACCAACGAGTTCATGAAGACTTACTGGTGACGCCCATGCCCCACAGGAGACGCTCGGAAGTTTTGACTCGGAGATACTTTTGGGACGAACCTCGTATGTGAATTAATTTTAATGTACAGAAGTTGAAATATCTTTTCAGTTACTTTACTGAAATTTTGAAATACCACTTAATCAAATTTAATGTACCACAAACTGTTATTTGAATGAATTGCTTCAAATTCAAAGTTAATGTAAATATTCATGATTTTTGGTACAAAATCATTAAATTTAATGTAGAATGGACACTTAATTTGCATTAAATTTAAGGTTATTTTTTAAAGTTCATTCAAGGTACAGCTTGACTCATAACAATACGCCACGTAATTTTATGACTAAAACGGTACATTTATATCTCTTAATGATCTATTGACATAGATTATTTTTTAAGAAAAATTCCATGTAATCAAAGGTATTGTTCCCATTTTAATGGATCATTTATTCATTTTTTAAATTTCAATACGAATATCAGCAGCATATTTTATCCAAATTATAAGCAGAACGGATGGTAACATGTACTAATTATTTTAAAGGCTCTTTGGTTAACAAGTTCTGGTAGTAGTGAATGGTAACCGACAATACAACTAAGTAAAAAAACAAGCTTTGATCTTTGTAATAATTAAAGATATTTGTTTGATTTTAATGAGTTCAGTTTACTTTCCCATTACTTAATTGTACCGGTAGTGTTTTTGTGTTATAGATTGCGTATATCCGATAAATTTTAATTCTAATATTACAAACAATACTTTTGATACACGATCAACATCATTGAAAAGAAAAACAAATATTTTTGTTTCTTTTACCGCACAATGTAGTATGTGTGTACCCTGATACATTTTATATTCATTGTAGATCTATAGATTTATCGTCAGTTTTATCGTGAATTGGGAGGATGTAAACAAGAATAAGGACATAGATAGATGCTCACACAGTAATACTGCAATTTTGGATTCAGGGTCGTGCCACCACTCTTATTGATTTTCACATCCATTCCTTCATGAATATATCGTAAGAAGAATAAAAAAATCAAACTATCGACGTTGGACATACTAGCAATTTATCATATGATATATCGTAAAGTTTGCTCAATAATATCATTTTTGGGATTTCGTAACTACTAATAACTCCTTTAATTTCATGATTTCTATGCGTCCGTCAATTAGCCTTAAAACTTCGTCTTTTTTACTTTTTTTTTGCAATTATATCTAGTTGACACGTGATTACAATTAATCCAAGAGCTGACAGACTCAATTACGAAAAAAAAAAATTATAATTCCTTCCCACATTAAAACTGAGGAACGAAATTTTTTGTTCGCCTATTCCATCAAGCGTGCTGTCATTGAATAAGGAATTAAATATATCAATTTTTTAACGGTTTTAATCACGAGATATAAGCTTCTAAATCTAACCGTAGATTTTTTAGTTACTCGAGCTGTATATCATCAAAAATTCGTATGGTTAAATCACATTTACTAATTTATGAGATTTAAAAGAAAAACTATTTAAAATTTAGTGAGGGAATATAATTTGAAAAGTGCCGAGTAAATTATTATTTTACACAAAATAATAAGATGGTACGGGAAAAATAAAAAATAAAAGAAAAAAACTGCTGTGCATTCGTTACGTAATCCGTTTTTTATTTTCTCCTTCCTCATTCATTGTAACAATTCTACAAATTCCATTCTGTATATGTTGAGTTCTAAGGCACTGGTTAAACTAACTGGCCAGCAATAATTATTGTTTTTATTTACAACAATTTTTATCTTGGATACAATTACTGAATTATTGAATCAAAATCTGACTGCAAGCTAATTCTTAACCGATTTGAACTATTCCATGCTTAACGCACTCCTATTTGGCCATACTTCGTCGCTAAATTGCCGAAATTGCAAACCAGAAAGAAAGAAAAAGAGTATTTTGGCACAAATCTATACTTGCAAAACAAATCTTGATCGATTGGAACAACTCTAAGTTTAAAGCACTCCTACCTAGCCATACTTCGCCGCTGTACTGCATAATCATGAGTTACAATTTTCCAACGTCTGAAAATGTAGATAGAAGAGACGAAAATGATAATTTCGAACAATTTTATTTTCTCGATTCTACGGTCTTCTGAGCGACAAAAAAAATCAACAAGCATAGGCTTGAAACTCTTGAAAAATGTCTGATCTGAATTGTACAGAATTCCTGTTAAGTACATAGTCCATCTTTTGTAGCCAAAAAGTCTAACATATTACTAGTTAGTGATATTTTGAACTATTTTTAATTGATTTTTTTTATACAAATTCTGTTAAGTTTAATCCAAAAGTGAGATTATTGAATGTGTTTTAAGCCTACGCAGATCTTTAAATTTAGATTTGTCGCTTAGAAAACTCCTGGCAATAAGCAAATTATATTTTGCACTTCTTGTTGATGGATCTCTACGCTGAGTCGCATATGTCAAAAAAAGTTTTGTTTTGTTGGACACAAAGGTTTAATTTATAAAACTAATTATAATTTTGGTCCTGTTTCTAGATTTAAATAAAAGTTCACGGGCAAATATTTTTTATCTCAGGTTTATTACTATTGGACATTGAAATTTTTTCGCTTTTTTTCTAACTTGTTTAGGAGTAAGAATATTCGAAATAGTAAATTAGACAGTATTGAAATAAAAAAAGGATCTGTAGGCAGATTTTTGTCCAATAATTTACTTTTTGCCCACTGTGCTTCATCACAAGTGACTACATTGTTGCAAATTCGTTTTATATTGTTGGTATGGTATCTGAAGATATAACAATAATCTGTTGATTAATCTTAAAATCGCAACAAATATTGCTACAAAATGTCCACAACCAACCATAAGAATTATCTTACGTTCTCCAAATTGAGATGGATATAGATCTGTTGATAGATTGCCTATATATGTTAGTCTTTACGTAGCCAAATAATTTGCACGAGAAAAGGATTGGAAAAATTTTTTTTTCCCATAAAATTATGGCATTTCAAAATCAGAAAACAAAATATTTTTCAACAAGAGTATATTCATTTTACGTGTATTTTTATGTTCTGTATATCTGGTTAATGCGCACACTACACCTGTATTATTACATATGGTCTCATTTTGTTAAAGATTTCGCAAATTTTCCAATGAGATGGTCTTCCTTCACATCTTAACATTTATCAGTTTACCTGTAATTCAGTTTCATCTCCAACTGGTACGTATCTATTTCGGACTCTTGAAAATGGGACTTTCAGAGGGCATATTTTTGCCGAATCACGTTCTTGGTTCACTAGAATCGTACTCATTAGAAGATCCTAACCGATATACAGAAAACTCTTTCAACGGTTCAAAAAGTGAAAAACAGTTTTTATAATTTCTTTTATAGTTTCAATCTGAACTGAAAGCGTTAGCAATTTACTCTCGAATTTATTATAATTTTTTTATAATGAAAAATAGAAGTGGCTAATTTTTCTATAGATAATGCAAAGTATATGTCATTTTCTGAAATCTTTAAAAAAACATATCATTCTAAACCAAATTAAATACAAATTTTTTGACTCGATTGGATACTCAAAACATTATATTATTAATAGGGTTAGAAAAAAATTATAACTCACTTACCATTTACTGAATATAGCAATGCTATTGAAATCGCAGCTACTAAAATCCAATTAATCATCTTGGCTTCATTTGACTATTGGTTAATAATGGGAAAATTATGTTACTGTAGTCCATTCCTGAAACAACAAAAAATGTTATAAAATATTGTAAATGTTTATGTACTCATAGTCTGGATCACATTGCTACGTCACGGGAGAGAAAAATAATTAAAATGAAAACGAATGAATGAAAATTAAATATTTAATGCTTCTGTACAGGTGGTTATTTTTTAGTGTTGATCGCTCCTTCTTTTAGGGCAGTGCCTAGGCTAGCATCTCGGAGATTAGGGGGGGTTATATAAATTCAAAGCGTCACCTGTTTTAGGCCCGTCGGTAAGAAGAAGCGATGATGTTATCGAAAACAGAAAACAACTAGATCCCAAAATAAAACACACCGATTCCAAAAACAATTAATATCTATATTTAACAATAAAAAAAAATTCTGTTTTACAAACTATGTGAATTTTAATTTAATCTAAATAAATATGTGACTATTTGCTACCTGGATTAGAACAAAAAAAAAACAAAGAAACAATGAACAAAACTACTGCAAGTATGACGTCATCTGCGCCATACGCCAAGTCGGTTTAGATGTAGGTCATGCCTTAATTTTCACTATCGGCTGAACTGAATAACCTTACTTTTTATGTACAGTTGTATTTTGCACTAATAAATTATCTAGTAGGCCGATTAAGTCTAAAATTATGTTTACTTAAGCCTAATTAAAAGTGTTGGACTATTAATATGTGAAGAATAAAGTGCCCTGTAATTGCTCGCGTAAAGTCTTATTAGTTCCCAATCATAGGGGAAAAAGGAAAGTATACATTAAAACTGGTAATTTCACTGTTTATTACGAAGTTCTAATACCTGAAAGGCAGTTTTGTCATTAAATCCAAACACTTTCGGCAAGGTGGATAGCCGATGGCCTCTATGGAGCAGTGGTGAGTAATATGCCGGCTCTGGCATGCAAATCCAAACTTAGACACGAATACAAAGTATACAGTATAATAAGAACTATTTTTGACATGTACCGGATTGTCTTTAAGGGTGCACCAAGTATTCAAAGTCTCAAAGATGGTCTGTTGACTTCTTAGGAGTGATCACTTTCACTATGGTGTACTTAACCAAAAACGAGTACAATAAAAACTTTGTTTATCCTCAATATCTGGCAAATGATGCCTTAACACACTAAACTACTGTTTTAGCTGCAAATAAGAATAAAAGTAGTATTGTAATCTAAGAAAATCAGCAAAAAAATCTGCTTTCTGGGTTTCTGCCAGTTTTCACAACCAAGGCTTGGCCCAGACTCTCTCTCTACTGACGCTTTTAGAAATCTCAAGAGCACTCAGAAAAAAACAAAAGATTAACTAACTACACCCTTGATGAAAGTGGCAAAAGTGGATTGTTTGATACCTTTCTAGGCACACTTGATTTTTTTTTACAAAACCGGTTTTTGGTGTGACAGTGCCAAAGACTTTTAGCTTTTATTTTATATGTATTAAAGAGACTACTTGATGAAAATAAGAGTCGAATTTATGGTGAGTATTGGCTTGATTGTTGGTATTTTGGTAAAGTTATTTATAGTTTTGTTCGTAAAATAACAAAACTGTAACAACATATATGAAAAAAAATAACCGACATCTATGAATAAGTACAATATAGCAAGAGTGATATGCTGGAAGTAAAAAAGTGCAAGAAGACTTTACAGAGGAGACGAAAATCCATTATAACTTGATAAAATGACATAATATATCTATATTTCATTATATTTAGACACCAGCACTCTAAACATTTAAAATTGGCACAACTTTTAGAAAAATGTAGTTTAATCCACTGTCAAAGTTTGTTCAAGTTTCGAAAACTCTATTCCTTTGATAGGTTGAGATCTAATATTAGTTCAGAAAACAGTACCAATTACCTAAGAATGAATAAAAAGTGGAAAAATTTAATATCCTAGGCATAGGCTTCCTTGGATTCTTTAAGTTTCGCCATTACTATGTCATTAGAGGCTAATCGCCTTTGCAAATCCAAGCAGCCTCGTCATCTGAACTTGCCTGATGGCTTCAGGTGATAACAGTGCATCTTCCAAAGAGCTTTGACTCAGTCTGTTAAATTCTGACCACTTTCTGGTGAAATGAGGATGGCTTCGCATCTTATCAGTAATCTCACCATGATTTTCAATTATTTTCTCTACAGGAAGAGATGCCAGACGCGGATCCAAGGGGGGGGGGGCGGTGGGGGAGATCGCCCCCTCCCCCCAAGAGCTTTCAGTTCAAGAAAACAGACCTGATTTTACCTCTTATACTATAGTTTATTCAAGAACTAGAGAAAGCAATAAATCATTTTTTCCCTTTTTTTTCTTCACAAACTACCTGTGTTCTTTAGTCCGGTGTCTTTGGCAAAATCTGTTAAACACATATATTTTTCATAGAAATGAGTTAGAAATTTTATAAACAAAAATACCGGTCTATTATAATGGACTATTTGGGTTATAGAACAATAGATATTTGGATGTGTGAAGTGTTAAAAAGGATTTTAATCCTTGTCATAGGCGTCTAAGGGAGGTTTATTTTATCACTAAGTATTTATGGCATAGAATATTATTTTGGTAATAAACTTGAAATAAAAAGTTTTTATAATATTATTTTATTTCTTATGATTTCTTATAATTCACATACATTAGAAAATATAGATAATTTTGACATATTTAACACAAATCACAACTGTATTTTTATTATTTTTAATTTTGGCATAGAAACCGTTTTAGGCACATTCAGACTAAAACGTAGCCTTATTGTCTCAAAAATTCTAAGTTATAATTTAAATACTTATAAAATACCCATTGTCAAAAATATAAGAAGTTAAACATATATAAAAAAATAAATTTGTCCATATAATATTAAAATTTTTTTGAGGCTATCGTTTATTTTATTATTAATTAAAATCATTTTTAGGACATTTGACGTTTCAGTTTATTTATTTCTTAAACCATCTGCAGAATTACAATTAAACACTAAAAAGGGATTCAAATGTAATTAATTTTTATATGTTACAGAAAATTTAAATAATAAATTGTGTTTCCGCTGGTAAACAGTACATATCTAATTCGTAATCAAAGTCAGTGAAGCTATCTTTGCCCAAATAAATTATAAGTGGTTCCTCTATCTCACCGAACATGAGATCGAGTTTCCAACATTTTCTTTTATTCTTTTATTATATGGATTTTTCCCAATTTTCTGCAGTAACTTTATTCAAAAAAATCTTTCAAAGGTCAGTTAAATTACTAATTTTGTAAGTTGTATTATTTCTAGCAACTCTACCATTTACTTGAGAGAAATATTTCCTTCTCCAACCGACATTTTTCAGACAATCTATAAAAACAGATTTTCTATCTGGTTTTTCTCAGCAAAAATTAAATTCTCAGAGCAATTTCCAGAGCTCAGTTCTTTTAATTTCAGATAAATCCCGATCTTCATTCATTTTAGTTAGCATTTTGTCGACGGTTGAGATCTGCTTCTCATTATAAAATGTATGTACAACTCCTTTTATTGCAGTTCACTTCTCTTCTTCCAAGGTTTTTCGTCTGCCTGTGATCGAATGTGGCTTGGGAGTACTAACAATTCCAGTCGTTTTTTTCTCCTCCAGTATTCTGTACATAGTAGATTTTCCAACTCCTGTCATGTTGGAATACATCTAAACAGAGCTTTTAACATTATTATCTAGATATTGATTTCTTAAGGTATCATAAAGATTCATCGTAATACGTTTTTCGTTGAGGAAAAAATGTCCCGGTTTGACGATTTTGAAATAAATATAGATGTGGAAGCCATATCTTTTGGGTGTCTTACTTATCTCAAATAATATATAAAAAAAGCACAAACAAGATCAATCACTAAGGACACACTGTAAGGTGTACTTTGCTCACTGACAGAAATTAAATTGAACTATCAGAAATTTTATTGTAGTAAATTTATCAAAGCTTGTAATATTTAAATATAATTAAATATAATTAAATTTGCGGCAGTCCTAAGTTACCTGCGGCTCTAGGCAGGTGCGTTGGAGGTTTCGGTAACAGTTTTATTACTCTCTCTAGTCCTTGAATAGAGTATAGGAATGTACATGCTTGTGATTCCCCTCCCCTTCCCAAGAGCTTTGAGTTAAGGAAAATGGAATCGATTCTGTCTTTTATATTAGGAATGTGTATGCTGCTGACCCCCCCCCCCCCCCCCCGTTGACAACTCATTTTTCTTGCGATAGCTCCCTTCCAAAAAGCTTTAAGTTCAGCAAAATAGACCTGACTCTTCCTTTTATACTGAGAATGTGTATGCTGCTCGTATCCTCCCCACCTGCCGGCAACTTGTTTTTTCTTGTGATCGCCCCCCTCCCACTCTCCAAGAGCTTAAAATTCAGAAAAATAGACCCGACCCTGCCTTTTACACTAGAAATGGGAATATTGCTGGTGTTTCCCACCTCCCCCCGTCGACAACTTGTTCTCGCTTGCCATACTGTACTTTTCTGATATCACCGCCCCCCCCCCCCAAGGAGAGAGGATGGATCCGCCGCTGAGAGATGCTTATATATTTTAGACAGTTATAAAATCTAAATATTCCCTGTCAATAGTAACTAATTAATCTGATAGATAATATACTAAAAATTTATTTTATTTGAAAATATAATAATTTTAGTCAAAACCTTGAACTGACATAGGTTGTAATTAGTTCATTATAGTTTAGCTATTCGTGAATTCATTCTATCGTTTAATACATTGACAGTGAGTGGAATTAAAAAATTAGCAAACGAGGCTAGCAAAGAAGTAATCAAATCAATTAAATTTACTATATGTTTTAAAAAAGCTTACTCAGCCTAAGGAGTGAATAGAACTCCATAAACAAGAAATATTCTTGTTAATGTTTAGGACAGTTCAATTTTGTAATTAGTTTAATGACTTTTACTCATTTCTTTGCGCTTCAATTTCCACAGGATCTTCTTCCGCCAAATTATTTTATATCATCAAGTAACTAGCCTATATACATTTCTTCACTTGTAAAGTATTCGAATGAATTTATTTATATTAACTGCAATATAATTTAACAAAATTATAGTGAATATTGAGTGAGCGAAAAAAATATCGGCTATTAGAAAGTATAGTTTAGTATAATTAATTTTTTTGGTTCTAATAAATTATATACTAAATGCCAGGTAATAAAATAAAGGTAAAATGAAGAATTGAATTACGAAAAACGAGCATGTAGGTGCTGGAATTCCTGTCTTAATAAGAATTTTCTGGAAGAAATAAAAATTTCTGAGACTTTTTCACAAAATTATATTTTAAAAATAATAAAGATCTAAAGAATTTCGAATCGCCTGCCATTTTCGACTTTTAATTGTTGAGTCAGCTATATTCATGATAAACGTTAAATATTAATCTTTACTCCTGTGGCGTCTACGGTTTTAAATATATTGATAGTAATGTAAAAAATCCTTCCTATTTCACCTATTTAGGGAAGAAATTTTCAATATGTCTATTCCAAAATAAAAAGTTTCATACGTACGTTTAAACTTGCGGTAATATACATTGCGGCGATTTTTGTGTCATAAATAATAACGTAATGTATTTTTAACAAATAAAAGTAAATGCGATGTTAATATAATAAATGAAAGACGATCATAATTGTAATTACATCACAACTCTCAGGCTTTCACATGTGGCATTTAAATATGTCATTCTTTTTTAATTTTATCTAAAATTTTATAAATTATTTTTGGATTAGAGTATTAATTAGTTACAGTTTAGATAGATGACCTTGATATTCAAGTAACTAAGTTAATTCTAGAAGCAAATGTCGTGAGGTGAAGTATGCCTTTAAAGCTAGAAACTAGTAATTTCGAAATGTAGTAAATATGATTAAAATATTGGTCTCCATCGCCGAGGTCAGCGGTTTATTGATTTTTTGTAAAGTTTATATGATATAAATAAAAGTACACGTATTTTAGCCCTGCCTTATTCATCCTATGGAAATATTGATTTCAGAAGAAGTTATGCGTCAAGTAAATTGAAACTTGGGAATTTTGTTGCGCTGTGTGGCTAGAAAGAAATAACTGAAAAACAATTGAAAGGCAAATTGTAGCAAATAGTAGTCAAACTCAATGCGCAACAAAGTGCAAATTAAAAAAAAAACACAGTATTGGAAGAAACTGTAGGTACATAAAAAACAATATTCCGGCAATATTACAGATTTCGTTAGAATGCTATGCTATTCTCGCTGGTGGTTCTTCTCTAGTATTTACTGGTGTAGAATAAACTAGTTCTTTTAAATGTAATCAGAAGTAAAAGTCAAACGGATTTAAATCTGGAGACTTTGGTGACCATAAAACAGACAAAATTCGACCTATCCATCGAGGGCCAAAAACGTAAGTTAATTATTGACGTACTGTATGGTTTAAAGGAGGTGGAGTTCTATCATGCATGTACCACATTTACATTCTTCTATCAAGACGTACGTCTTATAATAAATTATTTAAATTTTGTTGTACCATTCGCTCTTTCTTCCAAAACAAATGGGCCTATAAGGTTATTTCCGGTGATGCCAGCTCACACTTTTACAATAAACCTATTTTGGTGTTTGTTTTGAATTATAACGTGCGGGTTTACATTAGCCCCAAAATGTAAATTTTATTATGCCATCTCTTATAAAACCGGCCTCAACGGTAAACAAAATAGGAATAGAAAAATTTAGCTTTAGGTTATGTTGCTGTATAAAGCAGTTGAAGTATTGGGGTTTCGCGGGTTAATCATCCGGAGACATAGCGTGTAGTTTTTTAACATGGTACGGGTAAAGTAACTGTTCTGTTAGAATTTCATATACAATCCATTTTGTAACATTGCTTTGCGTCGCGAGCTTTCTTATCCTGTTTGAAAGGTTGTCAGTAATATCTTGCAAAATTTGTTCCTCTACGTAAGGGTCCCATGCTGTCCTGGGAGAGCCTTCTCCACTACGTTGCGGCAAAAATGACCCTGAATACTGAATACAACATTTAAAAAATTAATTAGTTAATCTAATAATCGTTTTCTAATCGTATTTTACCTGTTTCCCTTAGGCTTCGATCAACCCTTTCAACGGTTTTTGGCAATATTCGAGCTGGAAATCTTTCAACATTAAGTCTTCCTGCCTTCGAAGAATTTGACAGTGCTTCATCATAAATTAAATGCATATTAACATAATCTGCGTAAGAATATCCTTTCATTTTTTTTTAATTATTTTTACTTGAAGGCGATTTTGATAAGTTTTGTGAATAGTAATTAATTATCTAGGTATAAACAATAACAACCTGATTTTTTGTTCTTTATGTTTAGCATTAATAACTATTGAGTGTTTCTCGTAGAAATCAATTTGTCTCGAAAACCGCCAGTTTTATCAAAATAAATTAAGAGTACCTTTTTTGAAGAGGGATTACCCAAGTATGTAAAAAACTAGTTTTTAGTTTTATGACACCTATCAAAAATTAGGCCCAACGAGTGTGGCAGCAATTCCGTTCCTGACTTTCCTAATGATCTAAAACATCATCTACTGTAGAATGGTTTAATGCATCTTTATGGTCTCTATAAAATATTAAAATTTCATTAAATTATACAAGTCGGTTCAAAACTTTGAGCCGATAAGGTAAATCGTTGGGTACCCTTTTAGAGCTCTGTATCTCCGTTGAGGGCAGGGGCGGATCCAGCCTCTCTCCTTGGGGGGGGGGGGGCGGTGATATCACAAAAGTACAGTATGGCAAGCGAAAGCAAGTTGTCCCCCCGGAGGGGGGGGGGAACCGGAAACATTCTCATTTCTAGTGTAAAAGGCAGGGACGGGGCTATTTTTTTGAATTTGAAGCTCTTGGAGAGGGGGGGGCGATCACAAGAAAAAAACAAGTTTCCGACAGGGGATGGGAAGATGCGATCAACATACACATTACTCGTATAAGAGGCAGAATCGGGTCTATTTTCCTGAGTTTAAAGCTCCTGGGGGGGGGTGCTATTGCAAAAAAAACAAGTTGTCAACGAGAGGGGGCGATGATATCACAAAATTACAGTATAGCAAGCGAAAGCAAGTTATCGACGGTGGGGGGAGGGAGACACCAGCAACATTCCCAATTTTAGGGTAAAATGCAGGATCGGCTTTATTTTTCTGAATTTAAAGCTCTTAGAGAGGGGGGCGATCACAAGAAAAAATCAGCTGCCGTCAGGGCGGGGAGTGCCAGCAGCATACACATTCCTAATATAAAAGGCATAATCGGTTCTATTTTCCTGAATTCAGAGCTCTTGGGAGAGGGGGGGGGCGATCGCAAGCATACACGTTCCTATACTATATTCAAGAACTAGACAGAATAATAAAACTGTTACCGAAACCTTCAACGTACCTGCTCCAGAGCCGCAGGTAACAGGACTGCCGTAAATCTATTATTTAAGTATATTTAAACAATATAAGCTTTTATAAATTTACTGCAACAATAAAATTTCTAATAGTTCAATTTAATTTGTGTCAATGAGCAAAGTATACCTTACAGCGTATTCTTAGTGATTTATCTTGTTTGCGCTTGTTTTTATATATTATTTGAGATAAGTGAGATACCCAAAAAGTATGGCTTCCACCTCTATATTTGTTCCAAAATCGTTAAACCAGGGCATTTTTTCCTCAACAGAAAACTTATTATGATGAAGTTTTATGATGCCTTAAAATATCAATATCTAGATAATAATGTTAAAAGCTCTTTTGAGATGTGTGCCAAGATGACAGGAATTGGAAAATATACTAGGTACCGAATACTGGAGGAGAAAAACCCACTGGAATTGTTTGTACTCCCAAGCCACATTCGATCACAAACAGACGATAAACGTCGTTGAAAGAAGAGGTGAAAACTGCAATAAAATAAGTTATACATACATTTTATTATGAGAAGCAGATCCAAACCATCGACAAAATTCTAACTAAAATCAATGAAGATCGGGATTTACCTGAAATTAAAAGAACTGAGCTCTGGAAATTACTCAGAGAACTTAATTTTTGCTGGGAAAAACCACATAGTAAATTTGTTCTTGTAGATCGTCGGGAAACTGTCCGTTGGAGAAGGAAATATCTCTCTCAAGTTACAGGTAGAGTTGCTAGAAATAACACAACTTACAAAATTAGTTATTTAACTGAACTTTTGAAAGATTTTTTGAATAAAGTTATTGCGCAAAATTGGTAAAAATCCATATAATAAAATAATAAAACAAAATGTGGAAACTCGATCTCATGATCGATGAAATAGAGGAACCAATTATTATTAATTTGAGCAAAGATAGCTTCACTGACTTAGACTACGATTTAGATACGTAATGTTTACCGGTGTAAACACAATTTATTATTTAAATTTTTGTTTTATTTTATTGTTTAATGTTGTTAATATATTTTTATTTTAGTGTGCTCCACTCTTTAATTTTATATATATTTAATTACAATTAGCCCTAATTTTTTTATTATTGTAGTTGTGTCGTTTTTTTAAGTGTATAGAATCAATATATTTATTTTTTTTTGGGGCTATCGGATTTCCATATAATAAAGTAATTTAAATTAAGATGTGTGCAATAGAAATAAAAATAAGTAGGTCTAATTTTAACTGTAACATATAGAAACTAATTACGTTTGAATCACTTTTTAGTGTTTAATTTTAATTCTGCAGATGGTTTAAGGAATAAATATACTGAAACATCAAATGTCCTAAAAATGTTTTTAATTAATAATAAAATGACCGATAGCCCCAAAAAAATTTTAATATTATATGGACGAATTTATTTTTTTATATATGTTTAACTTCTTGTATTTTTGACAATGGGTATTTTGTAAGTATTTAAATTATAACTTAGAATTTGTGCCTAAAACGCTTTCTATGCCAAAATTAAAAATAATAAAAATACAGTTGTGGTTTGTCTTAAATATGGCAAATATATCTATATTTTGCAATGTATATGAATTATTAAGAATCGCCCCACCATTTCGCCAAAATCTCATTTGGCATTTTCAAGTTTGTCTCGTTACTCGCTAAGAACTGATGGTTACCTCTGATGGATTTCGAGTTTTGTTTAGCTGGCTCGCTTTCTGATTGGACGAGCGGCTTCGCAGGCTCCTCCCCTCTGCCGAATGCGATGTATTTGATTCTTGCATGGTGGTCTCTCGTGTATTTGTTGATTTTTGTTGTTTTGATTCTTGATTTTTTATTAATGTTTTCTATGTAACTGGAACACGTAAAGCAGTGTCTCGTTTATTCAGCTGTCCCGCTTTTTCGATTTCTAGGGCCTCTCTTATGACGCGTACCTTATAGTGCTGTACTGGTGCTATTTCTTTTGCTTTTTCGAAATCGATGGTGTGTCTAGTTGTTTGGTGATATTGAAATAGAGCTGAAGTTGTCTATTGTTCACCCAACCAACCAATACACGAGAGACCCCCATGCAAGAATCAAATACATCGCATTCAGCAGAGGGGAAGAGCCTACGAAGCCGCTCGTCCAATCAGAAAGCAAGCAAGCTAAACAGAACTCGAAATTCATCAGAGGCAACCATCAGTTCTCAGTGAGTAACAAGACGAACCGCACTTAAAAATGTCTAGTGAGGTTTTGGCGAAATGTCGTGAAAACGATTTTTTGAATGAACGGATTGAAACTCGGAATAACCAAACCATTCATTCCACCATCCGTGAAAACCTATAGGTTTTCAGGGATGGATAGGTTTTCACGGATGGATAAGGTTTTCACGGATGGTGGAATGAATGGTTTGATTATTCCGGGTTTCAATCCGTTCATTCAAAAAATCGTTTTTACGACGTTTCGCCAAAACCTCATTTGGCATTTTTAAGTGCGGTTCGTCTCGTTACTCGCTGAAAACTGATGGTTGCCTCTGAAGAATTTCGAGTTCTGTTTAGCTTGCTTGCTTTCTGATTGGACGAGTGGCTTCGTAGGCTCTTTCCCTCTGCTGAATGCGATGTATTTTATAAGCAATTATCATTTTTTAATATTTAAAACTTTTTTTAGACAACAAAAATTTAGTATATTTTCCTATGAATTTCTTAAAAAGATGATATAAAAGATAACTTTAAGACACATTCACTTAACAAAATCAATAATAATGATTTATTAGGTGAAACTTATTAAAAACAATACGTACTGTGTAATGCGTGTTAAACTATTTTGCACAATATTTAAAATCAAGTATATTTAAATAATTAAAATACAGCGGTAAGCTAGTTTATGGAATGTAGTTAAAAGTTGTTCTTGCAGCAATACATATAAAAATTAAAACTTATGTTGAGCTAGACAAATTAACGTGATCGTTATGTGTTATATCAGAAGTCACGCACTAAGAAATAAAAGTAATTTATTAATAGACAAAGGAACACTTTCATTTGTAATTGGTCAAATAACTTAAATAAAAATTAATTAGAGTACTTCGTGCATTTTCCTAATATGCGGAAAAAATTGTGAAAATATGAAGAAACAACCATTTTTTGAAATAAGTATATACATTTTAAATAATATAAATTCCTTTTGATGCATTGCTTTAAAACTATAATAGCTACATTATAAAATTCGTCTAACAATAATTCGTATTCATAGATAGAGCGAAAGGTCAACCTCGTCAATATTTATCATAATTAGACCAGTATCAGAGGGACACCTATTTTGCAGCTACAATAGTAAATATTTTCTGAAAATATATAATATTAGCAGTTACCCGTCGTGGGTTCGCCCGCATTCAAACATCAGCGCATTTAGATTTGATATAATTAATTACCTCATGCAATTTATCAAAATGTAATTAAATCAAAGTAATCCATTACTTGTGCATATTTCAAAGAGCTTTAATGGAAGAAAATAAGGCGTCGTGAATCATAAAACTCGAATATTTCTAGAATGATTGCGAATCAATTAAAAACATGTTAAGATTGAGATTTTTACAATTATTTTATCAATTAATGGGCTTTTCAAATACACGCATTAAGATGAGTTTTCCAGTATTTCATCATAATTAACTTCATGTTCCCTTTACGATTCCAAAGAAATTTCGTTGGACGGTGTTTGGAATATTTCTTTGAATTCCAAAAAAAATGTCACGGAATAAGTAATTACTCAAAAATAATCCGACTAAGGTTATTCGAAATTTGTCCAAGTAATTAACTTATTCACTTTTCATTCCATTTCATTATACAGGGTGTCCGGAAAGGACCTCTTAATTTCTGGGGAGCATACAGAGGAGGTCAAAATAATCCTACTTTGTCAAAGAAAAAATATTCGTAAAGTGTCCCTCAATCAGGCGCGGATCCAAGGGGGGGCGGTGGGGGGCGACCGCCCCCCCCCCAAGAGCTTGGAGTTCAGGAAAATAGACCCGATTTTGCATCTTATACTATAGTTTATTCAAGAACTAGGTAGAGTTTTTCATTTTTGACCTTTTTTTTCTTCGCAAACTACTTGTGTTCTTTAGTCCGGTGTCTTTGGCAAAATCTGTTAGACACATATTTTTCATAGGAATGGATTAAAAATTTTATAATCAAAAATACTGGTCTATAGTAATGGATTATTTGGGTTGGATAGCAATAGATATTTGGATGTGTGAAATGTTAAAAGGATTTTAATCCTTGTCATAGGCGTCGGAAGGAGATTTATTTTATCACCAAGTATTTATGGCATAGAATATTATTTCGGTAATAAACTTAAAATAAAAAGTTTTTATAATATTATTTTATTTCTTATGATTTTTTAATAATTCACATATATTAGAAAATATAGATAATTTTGACGTATTTAACACAAATCACAACTGTAGTTTTAATATTTTTAATTTTGACAAAGAAACCGTTTTAGGCACA